>JARHVA010002401.1:527500-922500 GCA_037957365.1 Torreya grandis
TTAGGTAGTTGTGAAATTGTCTTAAGAGCTCAATGTTTTTTCTCATTAGGACCCATCCTATGGTAATTCTCTAAACTATGGATTAAATTCACAATCTTAGTGAAAATATACACTCTAAAAGATATGACAAGAGTTGATGTAGACACATATCTTACGAAGGTCATAATTTTTAATTTAGGAACATGTTTGAGTTCTCATTCATGTCAAAACAAATATATCAGAGAGTAGAATTCAATTATAATGTGATACATTGATTAGGGTTGATTATGATATATTTGGAATGTCATAAGTGACCATCTAAGTGTTTAAAATTATATTCTATTATTTTTTGACAATTTTATAGTTTTAAAAATGAAATATCTTTGTAACCAGACATGAAATTGAGTTTAAATTCACCCATTAATGTGACTTTGGTATTTAGGGTATATGTGGAAACTTTTAGGCCTAGATGAGCTTTCATGTAAAAATAAATAAAATTAGCATCAGTTAAATTTGCATGCAAAAATTACTAAAAATAAAATATTTTAAAAATAGCAAGGTCAGTTATCTCTTGGTATCTTTTTGATTTTTTTTATATTTTATATGTCAACTCCAGTTTTGAGTTGATATTTATTTAAAGACACTTATGTAATTATTTTAATTAATTCATAAAGAATCAATAAATATTATTGTTTGTGAAATTCATAGTAAATTGAGCCTATTGAGAGTTTGTTTTGTTAGTTTCTAGTTTCATTATTTTGTTTTGGGGTAGGGTCAGCTCTTTGAGTAAATATTTATGAATTTGTATTTGGTTTTTAAATTATGTTTTGGGAGAAAATTATGTGATTAAATAGGTGTAAAAAATGCCTAGAGAATGAGGAGGAATTACATAAATGAATAGGACTAAACAATAGCTACATATGCATGTTGTAAGCACAATGACTGAGGGGGGTTGAATCAATCTTCAAAACATTCATTAAATTCAACTTATTATTCATGAGTCATTCATACAAGTATACAGATCTAGTAAGCATAAGCAACCATATAAGAACATGAAATAAGATAACACATCATATATTTGGGAAACCCTCAAGGGGAAGAAAACCCACTGATCTCTATAAATGGACTATAGTCCAATAAGACAAAAATCAAGATTTAATGAAGCACCAACTTCACATGGAGCACCAACCCTAACTAGCCAAGCACCCACTTGACTAGGCTTTTTCAAGAACCCATTTACAAAGAGGCACCAACACCCTAGATGACTCAATAAAAACATAGCCACATAATTTCTTTGATCACATTTATAACACTATGTTTCTTAACAAATATATTATGACCACCTCTTCATCTCTGCACACTCTTATCCCTTTCAAACTTCCTTCTAATCCTCTTTGCTCAACTAGGTCTATTCAATATTGATTAGATCATTTGACCTTGAGATTCATACTTATGCATTATATTTGATATTCATGAATTTATCTATACACCCCTATTATTTTCTACATTACATCCTTCTACTCAATTTTATTTATTATTTGCTTGCACCACCACACTCAAATAGGCCTAAAACTACCTTGTATATATACAAGCATATTGCTCATATACCTCTTGTTTATACATATACACTTAAAAATTTATATTTTCCATGAAATAGGCCTTAATACATGCCAAAAACACTTGTCAAACATTACATTAGGTTTTACATAGCTCAAATTGACCAAATCCTTCTTTAGGCCTTAAGGAGACATAATTCAATTAGGCCTTCATTATTACACGTTACCCTTTGATCTCCTTGAAAAAATTTAAAACTTCATAAATGATCAAAACACTTCATATTCAACTCAAATATACCCTTAATAATCTCATTTTATGTTATGACACTTGTTATTTCCAATCACCACTTAAATCATGTCATTAGTATTGTTTACATTAGGCCTTCATACACATAAAGAGGTTTGTCTTGAACAACTGAAGATAAAACAATGTTTAACCACAAAAAAATGACAATAAATAATATGAACAGAACCTCCAAGACCTCAAAAACTTCACCAAGTACATTATATTTCATTACACATGGTAAAAGGACTCAAAAACACTCTTGTAACTTGCACACTTAGAATTGCCAACTTCCTTCAAAGACTAATCAAGATGAACTTGACTTTCAACACCTGTACATAGATTTATCATGACTAAAAATATATTCACATGATCCTTTGTAATCCTCATAATAACTTCACATATAAAAATCATGAGGTTTAATGGCAAATATTGGTCTTACAGACTAATTCTTTGACTTATAGTCTCACAGTCCAATCTTGAATAGACAAGTCATTTTGTGAACACATTTTATTCACTTACACATCCTACAAAACTTATACCAAACATGATAATTATTTATATTTCATTAATAAAAACTCCATGTACTACATTACATCACTCTTTCATGAACTTACACTCAGATCCATCTTTTCATCACTGCAACTTAAAATCGCCAAGACTGCAGAAAACAAAGTCATGAATCATTGACTTTATAACACCTATATATGGAATTTCAAAGAATTAAAATACATTAAAATTATTCTACAAAATTTATATATCATATTCAAATAAAAAATAAATATGATCTAATGTCAAATATTATTCTTGCAGACCAATCTTTTGACCTCTCTCCTCACAGTCATACTAGAACCAGATAAGCCATTTTAGCTTAAAATTTTCAACCTCTATATCTAACTTCCAAACCCTATAAAAATAATTTATATGACATTAATGTCTCAAAAAACAACACCATGCACTCCAATTCATCATTATTTGATGAAAACACATCAATAATCATCTTCTCATCATTATCTGGGTTTTGCACATTTTGCTTTATTAGGCTTGTTAATGACTAGCCTACTTGGATCATCAAATTTAAACTCTTATATATTAAAAATTTTCCAAAAACATTCATGTAAATTAAATACAATTATATACCTTCTTCATCCAATCATTTTCAAAATTAGTCCAATATAACTTTTGACTTCTACAATAACTTCTTCAGAAACGAGCCTATAACTCATTATTTTCTCTCCTCTCTCTAACCAATACCACCTAAAACTAACTAGGAGATTCCACTACAATATATAATATCTTACCTAATCATACTAATCCATTCTTGGCACTCTTTATCAACATATTCAACATCAGGTTCTTATTAGGGTTTTAGGAGTGTTTAAACACAAGTCCATTATTAACTATTGCTCATAAATCATAGCCCCTCAATCCAAAACCTAATGCCTATAATTTTGAGCTAGGACCATTTCCCATCTACCATGAATATCATAGGTTCCCATGCATAGGTTTGAAAATATAAAAAACACAAGAAAATCCTTCTTGGGTTGATAACCCTTAATTTTGTGCACTCAAGATACCTCAAAGCACTTTTTCTTGCCTTTTCTTGAAAATCGTGACCTCAAAATTTTTGAACATGATTGAGACAACATATAATACCTATTTTCATGATTATATGAGCTTAAACACCTTGAAATATGATCATGACATCTCATTAGGCCACACACTCTCTCTACATCATGATCTTCATGTTACATTAGACCTAGAAACACATCTTCATGTCAATATCAATGCACTCTACACCTCATACACATGTTTAATAAACCTCATACAATCTCTCATGTGTATTTGCATTCATCTTACCAAGTCATTATACTCATATCTTCTCACAAGGACTTTACATGCCATGACTACTCTTAGGCTACTTAAGCACTTGATCTCCATGCCTCTTTTTATGCTCTCAACACCTTATTATCATGCTAAACAACTCACTCTCATGCCATATAACCTTTCACATTCTAAAACAATGTCAAGCATCTTTCTACAACCTTATCTCATGATGCAACTATATTATTCCTTCACACAAGTTCTCTTCATGCCATTACTAAGATTTACAAGACACTTTATCCTCAAAGATACTTGATATCAATATTATATAACCTTTACAAGCCTAAGAACATCCATATCATCATCCCAACTGACCTTTAACACTTTATCTTGTTATAACACAACACTAACTAGAGAACCATTGAGACATCAATGATAACAATAATGACATCAACCTTCATAATCACCTTTGACATCAATCTTCATAAGAGCACCTCTAGAATAAAAAAGACAATCAATGACTAAAAAATGATTTTAATCTTCTTAATAACCTTTGACATCATACAACATCAATGCCAAACCTCAAAAACAAGAACAATTCTCAACAATCTCGACCTTTATCATTGATGGCAAACATACTTAGAAAACTATGGCAACCATTCTTGATGGTAACCATCTCCCAGATCTGGATCTTACCTTTGCTCACCCTTTCTAATCTTTCTCCCCCTTTGAAATTAATGACAAATGGTCATCTATAATTACTAGATTCACACTTTGTCCCCCTAATCTGATGTTACCTCTCAAATACACTATATGGCACATAATCTTTGGAAACTATAGCAACCACCCATGGCAACACTCTAAATTTCATGAATGACCTCACTCATGATAAATTTTTCATGCACCTAATCATTTTCAATTATATTTATTCACCTTATACAAGATTCATCTTCAAAAGATGCTCCTAGATATCAATCGTGATCCCTAATCAACATAAAAGACAATGTTCAACAATTTCACCTTGAAGATATCACTCAAGTTAACATAAGAACACTCATAACACACTCATATCACTGCTATCATACTTCTAGCATGCCATGACTAGACTCAAGCCTCCAATGCACCTAAACACCTTTGACACCTTGACCTGTGCCTTCCATTATCATACCACTTATGACAATTATCATCAATGCAAGAATCATTCAAAAACTCTGCAAGTAACCTTGTTAGCCAATGTTAAAGACCTTCATGACACAATCAACTTTAATGATGTTTTTCTTGCACAAAATACACTTCCAAATCTAGGTCAATACATGGAAAATATCTATAAGGAAGTAAGAACATCATACAACATTCAAAACATCATTTTCAAGGCTTTAAACCAATTCTAATCACATTTCTCTCTACTCAGGTCTCTACAACTTTTCACAGTCTACAAATTTTGACTTTGACATACATTTAATACAATTTTATGAATGATAAAGAACTCTTTATACTTGGAGGATTTTATTCATGTTACCTAGTTCATCTTTGCTTTTTACACCAACCTATTTTGATCAATATCATGATTTCTATTCAATTTCCTATGCTCTTAGGTTCCTTAGAAGACTAGTTCAAATTCAAATTTAATGGTCATATTTTTTAATTACAATGATTATTCCAAGTGTTAAGCTTGATAGTATTTGGCATGTCTCTTATCTATAGACCAACTTTAATGGCATATAAATTGATTTAGAATATTCTTCATAACACCAAATTTTTAGGACAACTTCTTAGGATAGCTAACATCATTTCCATGTAACCCTTTGACCAAGTTTGACTTTTTAGGTGCATTTAATAAAATCACCAACTTGTTGGTTTGGGAGGATTTGCATGATGTTCAATGATGGTCTAGCTTCTCTAAACTTATGATATGTATTTTAATTTCTCCAAATGGAAATTAAGATCTATAAAACCTCACCAAAGCATCTATGGGACCCTCAAAACATCCTCTTGGCCATGAATGACCTACACCAATGATAGATGCCTCCAAACCATCATGTAAATTTGATATTATGATGTTCATAATTTATCTACCTCTAGATGACTCTTCAACAAATCTTTGCAATCATCTTACTACCCTTCTCATAGTTGCCTCAAGCCTTTATACCATAAAGTTATATGATCTTCTCTTGATTTTATAGATCAAGGCTCTCCATCTTTATATGTCATGATATATGTCCCTTTTTTTACATAACAACCTTGCAACATGCCTCTAAGATGCTTCTATTAAGTGATGAATTCCTCTATGAAATATAATAGATACATTTCACATCACAGAGCTCTATAACAATGTGAAATCATGAGATTCTCAAATCTCCACTCTTTTCTAAACCAACTTTCAATCATGAGGTTGATAGTTTTTCTTTAGTATCCTCTTTGTCATGATTGGTATCTCTGGTTTGATGTCTACATCGTCCTTCTTCTTCTCTATCTAAACTGATACCAAAATCTCTTGACATTCTACCCTAGTAATTAGTTCACCTTGATCTATAGGTTGATCATGACTAGTTCTCACCTTATTTGGTCTCCATACCATGATTTGTCTCTTAGTATCTTCCAACATCTTGTTATGACTTGAGGAATTATTCAATCTGATCTTAAAAAATCTTGTAATATGACCAACATATTTACACTCATATAAAATAACCTTACTCTTGTTAGACATACCTCTTTATTGATGTGGTCTATGATCTCTTTTTATCCAAATGCTTCTTTTACCATAGTCCCATGAAAACTCATTATTGGGTGACATCCTTAAATAGTCCTTTGCTTTATGTCCAAATTGATAACAAGTAAAATAATGGCCATGGGAGAAATTGGAATACCTTATAGCATTAAGGTGACTGATTGGTCTTCTCATATTAATCTTTATGTTAGAATTATTCTTTACTTGATCTATCTTCTCATGACCTTTCTCAAACTTTCTCATTTTATCTATGAGTTTCTCATGCTCAACCTTTAAGGAACCTAGCTCAGACTTCAACTGATCACACTCAACTTCCATTGATCTCAAATTTGTATTTACAACCTCTAATTGATTCTTGAGATCCTTAATGGTATCTTCATCTATTTTGGCTTATTTGGTCATGTCACTTTTCAAGATACATATCCAAACTTCAAGATCCTTGACCATAGATCTCAACTCTTGACTCTATTTCCTTAACTACTTAGCCATCTTTGCTTATAGGATCACCTTTCAATTGTTAGGCTTGCTCTAAAGGACCTTACTCTAATACAAAATATTTTAATCACAATTATTTAGAGGTGGGAGGTGGGGAGGGGGGTTGAATTAGTCTTCAAAATATTCATTTAATTCAGCTTAATATTCATGAGCCATTTATACAAGTATATATATCTAACAAGCATAAGCAACCATATAAGAACATTAAATAACATAACACATCATATATGTGATAAACCCTTAAGGAAAATAAAACCCAATAATAATTATAAATTTATTATAATTCTATAAGACAAAAACTAAGATTTAGTTAATCACCAGCATCACATGGAGCACCAACCTCAACTAGCCAAGCACCCACTTGATTAAGCTTTAGCAAACATCCACTTACAAGGAGAAACCAATCCCCTAGATGAATTAGAACCAACTCATCCACTTGATTTATTTGATCACCTTCATAACATTATGTTTCTCAACAAAAATATGATGACCACCTCTTCATCTCTTCACACTCTTATGCCTTTCAAACTACCTTCTAGGCCTCTTCACTCAACTAAGTCTCTTCAATACTGATTAGGTCATTTTAACTTGATATTCATACTCAAACCTTCTTTTATATATTCATTATTTTCTCTCTACACCCCTATGATTTTATACATGACATACTTCTTCTCCTTAATGTGTTGTATTATTCTCTTGCACAACCACACTCAAATAGGCTTAAAACTACCTTGTATATATACAAGCCTCTTGCTCATTTACCTCTTGGTCAAAAATTTACACTTGAAAACTTACATTTTATAAATAATAAGCCTTAATACATTCCTTAAACATTAATTAAACATTATATTAGGTTTTCCATATCTCAAATGGACCAAATCCTTCTTTAGGCCCTAAGGAGACGTAATTCAATTAGGCCTTCATTAGTACATGTTACCCTTTGATATCCTAGGGAAACTTTAAAACTTCATACATAGTAGTAACACTTAATATGACATTGAAATATACCCATAATAATATCATATTATTTTCATGACACTTTTTAGTTCCAATCACCACTTGAAGCACGCTATTAGTATTGTTTACATTAGGCCTTCATACACATAGAGAGGTTTATCTTGAAAAAATAAAGATAACATAATGTTTAACCACACAAAAATGAAAATAAATGATATTAACACAACCTATAATACCTAAAAAACCTTTCCAAGTTCATTATAATTCATTATATAGGGCAAAAGGACTCAAAAACACTCATGCAACTTGCTCACTCATAACTGCTAACTTGCTTCAAAGACCAGTCAAGATGAACTTGAATTTCAACACATGTAAAAGGATTTATCATGATTAAAAATATATTCACATGATACTTTTTCATCCTCATAACAACCTCACATCCAAAAATCACAAGGTCTAATGGAAAATATTGTTCTTACAGACTAATTTTTTGACTTATAATCTCACAGTCCAATCCTAAATAGATAAGCCATTTTGTGAACACATTTTCTTCACTTAAAATATCATCAAAAAATTATACAAAGAATAATCATTATTTATAGGTCATTAATAAAAAATCCATGTACTAAATTTCATCACTCTTTTATGAACTTACACTCAAATCCATCTTTTCATCATTGCAACTTAGAACTACCAACATTGTAAAAAACATAGTCATGAATCATTGACTTCATAACACCTATATAGGGACTTTAAAAGACTTAAAATGCATGAAAATTATTCTATGATATTTCCATATTATATTTAAATACAAAATAAATATGATATAATGTCAAATATTGGTCTTTTAGACCAATCTTTTGACCTCTTTCCTCATAGTCATACCAGAATCAGATAAGCCATTTTAGATTCAACTTTTCAACCTCTATACCTGACTTAAAAACCCTATACAAAGAATTAAAAACACAATAAAGTCCCATAAAACAACATCATTCACTCCAATTCATCATTATTTCATGAAAACATATCAAGAATCATCTTCTCATCACTACCTAGGTTTTGTACATGTTGCTCTATTAGGCCTATTAGTGACTAACCCACCTAGATCACCAAATTTTCACTCTTAAATACTAAAAAATATCCATAAACCTTAATGTAAATTAAATAAATTTTCTACCTTCTTCATCTAATTATTTTAAAACTTAGTCCAATATAACTTTTGACTTCTACATCAAATTCTTTAGGAATAAGCTTGTAACTCATCATTTTTCTCTCCTCTCTCTAACCAATACCACCTGGAGTTACTTAGGAGATTCCAATATAAAATACAATAGCTTAACTAACAATACTAATCCATTCTAATATTTTTTATCAACATCAGGTCCTTATTAAGGTTCTATGAGGGTTTAAACACACTTCCACTATTAATGATTGTTCATAAAGCATATCCCCTCAATCCAAAAATTAATGCCTAGAATTTTGAGCTAGGACCCTTCCCCATATACCATAAATAGAATATGTTCCCATAAATAGGTTTGATGAGCTAAAAAATAAAAAAAATCCTTCTTGGGTTGATAACACTTTAGTTTGTCTACTTAAGAGTCCTCAAAGTACTTTTTCTTGCCTTTTCTTGTAAAATATGACCTCAAACTTTGTGAACATGCTTGAAACAATATATCATATCTCTGATCATGCTTATATTATCTCAAACACATTTAAATTTGATAATGACAACTCATTAGTCCATACTCTCTCTACATCATGATGTTCATTCTAAATTAGACCTAGAAACACACCTTCATGCCATTATAAATGTACTCTAAACCTCATACACATGCTTGAGTAACCTAATACAACCTCTCATGCTTTTATTCATTCATATTAATAAGTCATCATTATCATATCTTCTCATAAGGACTTTACATACCATGACTAGTCTTAGGCTACTTAATCACTTGACCTCCATACCTCTTTTCATGCTCTCAACACCTTACTATCATGCTCATCAAATCACTCTCATGCCATACAACCTTTTACATGCTTAAATAATATCAAATATCTTGATATAATCTTATCTCACCATAAAACCAAGCTTATGACTTCACACAAGGTATCTTCATGCCATTACTAAGCTACACAAGACACCTTATCCTCAAAGATACTAGACATCAATCTTATATAACTTTTAAAATCCTAAGAACATCCATCTCATCATGCTAACTAACCTTCAACACTTTAGCTTGTTACAACATAACACTCACTAGAGCACCACTAAGACATCAATAACAAAAACAATGACATCAAACTTCATAAGCACCTTTGACATCAATCTTCATAAGAGAACCTCTAGAACAATAAACACAATCAATGATAACAACAATGATTTCAACCTTCTAATAACCTTTGAAATCAATGTTAAACCTCAACAATAGGAACAATGCTTAACAATGTAAGTGGAAAAATTGACTACAATTATCAAATGTCAAAGATAAAAGTAGGAAGGAGATGAGATAGAATAAGAAACAAATCATGAATAATAAATTTAAAAAGAAGAGGAACAATAATAATAGCCACCATTAACTAAAGAAATGATATTTAAAGCCTTATATGGAAGGAATGAAGAAATCAAGGTAAAATTTTCAGAGTATGAAGGTAGTTCAAAACTAGAAGTGTTGATAGAGTAGTTAAATAATATGGAAAAGTTTTTTAGACACCAAAAATCTACACACTATGATTTTGAATGTTGAAAACACCCCTAGACCCCCCATGGGACCATTTAACCCTTCGACCCTTGACAGAGCTAGCTTGCAGTCAGTTTGGCTCAACTATCTCAACCTAGCCTTTTACCCTTTTTACACTTTGTCACTAGACCACTAATAGTTAGGATGACCATTGATGGTTAGGGTTCACCTCCCCAACAAAAAGCATGCAAACCACCCACTTTGCTTTTTTAATTATAACTTGTCTAAATCTTGTTGTGAGCCTTTACATGGAAAATTTATAATTAGATAGCCCAATTGAACCTTCACTTCCACTTATTACTTTTACCTATAAAAAGAGAGGACCCTGAAGGTGAAATCCATCTACAATTATTATTAAGATCTTGTGTATCTAAGATTTCCCCTTTTATAGGTCAATTGCCATAAGCAATCCATCAATCTAGAAATCATATTAAAGAGTTAATTTTCCACCACCTCTCCACCAATTTTTCAAGTACTATTACTCTATCAGAATTGAGCTAGATTCCACCAATATATCAACTACCTCAACCATCCACCTAATCAACTTTTGGTAAGACAGGTACTTATTTCTTAGTATTCATCTACTTTATTCCATTTTGTAATCCGCCCATACCTTATCCATCTCTCAGAATCCATCTTTTGGATCTCACTAATTAGCCAAATTACCAACCCAGATCCTCACAAAGTAATAATTAATGGTTGACTCAATCACTGATGGTATATCTAGCTACCAATGGTCACCTCAACCATTGACGATCAATCTAATCATTGACAGTTATTATGGTAGTAAAATCTAGCAAGCTAATTTCACCTACCTACACCCCATAATACCTAATTTTATGTATTCCTACATGTCTACATACCCCTTTTGATTTTCTAAATCATACCCCAACCCTCTATCACTAGTATTAATTAGTTTATTTTTCTTATCAAGCATTATTGTATACAATTTTAGTACCTTTTAATTTATTGATACAAGTACCTTATTTTCTATTTATAAGCTTAATTGTTTAAAACATGTGGATTGATAGACCCTAAGAAATCTCTCACTTTTAGGATCTAGCTAGTGCTAGGCAATCCAATCAATTATCTGTCTAATAAACAAGTTTTTTTTAGTACTTTCTTATCCAAAATTCATCTTCCCAAACCAAAGAGGAGTTCTTCACAATTTTCTGATTTAATGTGTACACTATCAATCATATTTTTCAACCATAAGCATATTTAGTTTCTTCCTTCCCTCTTTATAATAATAAGCAAGAAATTCATTTAAACATTCTAGCACACCCAGTGGGACCCTTGTGTCCATACTTGGGTTCTCGTTTGATTGCATTCTCTCTCTATTCTATGTTCATTAACAAAGTCAAAAGTTTATTTGAGCTTAAAATTAAGTGCATACATCGATTGCTTGAAATTTTAGTTCACATAACTTAATTTAAAAGGCAAAATTAATCTATCATAGCTTGATTCCTTGTTGCCCATACCAAACCAAACCACTTCACCAATTAAACATCAAATAAACTTAAGACAAGTCCCAACTAGGATATCATCACTTAGTGGTAACCTTACCCTTTCTCGATGATCCTACTTGGAGGTCATTACCAAGGAGAGGACCAACTTAACTCTTTGGTTGAGTATAATCTTTGGATATCAATATGTTTTGGCTAAGCACCGAACACCCTTATCATTGTAATGTATGAAGTGAGGGGGTAGGCCCCTATACCAAGCCATGTGTTGATTCCAATATAGATTCTTTTTGAATGTCTAAACAACCTGAAACCATCTATAGATTTCCTCTATAGTACCTAATCTACAAGCCAACTTCAATCATATAACTTCTTAATGCATGAGCCAAAAGTGGGATTAATTAAAAATCTAGGGCTTAATGTCTCTCTTAGAGTGTGATTTTATTTTCTTGATCATTTTCTTATCTTCTCTTTGATTGAGTAGTGAGGTTGTTTGTGCTTTCTATCTCCCTTTTCTCATATGGTTCTCACTTGCCAATAGTAAGAGACCTTGTGGAGTAAAACCCATCACCTAGCCAACCTACTTATTATACCTCCTCATCCATGGAATACATTTTTGAACCAATTGACCTTCCTCACCCCTTAGGAAGTCCTACCTTCCCTTAGGAGGTTCCTCAAGAAGATGTGTATTTTTCCACTTTCCTAGATAAAAATATTGTAGATTGCCAACATTACCTTGCAACCACATCTTACAGTATCCCAACTTCATCTCCATCTATAGATCCACCTTATGGCATGCCTCTCCATCTCATGGGGGTACCTCTATCACTATGATTACTACCCAACCATTAACTACACAAGCTTCCTCATCAACCAACAACCCATTCAAAACTACCATAGAGAACCAACCAACCCAAACCACCATTGCCTTTATACCTTCTACTCCTAACAACCACTCCTCCATTATAGGAGTACCTAGGTCTAGCATTACCAACCTTCCTTTAGATACCTTCAACCCATTAACCCCCACTCCACTTTAAATCCTTGTGGTGTCCATACCCTCTACCTTGCCACTGATCAGTACAAGGGTCACCACCCTTTCATCAATCACCAACCCAACTACTGCTCCTATCCAACAAGCACCCCTTGGTCCAACCTTTGGCTATATCCTTAATCTACAAGGGAATGTACCCACTACCCAACCACCTACCTCTACCTACCCTTATGGATCTTCCACCCAACCATTGGCATCCACTTACCCATGTGTGGTAGCCTCTCAACCTTTTGCCCACTATCTATATGTCTCCCAACCAATGAAACAATATGCATCTTATAACCCTTTAAGGGGGGAAAAACCCAAAATAAACCTAATAAATATGCTTATGGACAAGATGACCACCTTAGAGTCATTCATTTTGGGTCTTAAAAATATCTCATCATATGACCAAATCTGTAATGAGCCTATCCATCTATCTATACCTATTAAGCCATATCCTCCCCAATGGAAACTTTTCAAGTTCCCTAAATTTCAAAGTAGGAGGATCCCCAATAGTACATTAGGGAATTTAATCATGCTTGTTATCTCATTACTTATGATGATTCCATTCTTCTCCACACCTTCCCCATGTCTCTAGCTAGTTTGGCCTTAGATTGGTATAGTGTCTTACCCAAACATTCCATCTTCTCCTTCACCCAACTGGCTCAAACCTTCTTAGACCATTTTTCAATCAATATCTCCAAGAAAGTGTCTATCATCAACCTCTATTTTATTTGATAGTTTGAGGATGAATCTGTTACAGATTTTGTGGCTCATTAGAGGAGCCTAATTAAACAACTTTCCTTTTCCTTACCTCAACCCAAACTCATATATCTCTTTTCTCAAAGCATGTGCCAAGCATATCTCCTCCACACTACATGTCCAAAGATTCTAAACCTTTGATGTATATTTTACCATAGCACGTAAGTTGGAGAACTGATCCATTGATGAAGGAAAGATTAAGCTAAAAAATAAGAACTCAAACTATAAAACTAATGAGGCTTCTTCCTCCAAGTCAAATAACCAACCTAATACCAACACCAAAAACAAGGGAACCATGAATGCAATTATCCTTAAAATTTCTCCTCCACCTTTTGTCAGCCAATCAAATTCCTCTAATTCCTCAAAACAAAACTTGAGGAACCAAAATTGGAATAACTAAAATAAATTCACTCCACTTGGAGAATCTTATGCTTCCATCTTAGAGAAGTTATTGAAATCAAACATCATTCAACTTCCTCCTATCAAGACACCCCAATAATTTGACTCTTCCCATCCTACACCTAAAGGGTACAACAAGAATTATCTATGTGCCTTTGATAGGGTGATAAGACATGATTTCAATAGGTTCAACACCTTCAAGAACCTTGTCTAGGATAAGGGGGATCTTACATTGGACAACCCCAATGCACCAACAAACCAAGCCCTTGATATATTTAGGCAGCCCTTCCCAAACCATGTTCCTACCAAGAATGAGAGCAATAACGTCAAGTGCTCTCATGATATCCATATAGTTAATGTGGTTCTTGACACACTAGTTACTAAAGAGCCTATTGACCAACCCACTTATTTCTCACCCTCTCTACCTATTGAGGTAGTAGAGTTACCTTCCCTTCCTTTAGATATCCAAACTAAGGAAACACCATCTTCTCCCCCTTTAGTTATTAAGGTAGTGGAGCCAATAACCACCCTTCTAGTTGATATATTCAAACAACCAACCGTTGCCACCCTGTCTTTACCTTTAACTATTGAATCACCTATCTCAACCTCACATCCTTTGATTCAGGAAGATGATGAGGTTAAAATCCTTGTGTCTCCACCTAGGGGTATATCTTTTAGGACTACCACTTAGGGAATCAAACCAACCTATAAACCATTCTTTAGGGTAGTGAAAAAATTAGAGTTTATCTCCAAATCTAACACAAATCAAGCCACCTTCTAGCATAAATTAGGGATACCTTATATCACCAAGAAAGAGACTTCAATCATACCTTTGGTAGACCAACCTACCACTTCCACTATCTATACTTCTACCTTATCAACCACATCTATTATAACTCTTACCAATTCAATGAACCCTCAACCATCTAAGACACATAAACCCTAAGTAATCAAATCACCCTCTTAGACCAAGATAACCAAGTTGATCAATAACCTTGGCATTCAATCTACACCAAGCCTTGGTCACCCATCTATGAAATTAGACTTAACCCCCTCAATCCCACCAACCAAATGTCAAACCAAAGAAACCAAAGAGGCAAAACCACATAAAGTCCATAAGGCCTAAATTTTTCCTCCTTCAACCTTGCCTTCCATCTTGGGACCTCATCTCTCTACCTTGAGAAGGAGGCTCATCCTCTATACTAGAACCCCACCACCTATCTTGGTTACACCTTCACATCTAATTTTTGACACACCTTTTTTTCCACACCAATAATACCTAAGCTACCTACCTTATGGTCTTCCACATCTATCTCATTAACCTCCTTGCCTAAACCAAAGCCATCAACCAAGCACACTACCCTACCTAAAACACCTACCACCAAAACTAGCTTCAAATATATTCCTACTTCAAACATCAAAGCAAACACCACTAAAACTTTACAGTCTCTGATCAAATCCTATTTGACCATTCTCCATAGGTTATTATAAACCTCTTATTTAGCCTTACCTCCCATTAGACCCTTTAACCCTCTAGCTACTAAACCCATCTAGTAAAATAACCACCATGTGTGTTCTTATCATAATACACTTGACCATGATACAAAGAATTGTAAATCTCTCCACACCATCATCCATCAACTTTACAACAAGGATGATCTACTAATAGATGAACCTCTTATAGAACCCATACCAACCTAACCATCAACCATACCTACCCAACACTTACCTTCTCCTCCACTCTCACCTAAGAGTGAAGATGAATCTAACCAATCCTCTAGATCAACCTCTCCTTCTATCCATACTATTAACATGGTCACAAGAGCATCACAGAATGATAAGGGGAAGGCTAAAGTGTCCATTCCTTAGACATGCCCCTTTTTAACCTCCAAACCAACCTTCACCTAACCATCTCCATCTTCAACCAAACCCAAGATGTTTACCTTAGATGTCTCCTAATCTAACCCCTCAAAATCCATTAGGAGAGTTATCCTCAAATAACTTCATCAGACCTTAGCCAAGATGAGCTTGTATGAGTTAATCTCTACCTCACACCACCACAACCAAGTGCTAATCAAGGATTTATAATCCATTGAAGTCCAACCTGAGGACCCCCAACCTATATCCACCTTTATCGGTGCTCTTTATATTTCCAACCTGGTTACCTTCAAAGATTTGGAAATACCCTCCATCTATCTTGAAGACCTAGATCCTCCTCTATTTATCACTATGCACATCAAATAAAATCTACATCAAATGGGTCATGATTGATGGGGGACATAGCATAAACATCATCTCCTTTCATTCCTACAACCAACTCAACCTATTAAATAATGTTATGTCTGAATCCTCAACCATTCTTTATTATTTCAATAATACCATCACCACTACCTTAAAAAATGTCATCTAACCTCACACACTCTCTAAACTTTTCATGTTGTATAAGGTTGATTCTAATATAATATCTTATTAGGATGACCTTGGATTCACTCCATGGGTTGTGTTCCCTCTACCCTCCACCATTATATTAAGTTTGAGCATAAAGGCTAGGTCATCACTATCCAAGCCAACCTAAGTCCTTTCTAGAAATGAAACATGACCTATCACCCTAATGATGTCTTCATACCCCCATCTAGCATGCCCTCAATAGTTAAAACTCAACCTTCAACCACAAAAGCATATATCATATCCCCTGCCACCGATGAGGCATCAAATAGTTCCTCTATACCTTCACACAAAATCCCTACCATGGACCCTTTGGAATCTATGTTTCATCATATTTCACTGGGGGAATATCACCTTTTATCACTTGATATTTTCCCTACTCCTAATGAGTATGATAAATTTACCAACCAACTGGGATATGACCCCAATGTTGGAACTATTGTTCCCTTTAGACCTCCCCATTATTAGACCCATTTTGTCTATGGGGACTCAATAAATCCTCGATGCTTCTATCATCTCTCTACCACCTTGATCATTCACCATTGGTTTCTCTTACCTAGATAAACCAAAATTTGCCAAGACATACCTTCATCAGTGTGCTTAGAAAGGATTTAGTCTTGGGTGATATGAACATGGCCCACATGAATTGGTCACCATCAAAACTATGAAGCCACATGAGAAGCACAGAATTGGTTTCATCTTGCCTAGTAAGAAGAAAGCCAAATAACCCACTGCTACCATTTTTAAGGAGGATATCCCTTCCTCATTGGCCTCACTTCCACTTTCATGTGAGGATGATGACATCATCCCACCTAACCTTTTTTTGTCAACATGATCAACCTTGGACCCCTAACTTAGTAGAAGGAGGGGGTGATCATAACCATCCCTTTGACCCATTTTGAGATGATAGGAGAAGACTCTCCTACCATTAACACTATTTAGTCCCAGGATGATTATTCTATTCTCAATTACCTTGGTACCCTAGATTATTTGATCCATAAATCCATTCCTCCCAAGACCTCAACCATGTTGAATGAATCTACCATGGATATCAACTTGGGCACTCTGGATAACCCCCACATTGTCAAACAGGGCCAATCTTTGAATACTAAGGAACTTTAGGACTTCCCCTCTTTCCTCCAATACCATAGCATAACATTCACTTGGTATTACAATGATATTCCTAGAATTTAACCCACCATCACTACCCATAATATTGTCACTCATCATGATGCTAAACCTATCAAGCAAAATCTCTTATGCATGCACCCTTACATAGCCCTTCTTGTCAAAGAAGAGCTTTAGTGTCTCCTATTTTTCAACTTCATTCAATCTATTGACTATTGTCAATGGGTCTTGAATTATGTACTTGTCACTAAATCCATAGGGGGACTATGCATTTGTGTGTATTTTCATGACCTCAACCTCGCCTACCCCAAAGATGACTTTCTTCTATTTAGCATTGACTAACTTGTTGATCTTAAAAATAAACACAAGATGCTATCTCTCATGGATGGATTCTTATGTTACAATCAAATCTTAATTTCTCTCGAAGATTATCATAAAACTACCTTTACTACCCTATAAGATACCTTCTATTATAGAGTCATGCCTTTCAAGTTAAAGAACACTGGTATAACCTACCAACATGCAATAACTTACATTTTTCATGACCTTATCCATAATATCATAGAAGACTATGAGGATGACCTTATTGTAAAATCAAAACTTTGAAAGGATCACTTAGCCATTCTTAAAATCATATTTGAGTGACTTATCCATTACCATGTTTGCCTTAACCTCAAAAAGTGAATTTTTGGGGTCTTATCAGAAAAGCTTCTCAATTTTAGTAACTCCCTTCATGGAATCAAATTCAATCCTACCAAAATCAAAACAATCCTAGACATTCTTCCCCCAACTAATCTTAGGTAGCTTTGTAGCTTGCAAGGGAAGATTCATTCCATTCATCATTTCATCTCCCAGCTTTCAGATCGATGCCAACCATCCCACCACCTCCTAAAGAAGGATGTGTCTTTCAAGTGTAATAATGACTACCAATAGGGATTTTATTCACTTTAAGAGTATATTTTATCACCACCTATCCTTACCCCTCCTAAAGATGACCAACATTTCTAACTACATATCTCTACCATTGACCATTCCCTAGGGGCAATATTGGCTTACCGAGATGAACAACATAGAGAGAAAGCCATATACTATATTAGTCACATGATTTTAGAATACGAGACTCAGTATACCCATACCAAGAAACATTGCTTAGCTTTATTATTCATGGCCACCAAACTTTGACACTACCTTCTTAACCATAAAACCTATATCATTACCAACACTGACCCACTCAAGTGCATGCACTTCAATCCATACTAGAACTAGCATATGGCCAAGTGGCTCATGCTCATAGTAGATTTTGACCTTGAATTCCTTCATTAAATTCAATTAAAGGGCAAGTCATCATCAACTAATTAGCTAAATCACCTTTAGCAAATAACCACCCTCCTCCTCTTGAGTTCCCTGATGAGTCCATCATGGCCCTCTCTCAAGTGGATTTCACCTATCAATTCACCATTTTCTTTGATAGATTAAAGTGTCAATGTGGTGGGGGAGTAGGTATCATCCTTATCCCCTTTGATGATGAACTTCTCCCTTTATCTTTCAAGATTGATTTTGAATGTACCAATAACATGGCTAAGTATGAAGCCCTAGTGATAGGCCTTCAAACTGCCTTAGCCTTGGAAGTGAAAATAATAAATATCTTCAATGAATACCAACTTGTGGTCATTAAAACCAATGGATCTTACCAGTGTAAGAATGATTTTTGTAGTAGTATAAGTAACTAATTAACAAACTCTTAGCATCATTTGAGCACTATCACATTTAGTCAACCTTATGATCTAAAAATAAATTCATTGATACCATGGTTTCCTTTACCTCTTAGATATCATCCACACCCTTAGACTTTAAGATATATATCATTATCCATAGGTTTACCCAGCCATCATATGTCAAACTAGATCCTCCCATCATTTTTAATATGGAAGAGACCCAATTTGACCTTTGGTATTAGCAAACCTTTGACTATCTTAACCTTGGCATAGTTCCTTCTAGCCTCTTTAGGAATGGTAAATCAGCTCCACCTGAATAGATAGCCATGTAATCTATACACATCCTCTAGCAAGATGTTAATCTCTCTTATCAACAACAAAAATGTATTCATAGTTGGGTCCCATCTCTCGATGAGGGCCACGATCATGGTTACATCCCACGATAGGCACTAATAGTGAACCATGGTTTCAAGATCAACATCCTCCATATGCATTCACTTATCTATAGTCATCCCATCATGGATCTCTAAAAGGATCTTAGGAACCTGATCCTTCATTTTATTCTGGTCTCATGCCTATAAAAAAATCAAATCAATTCACACACTATGTTTTCAATCATTCTACCTAGACCTACCCAACACCAAAAAATTTATCAACCTCCAACCACCAATATCCACCTATTTCAAAGTATACCCAAACATATCAAACTAAATTCATAATTTTTCTACCAAAAAATACATAATTTTAAACCCATAAAATTTTCCTACCACCTACCTAGCTCCATCAAAACCAACACCTAGTTGTACACAACAACCTTTTCAAAACATTAAACATTTTAACATGCCCTATCCTAAACCTCTAATTAGGTATTTTAACTGCCCCTAACCTCTTTTTTTTAACATTTCACACCTATTTTTTATTTCTTTTTATTTGATCCTCACCCTCCCTAAATACTTGACTATCGATGGTTCTTATAACCATCAATGGTCAAATGTGTTTCCTCCTTTAGTGGTCAATCATCGATGATCATGTTTGACCATCAACGGTTAGGTCTAACCACTAATGTTCATTGTGTGTGACTATTGATGGCAAAACCCTTGACCTACCTTCCCATAAAACCATCCAAACTACTCAATTCAAAAATCAAATCACCTACATCTAACCTATTACCTATCCCAAACCCAAATTCCCATTCAAATTTAAATTTCACCAACTAATTTTCCTAATTTCAACTAAAACCTAACCCTAGGAAAAAAACCCTACTTAAAAAATTACAAATGATCAAAATTCAACTATCAAACAATAAAATTAACTATCTACCAATTCAAAGTAGCCCTTACCTCAGTCTTAGATTGATGTCAAGGTTAAAGCCCACATTTTACTACTCGACTACATCCTCATCCACCCTACATGTCTAGTCTTAGCTAGATCACTGCAAGCATACTCAACCAATTAGCAAATGCCACCTCACCCAGCCAACCAATCAACCACTCTCCATAAAACACCAAATCAACAAATCATTAGATTGTATAGAGGTCAAGCAATCTGAAAGTGAAAATGAAATTTCACTTTCACTTTTTTATCCCTAACTTTTTATGGTATCCCCCTTGACTATCAATGATCAAGAACCCACATTTTAAATCTTTTTAACACCAACCCAAGTGCCAAACCTTTTGGATATTACCCTTTTCTATCTCACCATCATACCACGCCCATCTTAACATTGGTCATTTTTAACCCACATTTTTGCATATTTTTTGATGATCATACTTGGTTCTTTTAACTGCATCGATCGACTTTGCCATATTGACCATTTGCATTTACACCACCTAGTTCATAACCAAATCATTTATGTCTTTTTGGGATCACTTTAAATACCCATGACACTTGACCCATTTTTTTTTCAAAGGATCATTCCCTACCTTGAATACCTATGGAAACACTAACCCTACCTAGGAGACTTACATCTATAAGTGTTCCCAATTTCCACACCTACATATGATCATGTTGTTCACTTATCACTTGTCCTCTTTAGCATTAAACCCTATTATTTTATGAACATTGGGAATTTTAGTATTTGCATGATCTTGATTATCACACTTAGTCATATTTTATGCACAAGTTTGCATTTTGAATGCCCAACACTTTTGTCACCCACCTCGTAACTCACTTTATACTGTGTATCAAACTTGTACTTCATTCTACTTTACCTCATCACTTCTTGGTTTGAGGGTGAATACCTCTTCCCATACTTAGGAAAATCAAACCTTTGACCCATACTCCATTTTTGTTTTACAACTTGTTGATTCAAAGCCACATAATAAAAAGGGGTAAAATGTAGACACTAAAAATCTAGACACTATGATTCTAAATATCAAAAACACCCCTTACCCCCCTTAGGACCATTTAACCCTTCAAACCTTGATAAAGATAGCTTACAGTCAAATGGCTCAACTGACTCAACCTAGCCTTTTAACCATTTTTACCTTTTGGCACTCGATCATCGATGATCAAGATGACCATCAACAATTACCTTGACCATCGATGGTTAGGGTGCACCTCTCCAACCAAAAGCATGCAAACTACCTCCTTTTCTTTTTTAATTATAACTTTTCTAAATCTTGTTGTGATCCTTTGCATGGACAATTTATAGTTAGACAACCTAGTTGAACCTTCACTTCCACCTCTTGCTTATGCCTATAAAAAGAGAAGAGTGTAAAGGTGAAATTCATCTATAATTATTATCAATAGCTTGTGTATCCAGGAGTTCCCCTTTTGTATATCAATCACTATCAACAATCTAACAATCTAATAATCATATCAAAGAGTCAATTTATCACTACCTCTCCACCAAATTTTTAGGTGTCATTAGTCTGTCAAGATCAAGCTAGATCTTACCAACAAATCAACCACCTCAACCATCCACCTAATCAACTTATGGTAAGACAATTACTTATTTCTCAATATTCATCTATTTATTTTTATTTTTTAATCAACCCAAACCTTATCCACCTCTTACAATCCATCTTTTAGATCTCAATAATTAGTGAAATTACCAACCCACATCCTCACATAGTAACTATTGATGGTTGACTCAACTGCTGATGGTTTGTCTAACTGTCAATAGTCATCTTAACTACTGATGGTCACCTCAACTACTGATGGTTAGTCTAACCATTGATGATCACTATGGTAGTAAAAGATAGAAGCTAATTTTACCTACCTACACCCAATCAGACCTATTTTTTTATGTTCTTACCTATCCACAGACCCCTTTCTAATTTTTAAAGCATATCTCAACCCTCTAGCACTAGTATTAATTAGTTTATCACTAATTTAATTATTTATAGCCTATTTTTCTTAGCAAGCATTCTTGTATTCAATTTCAATACCTTTTGATTTATTGATGCAAGTACCTTTTTTCTATTTATAAGCTTAATTATTTAAAACATGTGGATTGATAGCCCCTAAGAAAGCTCTTATTTCTAAGATTTAGCTAGCACTAGGCAATCCACTCAATTATCTATCTAACAAATAAATTTGTTTTAGTTCTTTCTTATCTGTAGGTCATCCTCTCAATCCAAAGAAGATCTCTTCACAATCTTTTGATTCAATGCATGCACTATTAATCAAGTTTTTTAACCATACCCATGTTTAGTTTCTTTCTTCTCTCTTTCTAATCATAAGCAAAAAATTCACTAAAATAGGGATCACCTACAGAAATAGAGACAAAGAAAGGGTAAATAAATAATCAAGACTTGGAACAAGATGGATAAAAAAATTGAGAGAGAAATTTCTTCCTATCGATTTTTCCAAAACCTTCTACATAAGATTTTAAAATTTAATGCAAAAAAATGATAGTTTACAAGACTATACAAATGAGTTTTATAAGGTCTATATATGAATGGAGCCTAATGAAATAGAAGAATAAATGGATACAAGGTATGTAAATGATTTATATTTTCTATTTAAGATAAATTGTGAATGTGTAAAACAAATATCATGGAAGAATCTTACCAATTACCTTTTAAGGTAGAATAAAAACAAAATAGGCATGCTTTTATAAGATTAACTGGGCCAAAAATAAGATAATCATCTCTACTAAGGGGATGAAGTGGGTTTAATCCCACTAGAGGAGAATCATCCTGTGATACTAAAAAAATAAGAGAATAATAAATAAGGGTTTTAATATCAACAAAGAGGAAGAGGATTTTAGAGAGGTAGAGACTATATTGGTGGTAGAGGATGGATGGTCTACGTAGACCTCATGTTTATTACAAATATGGAGGACATAAATTATTTTAGTGTCCACACAATCATAAAAAAGAAAGTAAGAGGATCAATTAGGACTGAAACTGGTTGAGGTTTAGATAGAAGAACAAAATATAAAAGTTATCACAATATACATAAGATAAAACCTCATGATGAGGAGAATAATGATAGATCCAAAGGAAATAACAAAAGCTAAGTAAAGAAGGTGGTGATTCATGGTTGCATACAAATATTTTTTTTAAAAGGTGTACTTTAAGATGTAAGGTATGTAAAATACTTATAGATAGTGGTAGTTGTGAAAATATGGATTCTAAATAAATGGTAGAAAAACTAGTTCTATAATGTGAAAAACATCATTATACTTACCAGCCTTCATGGTTTAAAAAAAGGAATGAATTTACCATAGGTAAAAGGTGTTTAAATAAGTTTTCTATAGTAAAATATTATAGGGATGAAATAATTTGTGATTTTATCCCAATTGATGCATGTCATGTATTTTTATGAAGGCCATGGCAATATGATAGAAAGGAAATTCATGATGGAGAAAAGAATAAGTATACTTTTTTTAAAGGTGGCACAAATATAGTTTTATTACCTCTTAAAGAAGAAGAGCATGTAGAAATCATGTTTTCCACAAAATAATTTATCAAATACATTAATGTGATGGGTTTTTTTTATGCATCAATAGTAAATAAATTAGATGCATAAGTTATGCAAATACTAGGAAAAAAAAAGGTCGAAAGAATATATAAATTTTATATCTAATGAGTTGCTAGATGGATTACCACCAAATAGAGACATTTAACATCAGATTGATTTGATTTTGTTTAACCCTTTTCATAATTTTTATATTATATTTAAAGGGGTAGAATAACCTAATCAAATGGATGAATAAAGTTATTCTAAATTATATCAATTGAATTAATTAAATTAACACAATATATTAAATCTAGAAAATTACCAAATATATAAACTATAATGCTAATTAATATTTTTATAATTAAAACACAAATAAGATATAATACTTGGTTTTCAAATGTGCTAGTAGATATAAGATGTACATGTATGGAAAAATGTAGATTGATACTCAATATCTCATCCTCAAATTCTAAAAATATTATTTTTGTAAGCTTAAACACTTTCTTTAATTTGTGGACACTTATATCAACAATTTTATCTATGGCTTGACACTTCTGTCATGTATGTAATATTTTTGTATTGAGAAGTGACCACATGGATTTATTAGTATTTTTTGTCACATTTATATTGATGTGTCTATATCATGTTCATAGACTTCATATGATTATGTATAGATCAAAATCTATTTCCTCACCTTATGTTATGTCACCTTACCAAAAATGGGCTAGTGGACTCACAAATTCAAGCTAACCTCAAATACCCCTTTGTTAATGAGTGTTGTCAACATAGCCAATGTTCTAAGGAGGACCTCAGACAAATATATTTCTCTCCAAAGTGTGGGCTTGCATGTATACAAGGGTGCAATATATTATATGTAAGGGCATGTAATTATCTATATTATGACTTGACAACTATTGTTGATGGGTTATTTTTTGAATGTTTCAAACTTATAATATGACCAATCCTATGATTGATATAAAAATATAGAAGAATATAGTAGTATAAATTAGTTGTGCAATTTATTAAATAGCTTGAATAGGTATTTTATAAATGAATAATGAGTGGGCTTTGATATGTATTTATACCACACCTTTTTAAAATATCTCACAAAAGGGTTAGATAAAATAAAAATCCAACCCATATATTTCAAAATATTTTCAATTTAGATAAAGTTTGAGGTATGGAGACTAGATGAGTAATCTAGACACTAGTATCAATGCTAGTGTCCCTCTATAAAATACAAGTGTTCAACAAAGTATAAATTTTTTAAAGGTTTGTAATCTATAGTGAAGGATATAAATCATGTTTTAAGTTTTTGTAGTGTACATGTGATCTGCATCATTAAAAAGATAGGTTCAATCTATAAGATAGTCAATTAGGTATAGTACATTTATGAATGTGAGCCTTTCAACAACATGAAGGTCTAGAACTGAAGGGTAGAGCCATGATTGATATTTTTCAAGTGTAAAAGATTGATATGCTATATATAATCATATTTTAGTATACACACTACCCTCTCCCTTTAATCTAGTAGTGCATAAGGTTGAAATTACTAGGTTAAAAGAAATATGTGTACCTAGGTGTGTAAAGCATATCTTAAATTTGATTGAGCCCTGATGAATTTGTTTTTGGTGTATAACCTATAACCAAGAGCATGTTATAATACAAATTAGTATATTTAATCTAAAATTGAATAATTGAAATTCATGAAAGATAAAGAGATCAAGGAAGGAGTACATATATGTGTTGATGCAACCATGTTTTCTTTTAGTACTTTGTTTTGGTAGAGATGCTTCCTTATGAAGAATTCCAATTTGAGATATATTCAAACCTAAACCTTGGATATTTAATAAGGAAATTTTGAGGGTAATTATGCCCCTAATCTGATGCAAGGGTGAGTTATGATAAAGCCATGAAGATCACTAAATCTCAATTTCATAACTCAATATAATGTATAATAAATTAAAATTAAGTGGTATAACCAACTCAACCCTAAAACTAAAAGTAATGCTAAGCAAGATGGCATAAAATCTCAATTTCACTACTCAAAGGAGTCAACACAATAGACATAAAAGGCTCAAAATGGTGTTTCTTGGTAAAATATATCAAATATGTATTTTGAATTTTTGGTGCACTTGTATGACATATACACTTTTAATCTATCTTAAGTTGAAGTATATTTCAAAATATAACCTCTGCTCTATAATTATGTATAATATCTATCACAAATCTAACAAACCTATTTTAAATATGTAAAAAATTGGTGCCAAATGTATAGGATCGTAACCCAAGTGTATATCCAAATCATGTAAATTGTATCAAAATGTACCAATTGTGTATGTGTAGATTTGTGTCTCTATGACATTCACCTACTAATATTCCCCTCTTTTAAGGTGAGTGGAATGGAATATGGTATTTTTCTTACCTTAAAAGGATAAGATAGATATTATTTGGTGTATGAATCATGTAGCATATATGAGTAGCATGTCTAAGTATACATATCAATGAATCTCACATTATATGATCAAAACAAGCCCTAATATACATAATATGGATCATAACAATGGTTATAAATTAGCAATATAATCTCAACAAATAATCAAGTACACACATAAGAGAACTCAATGTCACATAAAAGGGTTCTAAAGAGACCAAAAATAAGGGGCATGTTCAAATGACACATACTTGAATGAATGATATATTCAAATGTCCACCCATAAATAAATAACCTGTAATGACATAGAGGCTTAACAGCAAGGAACATATTCAAATATTCCAAGAGTAAGACAATATTAAATAGTAACTACACTAAAAGAAGTGACATTATGAATAAATTAAGTATAATAAAAAAACATAAGCATATCATATTAGTCTATGTATTTATGTGTTAAAAAAATGTCATGTAACATAACATATCAAGTATATGATAAATATGTAAGCATGATCATAGGAATGTGTAAGCATTAGTATATAAGCTCAACATGATAATGAAAAAATACTCATAAAATAATATAACATGTATCAATCATGATCAAATAGAGTCAAGATGCCCAACATAGTGTGCCATGTAAGAAGAGGAAAGGTCCAACATTTGCATGTGCATGTATCATGGATCTAATATATGTTTGTATCATAATCAAGTATATGTGAAATAAATGTGTATATATAAAATAAAATATATGCCATATACTAACATAAAGTAAACAACATAGATGTCAAGGAGCTAGTAAACATGTGTATACTGAAGAATTTTTCTATTTTTGATTTATTTTAATGCTTTTATATTTTATTAAAATATTTAATTTTTTTAATTTTTATAGGAATATTTGGAAAGAAACGTCTATCCTATGATCCTATCTAAGGGATGTGCATAAGAAGCTCCAAAATTAAAATATGGTACATCAAATTAGTAATATTACCAAGGGACATGTATCAATATCATATATAAAACTGTAAAAATTTTGGTACTTTATATGTGTTTCATATGAATTTGTAGTCATAAAGATGTAATAAAAGGAGTAGTGGTTCTTGGAACCCATTGTGTAGTGTTATGTGGTTTCTTTGGTAATTTAAACATGTTTATTTTCTCTTAGTAAATAGGTGGACTATGTAGGTGTTAATGAGGACTCTGTAGAGTCCATTGTGTTATCTCTGGTGAAATGGTCACTCAAGTATCGATTTCTTAAGAAATGGGATTACCTATTGTTTACCCTTTGTACATGATTAACCTTATTAGTTTTTATAATTTATTATCTTGGAGTAAACTTCTCTTGTTCAAGTGGATGTTCATATGGATTTCTTGAAACTATAATTATCATGTTGGTGTGAATGTATTTAATACACTCGTGCACTTTAGAAGGTATTGCATGGATTTTATGTATCTAAATTCATCCTAATAACATATCAAATACTATCATGTATGATATAACATAAAAGGTAGTGATCACATATGTTGGTAAAATAGGTAAAGGTAGATCAATCTCATCAATAAACTATTGTGATGTCCAATTGAGTGATCTGGCTATTTTGGTCAAATGACATAAATCATCATGTGTATATCTTAAATGTGTGAGTAATGTCATGGTAAATACATTCTCACTATAACCATTATAATCCATAACATTATGTAGAGGGTGATGATCAAGGTGTGGTCTAATAAATAATAATTAAAGATCTAAATCATCATCCATAATTTCACTATCATCAAATGTAATAGGACTTTGAACCATAGAAGGTATTGTATGTGTAAGTGTACCAATAATCCCATCTAATAGGTACCCCATAATAAGGGGTAAGAGGATGTGAATTATATTCCATTTTCACTTTCAAAATTTTATTTGAATGATCTTGTAATGGATCATTAAACATCTTTTATTTTTTATGGTCACTAGGTTGTGACCCTAAATCCTTTGGAGGATAATCAAAGGTACTTTGTTGATTATCAATAAGTTTTTGGATATTTTATTTCAAAGTATAACATATGTTTATATAATTTTTTATGCCTTGTTGATATTCAAAATATGCATTAACATAATATCCTTTTGGTATAGGTTGAATCATATCGATATCTATAGAATGAGGGAGACATATTAGATGAGACTCAACAAGCTTTCCAAGTAATGAAAGTAAAGACTCTGGTAGTCATGTAAATTGTCTCTTAGGTGAATTGGATAAGATAATTTGATTACATTTTTGTGACATGTCATTAATTTTTGTAGTTACTTCTTTTTTAAGTTTTGTATGTTTAATCTTGTAGCTTGGTTTAATATGAAACTTGGTATTATATGTATTTAGTGTGTTTGATACATATTTAAGCTTGTTTAATGAAATAAGTTTCATTTCATGATCTTGGAAAGTATGATATAATTCATCAAATGATATAAACTTCTTAAAAATAATAAATTCATGCAAGCGATCAAGTAAACTTTGGCTTAAATATATCTTTAAGCTCTTTATCTTCCATTAGATTTATCATTGTGTCTAATATTTTTGTATACCTAAAGACATATTCATTAATAGGATCATTGGTTCTTTGTTTTATCTTGGTAATTTATGCGTATGAAATCTTGTAATTAATTTTGATATATAAATGAGTTGAAAACTTTTATGTTATAGGTTTGAATGTTTTCACTGATTAAATTGGTAAATCATAGAACCATCATAAAACATGTTAAAATATTTAATGGTTAAGTGAGTTATCTTAGATCCTTAGTAAATTTAAATAATTAAATAATAAATGATTTATTGATTATTAACATAGGTTGAAAAACCTCTTCTAAATAAATAATAAAACATAGTTGTTTATTACTTACTGTTTATTTAAAATGATTCTCAAGGAATGATGGACATGTTGGTTACAATGGTAACCTCCCTTCATCCTCATTATAAATAAAGTTTTATCCTATTATAACTCATCTTAAACACACTCGGTGAAAACATTAATTGAATTGATATTTAAGTGTGAGAAATATTTTGAAAAAGATTTTGTGAAGAAGTTTTGATACATATAGGAATTGAGAAAAAGAAATCTTGGTATTGGGGTGTAGAGTTTCTCAATTTATTGAATATCATCTTTAAATTTTTTAACCTCTCGAGGTTTTTTCACGTTATCATGTTGTGTCATGTGTTCATTAATTTTTACTTTGATATTCATGTTCACCTCTAGATTCTATCATGTGCTACTCAATATACACTGTTTATTGATTTCAAATCTTATCATGGTACCAAAGCATGTGATGAGTTGATTTAGTGGCAAGGTGAATTGAAAGAATTATGTGATATCCTTACAATATTTTCATCCAAGCAATATTTTTTTCTCATACATATGGAGGAGTGGTACAGCTGTAATACGGATTTGTAAGCAACTCACTTGATTGAAAATTCTTATTGATTGCTTTTTTGGTGTTGTGGGATCTAAGAAAGGACCTTTTTTTTGCATATTACCTCCATTTGACAATTCAAATCTCCTTTCAAACAACCACTATTTAGTTTTGTAATTTTTTACTGCATGGTCATGGTTGTATGGCCCTATGGCATTGGGAAATTAAAAAAATTGGTTTTTTTGTATGTTAAGCATGTTTATTACTCTAAAAGGTTACGACATGAGTATTTAAACCTTCTAAAAGTAATAACAAAGTTTGAGAAGGATTTTTTAAGCTTCTAATTTTTTACCAAATCCACATAGGCACACATGTACGGCTTGGAAAATAGAAAATATAATTTTCTAAGTTAAAAATTAAATTTTGAAGTTGTGGTTGGATTTAGCAGATAAATTTAAGAAGATTCACAATTTTATATGTTATTTGATGGACTGTTCATTATTTTGTATATCTCCAAACTTCCAAATGAGTGTCATTCTTCTCTCTATGTGCACTACAGATAATTTTATGTTTTTCATATAGTTGTTCAAAATATTTTAAAAATACTTTATTTATTAAAAGTTAATATTACATGTAAGTAATGAACCCCACCTTCTTTTTAACTTAACTAAAAAGTAATTTTTTTTTAATATTGATTTTTCACATTTATGTATTTTTTTATAAATAAAAATTAATTAAATAAGGTTCATATATAAATTAGTGCATATAAAATCTTAAACAATCTACTAGATGAGTTGGTAGTAATTTGCCAAAACTTACAAAAGGGGAGGTCAAGGCTTCAAAATTCATTACCTCTAGTTATTTTGGTTAAATTCATTTAGTCAAATTATTTTTTGTCAAATTATTCATTATAAAACATTTTTTGGTTTGTGTGTCAAACTTCTCACTTGTAAACCCTTCTATAGTGTTGTATTTTTTCAACTTTTAACCTAAACAATTTTTTTTATAGTCATGTGACTAGTCATTTCTTAGGTTTTGGCACCTTCTAGACATATTTATGTGATTCATTTTTTATTTTAAATCCTTTTATTATAGTTTTTACACTTTTTTTTTATAACAAAATTTAGATAGTTATTCAATGTGTAACACTTACGACACCTAATCTAATGCAAATTCATATGATTACTTACATTGTTTTGCATATATTTGAACAATTATTTATTTTTTATACTAAAATTTTAATTTACTATAAAATTATTTAAAATCTACATTAAAAATGGTTCAATTTTAAGCATCATCTAGTATTATATTGTCTTTTTTAAAGCAAAGTAATGGATTTGCCTAACTTTATATTATATAAATCTCAAATGTTTAATGGGTAAAACTATAATATATGAAAAATTTGTGTTAGATTATAGTTTATGACCTAAAATTTGTGTAACATTGTCATCGAGACTAAAAATCCATGTTAGGATGACATGTTACCCCTAAGTTTTCAAATATGTTTCAACAAAAATTACAAGAAGCTATATTGATTATATTTTAGAGTGTTAAGGATGGATCCCTACTCTTCATTGGTAACCAAGACTATTCTAGTGATGATTCAAAATTCATAGAGTATATGCAAAATAGCACTCATCTCTTTAATATTATTAAATTGATTCTTAAATTGCTTACAACACCTATGAAAGGTGATAAAAAGGTGTTAACTTTTTTATTAAAATTAAGAATATTAAAGCTCAATTAAATAGATGTGACTATAATATAATTCAAGATCAATTGTTATATTTCATTATTCAACTAAATATTCATTAAATAAATCATAATTTTATCTCAGTTTTGAATTCAAAGTACCAAACAGAGCAAGATATCTCTGACCTCACTATCATGTCAGCTCTTCTAATTTGAGAAGAACAAGTGATATCAAACTTTGATTCTAAAGAGAATGTCACTAATGTATTTATCACTCTTAAATTTATTTATGAGAATAATCAAAATCATAAAATCTAATGATAATTCTATAAATGGCAAAAATAGGAATAAGAGGTCTGACAATAAGAATCATAAATCTAATTTTAATGAAAATTATAATGTGTGGTAAATTTAGAGATAAAAAGAAATTTTGTTATAAAATAAAAGATAAAACTAATAATAAAACCCCTAAAATAAAAAAGGAAATAAATTTAACCAAAACCATCAGAATAACACTCGAGAATAGAATTATAATGTTATTATTTTATATACTACATTATTTGTTTCTAATGAGAATTAATAGATTTTATATAGTAATGCATCGCATCATATGACTTATTTATCTAATATTTTATTTGATATTAGAGATAATTCATTTTTATAAATAACTAAGCAAGGAAAGGCAAAATTTATAAATATGTTTATTAATGATGTTTTATATGTACCTAAGCTTAAGAATAATGTGTTATCATATTCCTGAATTTCGAATGATAATTTCATTATAATTTTTTTAAAATATAACTAGTCCATTATAAATCAATCTAGTTCTCTAATTGTTTAAAGCATTCAAAAGAATAATTTAAATATTTTTTCTACATGTTTTTTATTACCTCATAATAATAAATCTAAATTATGACATGAAAGATTAAGACATGTTAATTTTAAAATTTTGCATGATATATCTTGTCATAATCTTATTGTTGGTCTTCTTTTTATCTCTTTCTATCATAAAATTTATGAATAATATTTGTGTGGTAAGCAACACACTAATCCCTTTCATAAAAATTATAATGTAAATTCTTCACATCATTTAAAATTAATTCAAAGTCATGTAGCAAGATTTTTTAAAGTTGTATCTCTTAATGATTTTTTGTATATCGTTATTTTTATAGATTATTATACTAGAATTATCTAGTCATATTTTATTAAAAATAAATCATAAGTGTTGTCTAAATTTAAAGATTTTATTGAAAATACTTCTAATTTTTCTATTAAAATATTAAGATTTGATAATGATGGTAAATATATTATCAAAGAGTTTAATTATTTTTTTATTATTTATGGTAATCAAAAGGAATTAACAACTCATTATTCTTCTCAGCAAAATAATATTGTTGAAATAAAAAACTACACCATTATTGAGATTGTTATAATAATGTTGTATTCTACAAACATTCCTAAATTTTTATGGGCTAAAGCTATAAATATTATTTTGTATATTTTGAATAGATTTTCCACTAAATATTTGCATCTTTTTGCTCCTTTAAAAATATGGTCTAAAACTAAACTCAATGTGACTCATCTTAATATCTTTAGTAGCCTTGATTTCATCCTTATTCCTAAAGTTAATAGAAAAAATCTTGATCCTACTTCTTATTCTTATGTTTTATTAAGTTATGGAAGCAAAACTAAAGGATTAAGAGTATAAGATCCATCTAAATGATAAATCATTGAGAATAAGAATGTTCTTATTCTCAAAAAATCTTTTTATGAGCCTTATATAAAACCTCCTCAATATTTTTATTCTGATGAACCTATATCTCTTACTTCTTCTGATGACGAAATAGATGCCATAGATGAATTTGACCTATATTTGGATAACTTAGAGCTTAAGGAACCCATTAAATTTCATGTTCAATCTAAAAGACCTAAATAGATAGAATCCATTATCTCATCTTTCAGTCTTGATAATCATAATAAATTAACTAGAAATCAACTTTTTATCTTATTTTAATGAGTTTTTATGAATGTGAACCTTAATATTTTTATGAATCCATTCAATATGATATATAAAAAGTTGTTATGCAAGCTTAGTATAATGCTTTAATTAAAAATCAAACCTGGGACCTTGTCCCACCTCTGCTTAAAAGGTATATTGTTGGTTGTATCTGGGTTTATAAAATCAAATATAATTTAATTGATAAATTGACAAGTTTAATTCAAACTTAGTTGTTTGTGGGTTTACTCAAAAACCCAAGATTATCTATGTTAAAACATTTACTCTTATAAATAAAATAAGTACTATTAGATTACACATTGCTTTTGTAGTCTAAAATAGTTGGATTATACACTAAATAGATATTAAAAATATATTTTTAAATGATGATTTAGAAAAGGAAATTTATATGTCTCAACATAAAGGTTTCATTGACCTTAAAAAAGTGAATTTTGTATGTTAGTTAAATAAATCATTATATGGTTTAAAACAAGCTCCTCGAGCTTGATATTCTAAAATTGCTAGATATTTTTAAAAACTCGATTTATCTAATTAATATTTAGATAATAATCTCTTTATTAAAGTTTAAAATGGTAATTTAATATTTATTTCACCATATATTGATGATCTTTTGATTATTGGCAATCTAATTAATTTAATTCATAAATATAAAGATAAACTAAGTTAGATGTTTGAAATGACTAATATATGTATTATGAATCATTTTATAAGTATGGTTTTATTTCAAGATAAAAAATGTATTGTTTTATTACAATCTCAGTTGGCACATAATCTTCTTATTAAATTTAATATACTTGATTATAAGTCTACATATAATCTTATTGAAGTTGGTGTTAAACTAAATCTAAAACTTATATGTGAAAAAGCTAACCCTACTTTGTATAGATATCCTATTGGTAGTTTGATTTATTTAACTATTACTAGGTCAGATATTTCATATACTATTAGTGTTGCTTCTATATTCATGTACGATACATATTTAGATCATTAAAAACTAGTTAAATATATACTCCATTATATTAAAGGAATTATTAATTTTAGTTTGTTTTAATATTTCATTGATAATGCTAAATTATATGTTTATTGTGATGTTGACCATGCTAGCGATACTATAAATCATAAATCTATTTCTATTTGGATCAAGTGTTATCATTTAGAGCAACAAAAATCAACTCACTATCTCTATCTCTTCTACTAAAATAGAGTACATAAGTGCTATGAAAACTACTAAATAAGTCATGTGGTTGCAAAAGTTGTTAAGATAACTTTATTTATATATTTATCACAGTACCACTTTTTATTATGATAACTAAATTGGTATAACTCTAGTGAAAAATTTAGTGCAACACCAATGAACTAAACATATTTAATTTTATGTGTATTTTATTTGAGAGAAATTATTCAATGGTGATATTGATCTACAATTTTATCCTATGGATGAACATGTGGCAGATATCTTTGTAAAACCACTTTGTAATAACAAATTTTGTTAGTTTTATGTAATGATGAGAATCTTGTAATTGTCATTGAGGGAGAGTGTGCATGACAGTGTCATTTTCTAATAGCCATGTGTTCCTTCTTCTCTATATTTCTTATCATTATAAAACATTGTACTATATCACATTATGTGGTTCTTATAAACGTCATGTGAATTTTTAATTTTGCACCCAATAATTTAAAATATATTATAATAGAAGTCCTTATATTATAAAGTATTACAATAATTTTTAAATGAATATTCATAATAAATTTTGAGATGCAATCTTTTAATCATGCTACCCTAGACTTATTTTATAGTAGTTTATGGATTATAATTTATTCTATTTCAAAAAGTTATTTTTGACATGATGAAAGTTTTTAAATATTTCAAATTTATACATAGTATAAATCATTTATTAAAGTGACTATGACATTATTTTCCCACTTAGAATTAAGGGGGAGTCTTAGAATATTTAATGGTTAAATAGTTATCTTAGACCCTTAGTACATTTAAGTAATTAAATAATAAATAATTTATTATTTTATTAACATGAGTTGAAAAATATCATATAAATATATAATAAAATATAATTATTTATTACTTATCATTTATTTAAAATGATTATCAAGGAAGGATGGACCCATTGGTTACAACCATCACCTCCCTTCATCCCTATTATATATAAGGTTTTATTCTTATTGTAATTCATCTTAAACACACTTGATGAAAACATTAAAACATTGAGTGAATTGATATTTACATGTGTAAAATATCTTGTAAAATCTTTTTGAAAAAGTTTTGATACATAGAGGAAGTGAGATGAAGAAAGCTTAGTATTAAGGTGCAGGGTTTCTCAATTATATGAATATAATTTTTGTGATTTTTTATCTCTTGAAGTTTTTCCACATTATCTCATCGTGTCATGTGTTCATTGATATATGTTTATTAATTCATGTTCATTTATAGGTTTTATTTGTGCTACTCAATATACATTGAATATTGATTTCAAATATTATCAAAGCATAGTTTAGGATTCTTAAAAATAATTTGGTCAAAAGTTTATCATTTGAAGCATAATTAAGACATATTACACAAAAATATCAAATATCTTGTTTAGGATGACCCTTGTCATCATAAAATGTGAACGTGGATGAAACAAAACTACTTGAAAAAAGGTGCAAAGATATCTCAAGGGCTGTAAGATTGTGAAATACATCTTGTGAATAAATAACATGAGTTTACTTTAAAGCATTATGTTCAATGTTGGTAACCTTAGCCTACAAAGCTTGAATAACTTAAAGAAGAGTTTTCATGGTAGACTCATTAGAATTAAGATTTGAGAAACCACCAAAGGGGATGAAAATACCACTTGTGTTGATGTCGGTATTAAAAATGGTAATTAGGTTGAATTATTAATTTATTTTATAAATTATGTAACAAGAGTTGTACCATTTAAGGGTTCACTAATATTAGACATGGATGCATTAGCCTTAGCATGTTTATTGATTTATTCTTTTGTAACATGTAAGAATGAATTAATTAGTTCTTGATTTGTAATTAGATGATTGATTAAAGTTTATTTATCTTCTATTTGAAATGATATTTCTTAATATTTTTTATACTTGGTAAATGTAAACAAAGGTACCAAAAGTACTTAAAAAATTTAGATTTATAAATTAATGAAATTAGAAACCCTAAAAGGATGAAAAATCTAGAGCAAGCTAGGAGTTTCATGAGAAGACTGGAGGTCATGTTCACCAAATATTTAACCCTTTTTATATTTTGGTTGAGGAATAAAGGGGTAGAATACCTTAATCAAATAGATGAATAAAGTTATTCTAAAGCAAGTCAATTAAATTAATTTAGATAACACAATATATTAAATCCAAAAAACTATCAAATATAGAAAGTATAATTCCAATTTTATATTCTAATAATTTCAACATAAAAAGAGATAATACTTAATTTTTAAATGCACATATGGATCTAAGATGTGTAAGTATGAAAATAGGTAAATTAATACCCAGCATCCAGCCATCAAATTCTAGTAATATTATTTCTAGAGACCTAAACACTTTTGTCAACTTATGGACACTTACATCAACACTTATATATGTGGCTCAACACTTTTATCCTTTATGGAATATTCACTTTATTGAGAGATGACTACCTAGATTTTTTAAGGTTTTATATCATCTTTTTATGAATGTGTTTGGATCATGTGCATAGGCTTTGTATGACTATGTATATCATAAACCCTACTTCCTCATTTTAGGTTATGTCACCTTGCCAAAAATAGGTTAGTGGGCTTATGAATTCAAACTAACATCAAAGACCCATTTATAAATGAGCATTGTCTACATATTCAATACTCTAATGAGAGCCTCAAATATATATAGTTTTCCCTTATATGTGTAATTATGTGTGCTCAAAGATGAAATATATTATATGTAAGAGCATGCAATGGTATAGTTTGTAACTTGATAAATAGTGATAATGAGTTGTTCTTTGAATGATTCAAACCCATAATATGACAATTCATATGACAGATATAGACATAATAAATAATAGGACATTACAACTCAGTTGTGTAATTGATTAAATGAACTTGAATAGGTTTTTTTCTTGGTATTTATTAGATAAATAATGAGTAGGATTTTATTTGTATTTTTACTAGACCTTTTGAAAACATTTCACTAAAGGATTAGATAAGACAAATAGGTCGACTCATATGACTCGAAATATTTTCAACTTAGATGACTTGAGGTAAGAATATTAACTAAGGAATATAGACATTCATGTCCCTATTTAAAATACAAGTATCTGATAGGGTAGAAAACTACTAAAGGTCTATAACTAATAGTGAAAGATATAAATCTTATTTTACATTTTTTGTAGTGTACAAGTGATCTAGGTCATCGTAATGATAGTCTCAATCCATAAGATATTTAGGTATAGTGAGATGTCAAATGCAATCCTTTTGATAGTAAAAAGGTCTAGAATTGAAGGGTAGAGTATTGATTGGTATTTTTCAAGTTTATAATATTGATATGTTACATATATAATTAGATTTTAGTATCTATAGATTCCAATATCATCTCTACACAATCAAGTAACTTATAAGATGATTCTAATAAAACTTGTAGAATTGAAAACACAAGTTACTAAATTAGTGAGAAAAGGTATAGCGAGGGATATCATGAGTTTATGTGCAACCCCAATTTTGTTGATACTAAAGAAATATGGAACATGGATAATGTGTGTGGATAACAAAAAAAATCAATAAAATCACCATCAAATACAAATTTAGTATACCTCATCTAGATAGTATGATGGATGTGCTTTTGGGAGAAAAATACTTTACTAAGATTGATATGAGTGCTACTATCAAATTCATATTTGTGAAGGAGATGAGAATAAAACAACATTCAAGACTAGGGATGATTTATATGAGTGGATGGTGATGTCATTTGGATTATCCAATGCACCTAACATTTTTATGAGGATGATGCACACATTGCTACAATATTAACTTTTTCAATTTGTGTTTGTTTATTTTTATATTCAGTAAGAGTAAAGAATAACACTTAAGGCATTTGACAATGTTACTAAAATTTGTTAAGAAAGAAAAAGTTCTATAAAAATCTAAAGAAGAGAAATTTTAAGCATAATAGTTTTGTATTTTTGGGATTTGTAATTTTTGAATATGGTGTAAGAAAATATGAAGAAGAGTTAAAGGCAATTTTTGAGTGGTATATCCAACAAGCATATCAGAGGTAAGAAGTTTCCATGGTTTATAAATATTTTATAGAAAGTTCATTGAGAATTTCAATGGAATTAGTGCCCTAATAATAGATTGCAGGATGAGAAAATATTTTTTTTGGATGAGGGAAGAAATAAAAACCTTTAAACTATTGAAGAAAAAGGTGATAGAAAAACTTGTTTTAGCATTATCAAATTTTAATAAAGTGTTTGAGGTAGATTTTGTTACTTCACATTTGGGTAGTGGTGTTGTTTTGAGTCAATAAAGAAAGACAATAACATATTTTAGTGAGAAATTGAATGAGGTTGGAAAGAAGTATTCTACATATGATGTTGAATTTTATTCCATTATACAAACATTAAAACACTAAAGGCCATACCCAGTGCCTAAAGAGTTTATCCTATTTAAGGCCATGATGCCTTAAAGTATATGAACACACAAAAGAAGTTAAACAATAGACATGCAAAGTGAGTGTCTTTCTTGCATGGATATATTTTTATTTTGAAGCATAAATCAAGAAAGTAGAATTAAGTAGTTGATGCTTTGAATAGGCAAGTGACATTATTAAATACTATGATGAGTGAAGTAATTGGATTTGAAGATGTTAAATAATTGTATGATATTGATTTACATTTTGTAAAGATAGTTGAACAATGTAGGAATCCATTAGTAGGTGATGTAGATAATATTCATGATGATTATCTTATATATAATGGTTATCTCTTCAACGGAAATTTGTTATGTATTCTAATTGAGTCTATTAGAGACAATATTACAAGAGACTTACATAGTGATGGTTTGGGTGGACACTTAGGTAAGAATAGGATAATAGATTTGGTAGAGGATAAGTATTATTTGTTAAAGATGAAGAAATATGGATCATGGTATGTTTCAAGATGTAAGATATGTTAAGTGTATAAATTCCATGGAAAAAATATAGAATTGTACATGCCATTACCAATACCAAGAGGACCATGGACACATTTGAGTATGGACTTTGTATTGGAGTTCCCAAAGACCCATAGAGATAATGATTCAATTTTTGGTATCATAGATAGGTTTTTTAAGATGGTTCATTTTATTATATGTAAAATAACCAATGATGCCACTAAAGTAGAAAATTTATTTCTTAAAGATGTCAGATTGCATGGTGTTTTAAAAACCTTACTTTAAATAAAAATAAAAAATTTATAAGACATTTTTAAAGAACTCTATGAAGTAAATTTGGAATTAGACTATAATTTTTTAGTCCAACCACCCACAAATAAAAGTATTAAATAGGAGTTTAGGAAATTTGTTGAAATGCATAGTTGGAAAGAAGCCCAAATAATGAGACTTGGATTTACCACACACTAAGCTTACATATAACATTTCCATGAACATATCAATAGGGAAATCACCATTTCAGATTATTTATGCAATAAATCCCAAGGATGATTTAGATTTGATGTAGTTCCCAATTGCAGAACATGTTAATGATGTTGTAAAAGTATTTGAAGAACACATACAATAATTGTAAGAAGTAAAAAAAAAAGTTATATGAAATCAATGAAAAACATAAAGTACAAGTAGATATAACAAGATGGGTAAAGGTATTTGAAGAAGGATAATTGGCGATTGTGTATTTTATAAAATAAATATTTCCCCAAGGAACTTATAATAGGATGAAGTATAATAAGATTGTTTTGTGCAGAATTGTGAAGAAAATGATTGACAATACTTATGAGGTGAGTTTACCATAGAAATTTGATATTTATATAGTATTTAATGTTTCAAATTTATATTATTTTCAAGGAGAAGATGGTTAAATTAAAATATATATTTTAAAGCAATAGGTACTAAGGAAGAAGAAAAAAGAAGCACAGGTTCTAGATAAGAAGATAGTGAACACCAGATAAGGAAGCTATCACAGATGTTTTTCATATTAGAAAGGACTACAATAAGAATAAAATAATTGTATTTTAGAATGGGAGATAAATAATATTGAAAATAATAAATGGTAGGATTATATTCGGTGCAACTCACATGAGCTATGTTGCTTTCAACAAGAGGAGAATGATGCAAACACCTGTCTTGGGGAGGCCATAATTTTTCATCTAGGAACCCATTTGAGCTATCATTCACGTCAAAATAAACATCTCAAAGATGATAATGTAGACAAATCCATATGTGTTGATTAGGTTCAATTACAATATATTGGGAAGGCCATAAGTAACCATCTAAGGGTTTAAAATTGCATTCTAGTAGTTGTTAATTCTATAATTTTTAAAATTAAATATCTTTGTAACCAAGCATGAACTTGAGTTGAAAATCACATATTATCATGGCTTTGGTATTTAGGGGATAGGTGGAAATTTTTAAGGCCTATTTAAACTTGCCTCTAAAAGTTTCTAAAAATAATATGGTCAGTTAACTCTAGGTAGATTTTTAATTTATTTAGTTTTCTTGATTTTATATGTCAACTCCAATCTCAAGTTGAGTTTTATTCAAAGACTCTAATTTAATGTTTTTAATTCATTCATGAAAAATAAATAAAGAATAGTGTTTATGAAATTCTAATTAAATTGTGCTTATTGAGATTTTGTTTTGTTAGTTTCAAGTTTCATCAAGAAGACCCACTCAACTTATTAATTCTCACAACATGGCTAAGATAATAAAAAGGGGTTCTTCAGAGGTGCTAAACCAAATTTGTGTGGTCTAAATTACACAAATAGAGATATTAGTAGAACCTAAAAACTTACAGTTGATTATTCATAAACACTCACAAGTGTTTTCAAACCCTTAAGGATTATCTCCAAAATTTTCACATGATCACACAATACAACTTATACCAGATGATAAGGTGTCACATATTCATCCATATCAATACCCCTACATGCAAAAAGATATAAATTTAGAAGGTCCAAGAGTGGACTCAAGTAGGGGTCATTTATCCAAGTATCATCACATATTCCTCCCCATAAAACTCTTTTTTAGAATAAAGATGGGCCTTGGAGGTTCCGTGTGGATTTTTAGAGATAAAAATACTCACAATCAGGAAAATTTTCCCCTTTTGGCAATTAATGAATTACTAAATGAATTGCATGGGGCCTGCTTCTTCTCTAAGTTATATATGCAGTCTAACTACCATAAGATTTGATTAAGAGAAGAAGATATACCTATGTATTTAACTTATTTAAGATTTAGTGATCAAAATAAGATAAAATATTGAATATTTAGATTATATAAGATATTCATTCAATTTGTAGATCTAAATGTTAACTATGATTTATATTTATTATCATTTATATAAATGATCAAGCATATATCAGAGAGAAAACACTTAATTGATATATTGCTTTCTTTGTTGGAATATTGTTGTTGATGTCAAAGGCATTATAATTAATGTCATGGAAGGTAATAAAAGTGTCATTAATGTAATAGAATTATTAATAATGTCACAAGATTGCAATTCAAAGGGCCCAAGAATAGACATAAGTGATTTTTTAAATTCAAAGTGAAGAGTAATCAATAATAATTAACAAGACTGACCAGCAATAAAATATATTTAATTTTCAATAGAGATTCATGATGAAGGTACCAACATTAAAGAAGTTTTGAATGAGTGTTAAAGGAAGGTTGTTTAAAGCTTAAATCACCCCTCTTAAGATATGTATTAATCATATCATTGTTGGGTCGACCCACTTGATATATGGCTACCTTGGTAAATTGCCCCACTTGGTGATTTAATTAAAATTAGATTTTAATTCACACCTTTTGATGAAAAGGTACCTCTTTGATGGGACAACTCCTTTGTGAATAGCCTTTGGAGGCTATAGAAGGTAGATAGAATATTGAAAAAATATATATATAAATAATTATTTACATCATGAAAATATAAGTAAATTTTAATGAAGAAGAGGGAGAAGATAGAAGATTGAATTTTTCCATCATTCGTTGATGAAATAACAATAAAAGGTGGAAGATTGTTTTAGTAGAGTTTGGTGCCTCAAATCAAAGAAATTAGTGTTTTTATCTAAGTTGGTGCTTAGTAATAGGGATTGGTGTATCCAAGTAGGTTGGTGCCTACTAAATTTTATAAAATAATTATTATTTTATGTTGGATTTAGATGGTAGATCTAAGCAGCTCTTCATTGTGATTTTTCTTGACAGGGGTTTTCCACGTAAATCATGTATTGGTTAATTTTTAGTCTTGTGTGAATGTTTTCATTGTGAACATTAATTTTTGAAAGAAAATGTTTTATTTCACATTGATTCACCCCCCCTTAGTGTTTCATGTGCTTAATAATTGGTATCAGATATGGTTCATTTAGAATCAGTATAATTGCTAGAATGTAGATCGTGGGAGCACACATGGCTACTCATCATGTTCAAGAAGGTTTCTCCACAAACAAGGCTCCACTATTTGATGGAACAAACTATGCATTCTAGAGAATAAATATGTAAACATTTTTAATGGCCCTTGGATTTGGTATCTATCAAGTAGTAGTAATTGGATATATAATGCCACAAACTTCATGAATGGATACAGCCAAAAAGAAACCTAGTGAAAACAATGAAAAAGTCATGACCATAATTTTGTGTGGCTTATCAAAATCAGAATTTGTCAAAGTAATGAATTGAAATTCAATAAAGGACATATGGGACAAACTTTAGACCATCTATGAGGGTGAAAACAAAGTGAAGATGGAAAAAATCCAAACTCATAGGAAATAGTTTGAGAGCTTGAAAATGAAAGATGAAGAAAACATTGTAGCAGATCTTCATGTGGATAAGATTGTTAACACCATCAGAGGGCTTGGTAAAAAATTGAAAATCTATAATATTTCAAAAGGTACTAAAGTATATAACCTTAACATTTGATGTAAAATTTTATGTTATTGAAGAGATAAAAGATCTAGACTCATTAACAATGGATGAGCTGCATGAGATACTCACGACTTATGAAATGAGAATGAAAAAGAAAAGCCATCAAAAAGGGAAGCAGCCTTCAAAGCTTTAAATAAATGGAAAAATAAAGAGCTTGAATCAAGAAATGAACAAGATGAGAAGGAGGCCCTATTTGTTAAAAATATTTAAAAAGGATCTAGAAAACACAAAGGTAAGCTACCTTTCAAGTGTTTCAATTGTGGTAAAATAGGACATTTTTCTACTAAATGTCCCCATAAAGATGATAGTGATGATGAGGAAAGGAATAAGAAGGAAATCAAACCTAAATACAAGAAAAGATTCAAACAAAATGAATATAATAAAAATTTTGATAAGAAGAAGAAAAACCTCTATTCCAAAAAAGATAATAGCTTAGCTAAGGAGAGCGATGAGAGCATATTAGACAGTGATAGAGAAGAAACTATGCTCATGTATATAGAAATTAAAAATGATGCCTCTATAAGTGAAGACACCTTGGAAGAGGAAGAATAAGTCAAATACAAAAGAGAGGTAGATATTAAAGAACTCATATGTGCTTTATGTGAGATAAAAGTTCTTAAGAAAAAGAATCTGAAACAAAGATTACATATTCAAAAATATGAAGATGAAGATTGTGCTTTGAAAACAAGAAAGTCACAAAACGTTGAGGAATCAAAAAAGGTAATCATCGGCATAAAGACTCAATTAGAAGAAGTAAAGAGGATAGAGGAGGAGGTGAGAGCCCAAATAAAGATAACAGAAGACAAATGTAGAAAGTTAGAATCTAAAATAGTTATGTTAAGAATAGAATTAGAGAAGACCACTAACTAGCTTTAAAATAGCTTAAATTTTAAAAAGAGCACAAAAAAATTGGATGCCATCCTAAATTTTCAAAGGCCACCACTTATTAAAACAAGTCTTGGTTATGAAGGGAACCATAAGAGCACTAAAGAAGGGTAGAGCTCAAAAATTATAGAACCACTAATGAAAGTATATGTAGAGAAGTCCAAAATCTATGTAGATGAACTAAAGGGGTCCATAAATGGTGGAATAAATAAGAAGAAAGAGCATGTTAATAAAGAGCATGTTACTCCTCCTAAAGACAACAAAGGTAAGAGCATACCCATAGAAAATTCCATAAGAATATTCCTTCCAAGGTAGTATAATGTGATCATGTACACAAGTTTATTCTATGGTTATTGTTATTTATGCAATCATTTTAGGCATATAATAATCAAGTGTAGGACACATGTAAGAAATAGGTATGCATGGGAGAATGTATGAATTACTTATAGAGTTTCAAGTAGAAACTATATCTCATTTGCCCCATTATCAAATTACAAAGAAAATAAAATTATATGTTATGATTGTAATAATTATGGGCATATAACATAATTTTATATAAGTGTTGTTGTAGAACCCCATATATAGAACAAAAAAGTGAATGTTCCTATTGTAAAGAAAATAGAACATACAAAAAACTATAAATAGAAGCAAGAGGAAATTAATCAAGACAAGGAGAAATCTAATCTTATGCAACTAGCATTTCATGCACAATATGAAGGGAACAAATGGTATATTGATAGTGGATGCTCAAGTCACATGATTGGGGACAAGATAAAATATCACTCTTTAAAGGAAATGAGTGAAAGCATAGTAAAATTTTGATATAATGTCATGGCAAGAATCATTGAAAAAGGTACCCTTGGCCTTGATAATGGAAAAACAAAAAATGTATTATATGTTGAAGGCTTGAATCATAACCTTCTAAGTTTCAGTCAAATGTGTGATCAAGGACACACTCTCATGTTTTATGCTCAAGGTTGTGAGATTAGGAAAATAGACACAAGAAAATTAGTTACAGATGCAAATAGAATAACAAATAATCTATACATACTCAGTGAAGTTAAGGGATAAAAATTATACTTGAGTTAAATTGATGAAATCTAGATATGGCATAAAAGGATGGGCCATATAAACTTAAATAATGTAGTGAAAATCAGCACTAGGCAAGCCATAAGATATATTTCAAAGATTACATAATTTCCAAGCATTCTTTACAAGTAGTGTTAGCATGAAAAATAGACAAGAGTGAGTTTTAGGTCAAAGGACTACTCAACCACTAAGCCATTGGAACTGATTCATATAAACCTCTACAGGCCTACAAGAACACAAAGAATACAAGATGAGAGCTACTTTATGATTCTCATTGATGATTATTATAGAATGATATGGATTGCTTTTCTAAAATAAAATTTTGAGGCATTCAAGAAGTTTAAAGGTTTTAAATCTTTGTTTGAAAATGAAACAAATTTAAAGATCAAGTGCTTGAGATCATATCGATGAGGTGAGTTTGTTTCAAATGAATTTTATGAGCAACATGGAATAAAAATGCATTTCTCAGTTGTAAGGACTTCACATCAAAATTGAGTTATATAAATAAAGAATTGAATTATTCAATAACTGGCTAAAACAATGTTAAATGAATTTAAGCTATCAAATAAGTTTTGGAGAGAAGCAGTTAACATCGTAGTCTACATTTTGAATAGAGGATAAATCAAAGTAAACAATAGTAAAACCCCTTATAATTTATGGAAGGGTAGACCAAAATCAATCAAATATTTTAGTGTTCAAGAGCAAATTCTTCCTTAAGAGAGATGAAGAAGACTTGGAAAAGTTAGACTCAAGAGTTGATGAAGGTATTTTTCTTGGGTATTCTTCAAAAAGTAAAGCTTATATATGTTATAATAAAATACTGCAAACAATCATATAAAGTGTTAATGTAAATACAAATTAAACAAGGCCTCAAAAATTAGGTGTACAAATAAATGATAATTCAAAGGAACTAGACTTGAAAGAAAAAGAATAAGAAAAATAAGAAGAAATGGAGTAGAAAGATACAAAAGCACCATCTCGATTTGTTTAAAATCATCATTCTAAAATTCAAATTCTTGGTGATATTGATGTTGGGGTATAAACTATAAGAATATTTTTTAGTACACTTGAGCAAGTAAAATTCTTCTTGTTATCCAAAATAGAGCCCAAAGATCTTGCAGAATCTAGAAATGACAAGCATTGGATCAATGCTATGGAAGAAGAATTGAATCAAATTGAAAATAATGAGACATGGGAACTCATTCCCATACCAAAAGATAAGAATTTAATTGGTACTAAGTGGGTGTTCAAGAATAAGCTAAATGAAGATGACCAAGTAACAAGAAATAAATCAAGGTTGGTTTACAAGGGGTATGCTCAAGTGGAAGGTATTGATTTTAAAGAAAAATTTGCCCCTGTTGCGAGATTAGAATCCATTAGAATGTTTTTGGCATATTCTAGTTTTAATGACTTCAAATTTTAGTAAATGGATGTGAAATTTGATTTTCTAAATGGAATTTTAGAATAAGAAGTATATATTGAACAACCAAAAGGTTTCCTTCTATCAAAAAACAAGGAATATGTGTGCAGATTGAATAAGGTACTATATAGGCTAAATAAAAAACCCAAAGCCTAGTATTCAAGGCTTGATAAATATCTACAATAACAAGGTATTAAAATGGGAATTGTTGATAGTAATCTTTATAGCAAGATTGAAGGTGAAAATCAGTTGATTGTTGTGGTATATGTGGATGATATCATTTTTGGAGGAGATAGTGAATGAATATCCTAAGAATTTTCAAAAGATATGCAAAAGGAGTTTGAAATGTCCATGTTGGGTGAGTTGTCATTTTTCATTGGTTTACAAATTTCTAAATATAGCAAAGGAATATCTATCTCCCAAACCAAGTATATAAAAGAGAAGTTGAATAAGTTTATAATGGAATATTGCATACATGTTATCACACCCATGGTTACAAGATGCAAATTAAGTATATATGATGAATCTCTTGAAGTGAACCAGATGATTTATAGATTCATGATTGGTATATTATTATACACCATAACATTAAGGCCAAACATAATGAAATTTGTAGGCTTGGTAGCACATTTTCAAGTAGCCCCAAAAGAAACACATGTACAAACAGTCAAAAAGATATTCAAATATCAAAAAACTACTTTGGATTATGGTTTGTGGTATCTAAGAGGTGAATATTTCACACTAACAGCATACACAAATGTATATTGGGTAGGAAGTGTTGATGATAGAAAGAGTATAAGTGGAGGAGCATTCTTTTTTGGCAAAAATCTAGTGTCATGGCTAAGAAAAAAGTAGCCTTCTATTTCTTTATCTACGATTGAAGCAGTATACATAGAAGCAATGTCTTGTTGTACACAAGTCCTTTGCATGAAGCAAACATTCAAATAATTTAAGATAGAATATGAACATCCAATTTCAATACTATGTGATAACACTAGTGAAATAAACATTTTGAATAATCTAGTTATGTACTCTAGAACAAAACACATTCCAATTAAGTGTCACTTCTTGAAAGAATAGGTTGTAGATCAACAATTAAATATGGAGTATGTTACCATAAAGAAACATATAGTAGATATATTCATGAAGCCCCTCCCAAAATAAACTTTTGAGTTTCTAAGGTAAAAATTAAAAATGATCCATTCTTCATCTAGTCATTAAATCTGTCAAGAGAAGCATGGATTAAGGGGGAGCTAATCATTGCATTATTTAGCTCCATGGATATTTTGGTGATACATATTATGATTATGTCATATGTCTCTTTTCCATTGATATCAAAGGGGAAGAATTAAATAAAGGAGGAGCAAAGGAGGAGAACTATAGCAAGGGGGAGTTCATTTACTATTTTTTATGGGAATGCCATCAATGCAAAGGTGGATATTGTTGGAATATTTTCATTGATGTCAAAGGCATTATAATTAATGTAATAGAAGTCAACTAAATTGACAATAGAAGTGTCATTAATCACAAGAAATTATTATTAATGTCACAAGATTAAAATTAAGGATTGCAATTCAAAAGGGCCCAAGAATAGACGTAAGTGACTTTTTTAATTCAAGGTGAAGGGAAATCAGCAATAATTAATTAGGCCAACCAATAATAAAATATATTTAATTAGTCACAACAATCATGATGAAGGGACAAACATTAAATAAGTTTTGAATGATCACTCAAAGAAGGTTGTTTAAGGCCTAAATCACCCCTCTTAAGATATGTATTAATGTCTATCATTATTAGGTTGATCCACTTGATATATGGCTACCTTGGGAAATCACCCCACTTGGTGATTTAATTAAAATTAAATTAAATTCACACCTTTTGATGAAAGGGTGTCTCTTGAATGGTATGCCTCATTTCTTAAGATCCTTTTAAGGATATATAAGATGGATATAAGATTAAACATATATATAGAAATAATTCTTTCCATCATGAAAACATAAGCAGATTTTAGTGAAGAAGAAGGAGAAGAGAGAAGACTGAATTTTGACATCATTCATTGATGAAGCAATAATAAAAGTTGGAAGATTTTTTCAGTGGATTTTAGTGCCTCAACTCAAATATTTTGGTGTCTTTAGTTAAGTTGGTGCTTAGTAGTGGGGATTGGTATCTCCAAGTAGGTTATTGCCTACTAAATTTTTGTAAAACAATTATTATTTTATGGCTAAATTTGGATGGTAGATCTAAGAATCTCTTCATTGTGGTTTTTATCGAGAGAGAGTTTTCCACTTAAATCTTGTGTTGGTTAATTATTAGATCTTGTGTGAATTTTTTCATTGTGAACATTAATTTATAAAATTAAAAGTTTTATTTCACACTAATTTACCCCACCTCTTAGTGTGTGGTGTGTTTGGCATTCTTATATTCACTTCCTCTATCACAATCATCAAATGTCCTTTATAATAGCTCTATGTTGGATCAAATCAGGAAATAAACTATTAAATCTCTTAAAGACATCTCTAGTTATATTTAGACACCTACGGTGACAATATATGTATGTTATTTTTTAGAACCGTCCAAAATGATTATGACAGTCTATGACTATCCAAATCAATGTGTATGTTTTTATAGGTGATCTATATGCATTCATTCACCTTCAGCCTTATGTAAATAATTTTCTTTTTATTTTTATTTGCTTCAAACCCCTAGCTTTCACTATCAGCACCAAGATGGCCTAAAAAGGGGATAGAGGGTTTGGGTTAGACTGACCTCATCCACTCTCCATTGAATAGTTTAACATTGTCTACATTGTAAATAATCTAAAGAGGACTCAAACAACATGTAATTCTCCAACTAGAGAGTGTGTGTAAAATTATGTGAATTCAAATCCATATATAATTATACCTAAGTTATCCTTTGGTACAAACATCCAATTAGACTTACCCTTTAGAAACTTCAAATTTTTAACAATAGTAAGCTACATGTCTACATGTTCTTTGTATACCTTTATTAATCAATGAATTTTTTTTACTTAAAATGATCTTGATGGTTTTGTATATGTAGGATTATCAACTTTAAATTTATAAACTATCAGCATGCACAAGCCAACTAAATAAGAGCCAAAAGAGTAATAAAAAGCACCCAAAAAGGTGGTGTGTCCCAAAATACACCTGAAAGATATGTTATAACACTGTCAGATATCATATACATAGATAGTAGCCAAAATGATCCCAAAAATAAATAAAAGTTATATTTAAGAGAATGGTACTATGGATCCTTGTGACAAACTCAAAAAATCATAAACAGGTGACGTGTTGTCAAATGAGGTAGACAAGAAGACACAAGATCAAGAAAAATTCACCAATAAGTGTCATATTTACAATTGAGATTATATATATATGTAAAATCCCATGAAAATCATTTTAAAAAAAAAGTTCATACCAAATTTGGGTATCTAAAACCTAATACATCATTTTAAACTCAGAATAACCACTATGATTTCTTCTTGATGGATTTTGACCTCACAAACACTCCATCAACATTACAAAGTCTAATGAGCTAAATTTTTCAACCTTGGATTCAAAAATTCATCTTTATTTTTTTTAATAGCATCTTGGTATACAAAAAAACATGGGAAGACCATCTACTACACTTAGACTGGACCTTGTAACTCTTAACTAGCTATTAGTTATATGTAAAACACTCTAAGATAATCTTTGGTAATACAAAGATTGAATACCTTAAGCATATTATCTCAGGTGAGGGAATTAAATTGGATTTAATTAAAATAAAGGACATTCAAAATTGGGTGAACCCCATAACCATTAAAATTATTCAAAGATTTTTGGGTCTCACTAGCTATTATTGCAAATTCATCAAAGACAATGGTAAAATTGTTGCTTCTTTCACTACCATGTTACAAAATAATGATTTTCCCTAGTATGAACTAGTATAAAGTGCCTTGGCACATCTCAAACAAGCCATGGGTACCACCCTTCCTAAGTTGGCTCCTCTACTAACATAGGTGTGATACACTCTCACTCTATAACTGAACCATCATTGATGTTATGGTCCAATAGTGGGGCATGAAACTAGAAGACACAACTTAGGAACCTCTCTAACATCCTCATTTTTAGTTCTCATAGCTCAATCTTTGAGGACAAATGTTTTTGAATGGGAAATACATGTTAATACACTGATGTCATAAACATCTATTATTATTTTTGCATTGTTATACTTTTAGTTAATTAGCTCAAGCACCTATTTTTACACAAGGGTGAATGTTGATTAATAATCAGAATTAATATTAGTTAATTTAATTTAATGCTTATTTTTGGTATAGTTGACCCTTGAGTATTATGGTTAGGGATATAAGGATATTACAAACCAAATAAAACATTTATGATAACATTTATATGATTTACCTCATAGATTTCATTTTGATCATAAATATATGGTTGACCAAGTAAAACATAACATACCTTGAATGGAGAAATGCATCAAATCACTATATCCTAAAAAGGCTTGATGTTGTAAAAAAATTGACACTACAAAGTGATGTGTTTCTTAGATCTCTCATTGAACCATATAATAGAGTATGGTTGTGGATAAGGCATCAATGGAAATTTCAATACATTAACTTCTTTAGGTGAGATCATGTTCTTATGACTTCCATTGTCAATGATCCAAATTTGAGAATGGAATAATAGTTCTACCTTCTCTATTTCCATAGGGGTAGTAGAGATTATTTTGGTACCCACCAAATCACTACTTAATTCCATAATCTAATTACCTTTCTCCATTGATATCATGTTTGTACATATCATTTCAAGCTATGAAACTAGAATTTTCCTAGCACAACATACTTCATTAGACTAACTGTTAGATTTATGAATTGAACACCACTTGCCAATCTTAGACTATTTATTTTGGTCATTTGATAATCATTGTATCTTCTGTAGAGGGTGCTTGGACCTATTCCTTGGTTTATAATTCTACTTGGAATATTTAGATTATTTCTTGGTCTGATACTCAAAATCTTTTTGCCTTAGTATTGGCCTTGGCCTTTGATTCAAACTTTCAATCAAATCTATAGAGATATATAATAAATCCATATCTAACTGGATATATGGTCTCAATCCCAACCCATACTTCAAAACTAGGTTTTTTATTTAATCCTAAATCTCAAGTTTGGACACCAAAGTATTAAAGGTATATGTGTATTATTGCACATATCATTTTTTTTGGCACAACTAAGAGAAATTTATGTACTGGTCATCATAGTTTCCATTAAGGTAATAGGTTTATTTGATTGCTTAAATGAAACTATTCCATGTGTCTACTAATTTGTTTAATTTAACTTCATCTTAATGATTTTCATGTGAAGTGCATTAGTATTCCCACCATTTCTTTATCAATAAATAATTTTTTAAAAGAGTGAATGTAATCTTTTCTCAATCAAATAATTGATTATTCGCATAACATATAGGTTAGATTAAGTTTGTTATCTAGTAAATGTTCATCTATTTTTCTTTCAAACATATATATGTCTATATTGACTTGTACTTTTTATGACATTTGACCACCAAACAGTCAATCAGAATAATAGGAGTTAGAAAGAGGTTGTTACTTGAGAAGTATCAAGAAATGATCAATTATACTTGCTCATTCATGTGCATGACTTTATTTCAAATATTCTTATTATCTTTAAAATTCATCCTCTATTATCTTTTGAAGCATTTCTAAAGTTGGCATTATCAAAGATTTATCTCTCATTTGAGGATTTAAAAGAAGGCATGATGAAGGGTCACAAGTCTCTAACCATAACTTATATGGTAATCATACCTCGTATGAGTGGGTATAGAAATAATTATGAAGCTTAGATACACCACAATACCACTTTGAAATGATATGAAGTTTGTAATCTCTGATACCATTGATCTAGGGCCTAGGAGGATACCTGATGGAGAACCTACTTAAATAGATTTAAGAGTGTTATGAGAAGATGAAAATTATGAATGATATAGGATATGAAGGTGAACTACATTAAACAATAAATAAATCAAATAAGATGATGACAACTAATGTATAATTATAATATCAAATTTTTATTTAGCTAAATTTTATACAATATCTAGGAGATCAAATGTTTATTGTCTATGTACTCCCTAACTTCACTCTTGTCTCTATAACCAACTACAAATAATGAAAGTGTAAAATAACTTACAATGGAGGAAAATGAATATTTGATTGAACCATTACAAAATTTTGTAACAACCACTTTATAATTGATGAATGTTGTGACATCATTGATTGGTGTTACTTACAAGTTGAGGTTTATAATATTAGCATTGCAAGAACTATGCAGTAATGTAGAATTGGAGTTAGATCTTATAAATTGGAACATAGGTGAGAAACCTAATTTTGGTGTTGTTAATGTTATCATAAGGTTATATATGAAACAATGATAAATTGAAGTAATGTCTAGTGATCTGGATCCTCTTGAATCAATAAATATTTATCTTGGAAAAACCCCAAATTGGGGAAAACTCTAACTAAGAGAATAAATCACACTCCCCTTTCCATTATGTGATTCACAATATATATAACATTATACAAAAACCTATCCTTTAGTAATAGAGATTCACTACTCCCTATCTAAACCTTGCACACAAGATAGATTTACACCTTTCACACACTTCTCAAAATGTACCAACACTAAAAAAACTAATAAACATAAAAAATAACTAAAGATAACTTGAACTAGGACCCATTATTACTAAATTGTAATGTGAATCACATTCTAATAATATTTATATGTCTTTTGCCTTACACATGACCTATATTTATATGCTCTCATCTTTGGAGTCTACCAAGAAGTTTAAACAAACCAACAATGAGAATAAGAAATATTTGCAACTGTTCAAATTTGATATTTTTTATGTGGATAAACTACAAGTGTATGTAGACTGGTAATTTCAAAAAAATTGGGTGGTAACCTAATCTCCACTTGAAATCATCAAAGGTTACACAACTGTTAGTGTAGTTATGTAAATGCCACCCTAAAAATATCAATAGTTATATTATCTTAAGCAAACCCCTTATTTTTAAGAGTTAAAACAACCTACCTTCATCCCCATGGATATGCATGTATCACCACCACTCTAACTCTACCATTTTTACATATTTGAATTGATGTTTTATATATACAATGTCTTAAATAAGTGTCTTACAAACATGAATGAATTACACAATTGGGTATAGTGGAAACATTTAGTATACATGACTAGTACAATGGATCCATATTTGGATCAAATGTTTGGACAAGTAACACAAGTTAAATATACATAAAAACTTAAATGACTATTATATTTGAGTAATATTTCATATAATTTAAAATTTATTGAGAATTAAATTCATTTATATACAATATTTATATAGACTTGTCTTCAAACTGAAGCCATTATTTTCATGGGACTCAACTACCTGCCCATAAAACCAGCTTATTAACACTCTAAAATTATCAATGACTAACATTAACATTAATCTAAATTATAATTATAAATTACTCTAAATAAATCATTAAATATAAATGGGTATCTCACACATGAGATGTATACCCTAACAAACTAATGTGTATCAAAATATTATTTGAATCACATGATCCAACATTATTTTATGGTCATCATGTAATCACTTGGATTTTCACCCTTTGAGGAGATGAAAATATCTCCTCATCCAAGTGGCACAATGGAATCACCTCTAGGCTTGTGGGTAGCCTAAGGAATGAGGTAAGTCTCTAGATAGGGCTAGCTCCCTTTATATACCACTTGACTACTACTATTACTACTAACTTTTAGGGGTGAAAAGGGTGAGGGATAACTAAAATAAAACTACTCTAATAGAGTTGATACACTAGATATGTTGATGACCTCCAACCATATGTATCTCACACTTGAAATCAAAGGACACCTAAAACATACACTATCCAATCAATGTCTTCTTGCATCAATGTTACATTATGGGGTTATAAATGAATGCACAAAACTAGGACTAGACAAAAGGCCTATGAGGGCACTAATGAAAATAATAACTCACTTAAACCTTGAAATATCCTAGAACACATCACATGCCTTGCAAAAAAATGATGCAAATAGGTGAAGAAAATGAGCAACATGCTAAGGAATCCTTAGTCTTCACTTATGCAATATCACACATTCAAGTAAACACACTAAGTACAGTCCTAAAAGAGGTAAAACTTATTAATTTTATTGATAAAAATGTGTATAATTGAGTAGGGATTTTCCATACTAAGGTGGAGCACCCATACAATAGCCAAAAAGGCTAATATTTATAACAATTGTGAGAGGAGAGAGAAAAAGAAGCTCAAGAGTCATTAAGACACTTGTCAAGAAATGAGGAGTTATAAAATTCATGTAATATGGCATGAGATAGGTCCTAAAATAAAAATAAATACAAATATCCCTCAACTTAGCTAACTTCTCCATATGTGGCATACATTCTCTTTGCTTGCATAATAAACTGCCCTCATGATTTGCCTTCACAAAACTACTTCACCACTAAATACTGTCAAGTCTAATGATTGATCTCAAGGGGAGGGGATACCAACAAGCCCTCACATGCATTGGATTGGTCCTCAATCATTCCTATTAATTTTTCCATGAGCAATCATCTTAAATAGTTACAAGAAGACTCCTTCTCATGCATCGCTCACACTTGGCACCCAATACCTTTCCAATTTTGAAATTTGATCCATGCACAAAGAGGGATGTCACCTATAAAGAGTGTCCAACTCATAAAGTTCATCAATCAAGCCTTAAAAGGATTTCCAATTAGAGTTTCACCATTTTTTACTAAGTGTTCACTATTTGCCCATTAGACTAGCTGAGATGAATAAGATGGTAGGCACACTTGGGAGATTATATGACTCAATTTATTGGCATGATGACTTATAACAAGTCCTAATATCTCTACCAAATCCGGTTTCATATTTTGAAACATCTCCATATTTGTAAAACACATAAATTTATCAAAATAAGCCCTATTGTACCCCATCCATACAGGTAGTGTACACCTCAGTTGTATGTTTCAAGTCCTTGGAGAGTCCTCTATATCTCTAAGTTAGTTTCATGTAATTTTCACCCCATATGGATGCTTTAATTAGAATATTTCCCTAATTGGATCCTTAAGGAGGGTTTCTAAGGGTTTTCAAACACTTTCAAGCTTTAGTGTTTGTCCATAAAGTTACCATGTTTAAGTTATAAAATAATTCCTCTGAGGGATTCTTAGGGACCCTCCTTAACTCCCATGATAATTCTGAGGTCCCATGCAAAGTGTTGGAGAAGTTTCAAGCATCTTGAGTTGGTCACTCATGCCATTTCCATGCATTCTATGAGGTCTGAGTTTATTTCAAGCCAAAAAATGGCTTCCTAGTTGATTTCTGTAAAATTTTAAGGTTTAAAAAACTTCATACATATCCAAAAAACATTTTTCAATCATCAGAATAGCTCATTAGGATCTAGAAATGAAAAGAACCCCTCTTTGAAACTAGGCCTAGACCTTTTTCTTAGGGAATTACTATAACTTAAGCCCCCCATGACCTTCTGATGGATTCCCCTACTTTTTGATATTAAAGACACATCTATTTTACCTCTAAAAACATTAATATAAGCATTGGAATTACTTTTCAAGATTGGGACCCTTTGGCCCCTTGGCCTTAACTCTACCCATTAGATTTAATTGTAACCCTTGTTCCCCAGGGTACCCTGTTTGACCTCAAAGATAATATCTAGGTTTCCCATGTTTCTTCATGTGTATTCTAACTCCAAAAACCTTTATGACAAGAAACTATGCCTTCTGGTTCATGTTTTGGTCTCCTTTTCCAAGTTTGTAGAGTCTGTGTAAGGGGAAAAGTGCCCTACCTCTGAGATATAATAAAGGCATATTTCCCTATTGGTCTCAAAAAAAAAACATTTTAGGTTTTTATAAAATTTATTAATATTATTTTTACCAATTTCCATCACTTTAATCCAAGTTTTGACCTTCCAAAGCTTCAAAAGGACAAGATTGTCTTGAGGAATGCACTGTCTGCAAGGGTGCCTTGAGATGAACTATGTTTTTCCCTTGTTTAAAACTCCTTTATCTAGTAATTATCCATAATGATGTTTATATGAGACTATATTTACCATGTTTAAGGTGATTTCACATAATTTATCTCCCCAATATCTCACACACACTCTTATGTACTTAAGCCCACAAGACTTTATTAAGTTTTGAATCTATTCTATGTATTTTCTCTTTTCAAGGATGCATCTTGCATGTTTCCTTTATGTTTAAACTTTTAAAAAAAAGGTCCAAATATTTATCAATTCTCTTTTAATTCATTTTTCCATTTCATTTTGTTTCCTTCTATCATCTTTAGTCTTAGACATGTTCACTATCTTGGCAGACTAAGACACTTATGTTACTAACATGTACGTGTGTGTTTGGTTCATTTGGATTTGGAAACAATTCATAAGATTCATTAATCTCTTATATAATCATAAATACATACATTATAACCATAATTTCACTTTTTAAAACCCTATGTCATCTTTTTAGGACCTCCCTTTCAACTCACTGCCTGACTGTGCTTCTACTTCCTTCCTTAAGATGAACCTAATGTAGATGTTTATGCATGTTTAATCCTTGAAAATAATGCTCAAATAATTTCCCAAGGTGATTTAAAGTATGTTAAACCATGTTCATGACAAAATAATTCATATTTACACTTTTTTATGGCCTTACCTGTTTGATCCAGCTCATTGTCTACCTTTGACTATTGTGCCCTACCTTTTAGGTGGTTGTAGGTGATTTATGCATGTTTTAGACATTTTATATATGCTCAATGTCCTCATTTAAGTAATTCACACTATATTATGACTATATTCATTCACATTGTGCTTGGAAAGAGGGTATATATTGAGATTATCAAACTCAATCTCCTCGATAATCTTACAGCTAGCTTATGAGCTTTACGTGGTGAACAGGGGACCTATAGGTAGTCATAGGGGTTATTAGAGTGTTTCAATCTATTTTTATTTACCTTCAACTCATTTTTAAACCTTTAATCAGTTTTAAACCATAATATTCATGATAATATGTTTAATATTGCTCTTTATGGTGTCAAAAAGGCCACCTACATCTTCAAACCTGTAGATGTTACTAAAACATTTCACTGTGTTTTAGAGCATCTTTGAGGCCTTCAAAAACCTATCTCTCCTTACTTTCTGACCTTTAAACCTTAAAATGGTCTTGAAATTATTATAGGATAAAAATTTAATACAAAAATATGTGTTAGGAGTTCTTTTAAACATGTTTTATGTCATCTCCAAGAACCCATAGGACCCCTGTTCTGCATTTTCAAGGACAAAATCCCAAACTCAGTCACCTCATCTTTGAAGGCAACTTATCTTTCTAATTGTCATTCCATCTCTTCAAAAGACCTTTCATGTTCCACATAGCATTTTTTAATTCCAAATAAGGTTTCACCATTATTTTATCTCTCCATATGACACTTCAACTCACTATTGACACCACATGTAGATGATCATTTCACATAAGCAGTGAGTATAAAGAAGGACAGTGTATAAAGTGTGTAAGTGTGTAGACACTTCTATGCCTTCAACAAGAATTTCAAAGAAATTTCATCAGTTTTAAGATATTTAAAACCATATCAATCCTTCTCCTTGTTAACATGACATCATCAAAGGCTCCTATAAGTGTGTATCTAACTATATAAGTGAATAGTGAGCATAAAATCAAGGAACTTGTGGATGAAATGGTCTTCAAAACAACTAAAAATCAAGTTAAAATATTTAAAAATAACAAATATCACCAAGGGAAACTTAAAAAAAACTCCAACACTTTTCTTTCCACATGAAAACTTCCTTACAACCACCTATAGCTTGTGTAATACAATCATAAGGCAAACTGATTACATGTGTGATTGTGATTGCAACTTTAAGAAGGATGTGACCTTGAAGAATGATATTTTAAGGTTAACAGAGGATCAAAACCAATTTTAAATAATTTAAATGAACTTAACACAACCTTCTAAATCCATGGAGAAACACAAAGTTCCTAAAAATGGTGAAAATTGCGCATTGCACCTAGAAGAGACCAGTTTGAAAAATTAAGGGTATTAGCTTATCAAAACAACTTAAAACTTAAAAAAAATCATTTAATGTGTAATTATACATAACCTAAATCATCTAGAGAAAAAATTAACAACTATTTTTTATGAGATCACTCAAACCAAAGTAGAACTTGAAGAGTGTACATAATGACAAGCAAATTTACACAATCCACTACAAATGGATGGTTCATGAAGCATAGTTGACAATTTATCAAAATTATTATATATATTTTAAGGTCTATGAGTTTAAAATCATCTCCCAAAATATTTTTTTATAAAACCCTTTTTGCTGGCAGTACCAAGTGGAAACCTGCAAGTCACTTATTTATGCCAAGAAGGATGAAAAAGAGATATAATGGTTTTGAGCAAGAAATGCCAATTTTAGATCAAACTAAATGTATATTTTATCATAGGGGAGGTTAGGAGTCATATTTACATGTTTGACAAGTGGCACACTTCCTAATAAGGTTGTACAAGTGCCAAACTCACTCTTTTCTTCAATAAAGCTACCTTTTTCTAAGTGACCTGATAATTTTCAGTTAGTGACAGTTACTACAAACCTCTTAGGACACATGGCATGTGATAAAACTCCTTTACACTTGCATATTTCTCAAAAAACATGTATAAAGTATTAAATGCACTATTTTGACCCATCAAATGACCCAAAAATGATAAATGGACCTAGAAACTAATTGACCAAAGTTTTTACAACATCTATTGACATTAATTGACCTATGAAACACTTATGAAAATATATTATACCCCATTATATGCTAAAAAATGAGGTTTTTTTAGTAGGGGTGCCCTATTTTGACCTAAAAGTCAAAATTGGTCAACACATCCCTAAGTTTTAAGGATTTTGATGTCTTGTTGAAATCATGAGTATATTTGTAAGTTACTTATCTTGTGTTGATGAAATTTACTAAGTTATTAGGAAATAACTTTCCTTGAAACACTAGTTTCAATATATAAAAATGTGATGCTTGATATTTGGAACCAAAATTTTCCAACCATAATCAAGAGATGGACAAAACTTGAGATTGAAGAGAAATTATAGTCAAAGAATTTTATAAAATTTATTTATAACTAAATATTTGATGCATGTTAAAGATAAAATAAAATAATTACATATATAATCCCCATGTTGAACAACAAAATAAAATAAACTTTAAAAAAATCATGAGAAACAAAAAAAGTTTTTCCCAATAACTTATGACAAGTAGACCTATCAGTTGATTGCCAACTAGTCAATTAGGTTAGTTAGATTATTAATTAATTAATTTAAAAATTAGTTAATTAAATAAATCATAACTAATAAATTAACTAGTTATGAATAAAAATAATTATGAATTATTTGATCAATGAAATTATAGTTAATTAATTTAATTCATTAAATAATCAATTACTCAATTAGCTAATTAAATATTTGAATACATAACTAATTAGATGTCGTAATTATATTAGATAGATAATTAATTAGTTGGAAAGGCTATTGATGGGGGGTACAAATTTGAGTTAAATCTAATCCTTCATCCCTTGTTTCAATGTCTAGAAATCTCCAATGACTCGATGATGTTTCTTTTAAATAAAGATTTTGTATTCTCTATGTATTGTTGTGTTTCATCTTTTCAAGTGCTAAAATAATTTTTATTTAGTCGTCTTATTCCTTATAATGTTTCTATTATGCTCTTTCATTATAGCCTTCATTTTTCTTTAAAGTTTCCCTAATGTAAACTATGTTTTAATCACAATATTCAATACAAAAAAAAAACCCATTAACTTTGGGTCTGCCTTATATTTATTTGATCCAAGAAAATTCATAATTATATTCCATGAATAAAAATGGAACTAATGTTATGCCTCCTAATAATATTTGTTAGCATATGGATACTCCTTCAACATAATGAAAGAAGACTATGATTTGGGAATCCCTCTCTTTGTGGATTTTTTTGTGGTCTTTCTTATCACCATGTTAATTTTTCATCCTCTATATCCATTCAAAGTGAAAACCTCTTTCAAGTGTATGAGATCCTAATCCAAACTTTCATCCTTTGATAACCTCATGGCCCCTATAGCTTTTATGGTAAAGACAATTTATTTTTGGGGAATGTGGTTATGAGAGCTCTCTTGAATTATTTTCATGAATATTATGATATTGAAATTATTTCACTAAAAGATTGACTAATTCTTCTAGTTTGAAAATTGATTTGGGCATGACTCTTTTATACCATTATAAAGCATTCATAATTAGGTTTTTTTCTTATATTTTGGTATCTTCATTAAAAATAAAATAAAAAACTATTATTTGTATATATTTGTAAAGTCTTTAAGGTGTAAGGTTGGGTAAGTGGACCTTTCATAAGTGATAGTGGGATAGATACCTATGATATCCATGCAGGTAATTTAGGGAGATAAAAGCTTGCTTTTTAATCATTGAATTAATTTTTTTCATATTTTAGGTTGCTAAATAGGTTTCTCATTAGTATCCATGAGGAAAGGATGCAAGGGGAACTTATTAGATGGTCCCCAAATGATTTCTTTTGTAGTTTATTTTCCATTTTCAAAAGCTAAGTTTGCATTTGGATAATTTGATTATTACTTATAATTTGTAAGTTATTGGATATAACACTTTGAGAATCACTTTGGTGTTATTTAATTAAGGATTTTAACTAGGAATTTTATGATATGGGGTGTTTTTTTATATTCCCATTGATGTGTAAGCTTGTGTAGGATTGGAAGTAGATAATAAAAGAAACTAAGGGTCTTATCTTTGGAAGGTTAAAGTCATTATCTAGACCTTTGATTTTTTTATAATCTATCAAGATCTTCAAGTTCATTTTGTTTTGTGATTTTAGCCATTTTTATTGAATTATTGGATGAGGTTGAGATTGAAAATATTTACACAATGAAGTTTTCCCCTCAATGGAATTCATATAAGTAATGAAGGAATGACTTATATAGAATATAAATGGGTTGAGACTACCTATAAAAACCTTAAGAGTTGACATAGTTTGAAATATGAAGGTGAAAACTAATATTATAAGCAACAAAATTAAGAAAACATGAAAATGACCCAATAAATGGTAGGTAACATTTATGTCGGGTTCACCAATAATGTTATTGGGCTAAAATGGGTTTTTATAATACAAAAAAATCTAAATAGGTTAAATATAAAAGACCATTCTAGGTTGAATGCATACAAAACATAGGTCCACAAAGTGGTATGGGGCTATAGACAAGGTTTGTGTGAAAAATAATTTATAATAGATGTATAATAAGAACCTACACATACAGTCTTTTAAGAGGTATAGGATGAATGACCTTACTAGATCCAAGGTGTCATTAGACACTAAATCAAGAGCTATGTAAGCTAAAGGTGATAAAACAAGATCCATAAATACTAAAATGTCACTATGTGATAAGTAAGAGAGATGAAAAGGTAAGGATTATATTAGGGGGTCATCAAGAGTTATGATTAATAATAATGTAAAATATAATAATAAAGTAACAAGTATGTGCTAACCTATACCATCGAATACACAAGACAAAGAAACATTCACAATATCAACAAAAGTACAAAATAGATAAATATTAGGGTTAGTTAAAGTTACCTTTGGTTGACTTTTTGATGCATTAATATTTACCTTTTCTTCTGTCACTTTCTAATATATTTTTGTAGTTAAAGACAAGATGGATATTTGAAATTCTAAGTAGACTAAAGTTAGGGACTCTAAAGACTCGGTAAGCCTTGCATGTTCATATCTTATCTTGATATATTCAAGGCCTTTATGTTATCTTATTTTCTTAAGAAAAATATTATCTTAACCCTAAGTCCTCTTATTATTAATTAAAATCATATTTTTAAGTGCCAGTAAAGTGTATTATTTTTTCTATCCCAAAAAATGGCAAATGTGAACCCTATAAATATAGATATAATCCCTAAAATTAAAAACTCAATTTTATTTCATGCCATCATCCCAATCTAGGACATATAACTAATTCTAGATAAAAATATTATGTCATCATTCTGGTGAATAACATTAGCGAAAATAGGGTTTGCTACAGGACATTATTAGTCAGGTCAATGAAATTAGTTATGGGCAATGGAGGAAAAAAATTATAAGAAGGGTACATTGAAGAAGAAAATAATAAAATATGATCATAATATGAAGGTGATATTAATAAAAATATTATACACCGCATCTCTAATAAAATGATATGAGTCGACTCGCCCCAGTCATGGTGCATGCCTGAACATACACTCAGAGATTAATACATTGACAAGCCCTAAAAGTAAAAAAGTGTTATTAAAGTGAAAATAATGTGTATATTTTTTTTAAGTTTTTTTATTATATATGTTATTATAGGGCACATTTTCATTGAATAAATAATAGATGGCATCCTTGGTATATCCATTCTTTTTATTAATTTTTAAAATAATTCACTTCCCTTTTCTATGTTATCATATTTTGGAACTGATATTACATTAAGATATCATGTAATCATTACATTATTTTTTCAAAGATTTGATAATGTAGACACATAAATTTGGTATTATACACTTTAAAATATCATTTTTGATCATTCCTTAACATACATGACTTGTATGTACACATTTAACTCTTATTTGCATTCTCTTCTAACCATTTATCTATCTTTAACCTTGGTCATCCCAATTTGTCATCATTCAAATACAATATCTCCTAGTCTATGCCTAAATAATTTATTATCCTAAGAAAATTGTCTCCATATTCAATATCATTATTTCTTCTATCTTAGATAGTGTCAGCAATAATTTGATGTTATCGTTTATCAACTATGGGCAATGTTTTCCTTTGTTAACAATGTCCTAGGATCTCTAAAGAGATTTTTCAAATTCAAACCCTTCCCTTCCATTGGAAAACATATTTCACATGTTAATTACAAAGGGAAATTACCCAAAGATTAATTTATATATACAATAAATTCTAAAGCTATTCATATCTAATTCTCCATTGAATTTCACTTGAATAACTTCTTTCACATTGAGAGATATATTTGCACATTCTTGAGGCACTATCCTAAATTATCCAGATCTGAAAAATTCCTCTAAATATTAATCCCTAAGCCAAGTTTAAACACCTAAATCAAGGTCAAAATTTCCTTAGCTTTGGTATGGATATTTTTTCATTTCATGTAATCATTGCATTCATTTGTGAAAGTTTTATTAGGGTACATTTTTAACATTTTGTAATCATTACATTTTTTTTTCAAAGCTTTTTAGGGAACATTTTGTATAGCATGTCATCATTACATTAGTTTATCAAAAATTTATTATGACACATTATGTGTGTCTTGTAGTCATTGTATTAGTTTTTCATATCTTTTTTGAGATGCATTTTGCATATACTACAAAATATGCAGTAGTTTATCAAATATTTTTAAGGCCACAATTTTCATTTCTTTTAATCCTTGAATTTTTTATATTTTTGTTGGGGAGAATTTATAATAACATGTAATAAATAAAATTATTTTTGAATAGTCAAGGATCTTAGCATCATAACTTGATATGTTAGTGCCTTTTGTGTGTGTGTATATAAAGGTTATATGTTTTTTCAAACAATTCACATTACTTATTTAGGTTGGCACATTTTACAACTATGATTGTTGTGTGTGTGTGTGTGTGTGTGTGTGTGTGTGTGTGTGTGTGTGTGTGTGTGTGTGTGTGTGTGTGTGTGTGTGTGTGTGTGTGTGTGTGTGTGTGTGTGTGTGTGTGTGTGTGTGTGCGTGCGTGCGTGTGTGTGTGTGTGTAAAGGTTATATGTTTTGTCAAACAATTCACATGACTTCTCTATGTTGCCACATTTTACAACTGTGATTGTTTTTTAACATATTATTTCATTTTTTTAATCTAAGGGTATATACATCCATCAAAGCATAGGTGAAAGATAATATTTGTCATGTGTTGTATTTTCAAACAACTCAATGCAAAATGTGGAAACATACATAAGCCAGGGGAATTTTTGGACAAAATTATGAAAAAATGTGGCTACATGAATTATAATGAGTGATTTATGACGTTCCTTCAATTTTGTGAATATGTAGTTAATTGATAATTATGGCAAGGATTATATTTTTTTATAATTTAAAAACTTCTACAAGATGTTAAACCTTTAATGCAAAGACTTGATAGTTGTTTGAGATGTAACTATATAACCATATTTTAGTTAATATTTTATGTCTTTTAGATGTTTTTTTTAATAAAATGACATATGAATGTTTTTTATATTGTCAAACACATTTTTAAATTTAGGTTATGTCATGGGATGTGTACATTTTACATAATATTTAAATGTTACTACATGAGGGTGTTTACATATATAAAATCATAATTAAAATATCATATTTTTCATATCTTGTAGTTTTAAAACCCCTAATGCAAAATATGTCAACATATATAGGATAGTTATTGTGGTAATATAGTTTGATATGTTAGGAATTTGGCATTATGGCAAGGATGATAATTGTATTACAATCTATAAAATTTTATAAGATATTATTACTTGAATGGACATGATATTTGTTTGAGATGTCATTATACATGTTTTTTGTCAATATTTTGTGTTGTAAATGTTTCCCTTAATGAAATGACATATGAATGTTTTAGTTTTTCAAATAACTCATGTGTCTTCTCTCTATTCATTTTTCTTATTTAAGTATGGAAATTCAACTCATTAAAATTTGTGCACAAATTTTTACATATGTTAAAAAAATAAATATCTATCTAATATTTCATGTAGTAGTTATAATGATTAACTTAATCAAAGTGTGGAAGGTCCTCCAATAAGTATAAAAAAACAAGAGTTGATGAAATGAGAAAGGGTTTCCACTATAAGTGGGAATACTTCATATCAATAGGAAGACATTTATCTTATGATGATGACAATGAGGGGTCTATCCTAGTGAGAGGTTGAGATATTGGCATGGTGAATTCATGGCACCCTCAACCATTACCTAACATCAACACTAACTTCTAATTGGTAATTTACTCATATTTCATAGTGCCATCCTCCATACATGAAAACATGAGTTATTTGAATTTTTTGGTCCCTTATACAATTTTATTGAGAGGAACATTTTTATAAGATATAGATACATCATGTGAAGGTAATATATCTTTAAAAATTACAAACAAATCAAGAACATAAGTGAGAATGGGGAAGATGTTTCATAATCTATTCATTTATACATTCATGAAAGGGTATAATGTGTTACGAAATATTGAGAGATTTAAAAACAACACATAATATGTAACAACTAACAAAACTTATCTTTATTTATTTGAGGAGAATGTAATTATTAAAATTTATAAGACTAAGAAGGGAGATCTTAATAAATTACAATATTATTATAGTGCATGGTGAACTTGTTGCATGATCATGTCATTTAAGAATGTTGTACTATACTTTCTCTAATATTTATTTGTATAATTTATATATTTTTTAGATAATAAATTCATAATACAATGAATTTAACAAATTTATATTTTTTAAAAACAAATGCACATCCAAATTTTAAAGCCAAAGCTATACAAAAAAATAAAATTAGGGTTGGGAGTTGAATAATCAAAGTTAGCATGCCAATATTTCCATGTGAATGGGACATAAAAATTTCAATATAAATACAAATGTTGAAATTTTGACACAATGGTTTCAACATACATTTCCACGTTTTTAGCCTCCAAAACCCTTGATTTCAATGTCTGGATGTCAAAATTTGGGCCAAATGTTATAGTGTCAGTGTCTTGTTCCAAGTTAGGCCATGAAATCAAGGTCAATGTCAAGAGACCCACAAACATACATGTCAAAACATAGTTTTAATATACATGACACTTGATATACATGCAACAAGCCTTGAAATTTCATTTTTTTAGATTTATTTTTCATGTTATTATAATGGGATTAAGTTGTGTCAAATGACCTACGTCACTTTGGGGTAGATTCAAATGGAATGGGGATAGTGTTGTGATTTTTAATAATATTTTTCCATATCCTAAATAGATTTTATTACACATAATAAATAGTAAAATACTTATAGTACTAACCTATCTCTTAATCCTAAAGACTTAAACACTCATTTGAGGTGCAACAAGAAAACATTGAGAACCTAATTATGAGAACCAAGAAATAAAATACAAACAAGTACATCATCTTTACATAAAGAGACATATTATCCAAATATCTACTAAGTACACAATATAGACAATAATAAGACACAAAACACTCAAGGATTTCATATTTTTGTTATCAAGTACAACATCATTAGTATAAATCATACATGTTCCTTCATACTATAATTATCACCATCAAAGGTAGATATTTACATGTACTTCATCCAAGTTTCTTCAAACCCTTTCTCATACTACTCAGACAAATCTAACTCATCATCTACAAACTCATAACAAATCCATGGTGTCAAACATGTAACATTCTAATATCTCTCAAATAAGAGGCCAAGGTCACTATTTATAATTTTATTAGACCCCTTTATCTCCTACTAACTATTGTTTAATTAGATTCTTTTTTCCAACTTTCATACCACCTATATCATGCATCAAAGTATTCCTTCTTTCATATGTCCACCTTTCTTGTGCAATGGGATATTTTATTTCTCTAAAATCATGTAGTTGTGCATCCTTGATTGATCATGCACAATCTACATCATCATTTCTTGGATGTTTGTCATTTTCCAATTTCTCCTTCACTATGTTTCTTTTGTGTTTCTTTTACAAGAGTGTTTTTTCTTTAAATGTGTGTTCTAAATAGTGTAGTGTGCATCATGGTTTCTACACAACATGCTTCTTCCTTCACACTTGATATTGAAGATGCACTTTACAAGTATCCAAGAATATTTAACATGTCTCACTCATGGTCATGTCCTAGATAATATATCAATGTTTTCCTTAAGTGAATTTTTAAATTCAAAAAATGGTATTACATGTTTCTTATCATTGACAACATGTTTTCAAGGTCATTTTGGCTATTACTTACATTGGTCATTGTGTTATAACATCCATTGAGAAACTTTTCTCAAATTATCGACATTTAAAACCCACATGAAAAAAAATTATTATGTGGGCCTCATTTCAATGCAAGCCAAAAGAATTTGTGTTACAATACCCATAAGTAGATGCAATGAAACTCATGACTACTTTCCATGCCACCTATTGTATGTGCAAAAAGTCTACAAATTTTATTGTTTTTAAGCTCTCTTTGACATGTTTTAATAAGAGGGCCATAGTAAGTGACCTCTTCCACTTCAAGGTGGATTAAAATGGAAAATAGTATGTCTTGATTGTTTCTCATCATTTTTAATGTATTTTTGAGGTTAGTTTTTTCCATTGGGTGCCCTAGTCATGGTGTTACAACATCCACTAAACAAATTTTCTTGAATTGTCATTTAATTCCCAAGATAAAAATGTTTTTTTATGGGTGAATCAATTTAAAATAGGTCATGAAATAAAAATTAGTGTTATAAGACCTATGAAAAAAACATTTGAAACTCATGGTTCATCACCATAACCCCCAATGTTTATGTAATAAGCCTGTAAAGTTTTTTTTTCAATTTTTATTAAGGGGATCAAGTCATAGCAGGTAACCTTAATCATCACTTGAAGGTAGATTCAAAGGGAATGGGATTAGTATTAGGTTTTTCCATTCATTTTCAATATAATTTTTTGGTCAGTTTGGTCTCTAGTCATGATATTACAACTACCACTGAAAAGATTTTATTGAATGGTCAACATTTAACTATCATGGGAAAAACTTTTATTTATAGTACCTCACTCCAAGTTATCCCATGAAACCCAAATTAAATTTTGAAGACCCACAAAAATCCCTTTGAAATATTTAATTCATCTCCATGAACCCCAATATATGTGCAACAAACTTGCTAAATTGTTTTTTTTAGCTCTCTTTATATGCCTTAATGGGATTAAACATTATCAAGTGATCTCAATCACTTCAGTGTGGATTCAAAGATAAATGGGTTGGTATTAGTTGTTTCTCATAATTTCCAATGTTTTTCTATGGTCTTTTTGGCCATTGGTACCTCAATCATGTTATTACAACATCCATTAAGCAACTCTTCTTGAACTATGAACATTTAACTCTTTGAGAAAAACTTTTATTGTGGATGTCTAAATAAGAGTTAGGACTCAAAATAAAGGTCATTCATTGAATAATATAAAAAACTGATAGTTCATCTCCACAATTGATGCATAAGTATCAATTAATAAATCAATTTTGTACATAATAGCCTAGTGAGTGTCATGAGTCATGTTGAGAAGACCTAGAAGCTTGTCATGCTTAATTATACATTGTAAAAGGTTTTGATATGTCTTATGTGGAATAAGCAATCTTGTTATGATTATTTATGGGTGTCTAGGTAGTTTCAGTTTCATTATATGTACTTCTAGTCTACCTGTAAGACTTTCCCACCCAAAGCCATGTTTGAATATTGACATTGTCATGTAAAGGCTTATAATCCCTTAATATTAGGTAAAATAACCTTTTGTAATAGTCCTATAAGGTTATAAATATGTTTTAAATATTTTTTTCTATTATGTAAATGTAATTCAACCTCACAACTATCTAGAAAAAGATTAGAATTCTAAGTTAGAGAAGACAAATTAAGCATATCCTATGTTAAGGGAATTGTTGAGAAGACTTAGGTATTTTATCTTATCAAGAGACCTAAAATTAAGGGTTAGATGACAAAAGATAGGAATTATACCTATCAATTATAGTCTTAATAAATCCATCCATATGTGGAAAGGAAAGTGGCTTAGGAGAGAGAGTGGAGAGGTATGTTAAGAAGGTTTGTAATAGGTCTTGTCTTATAATTTGAGGTTTTGATGAATAAAGATAAGCATTTTTATTGATGATAATTAGTTCTTGGTGATTATTCAATAATATGTTCTATAAAGAGATTAATTAATTATAAAATCTTAGAGTTATCATAAAATATGACTATGCATGAGTAAAACATAATTTTGTATGGAGGAAGATTGTAACAGCATGAGAGTTTTACATATTTTGTGATGTATGAAGTCAAATGATAATTTTAAGGTAAGAATTTATAGTATACGATCTATTTACCTCATTATTATTTTTTATTAACAAATACATGGTTGTTTTATTGAATTCAGGTCTCTCATTGATAAGTCTACCATTAACGCTATGAGATCTGTATATGAAAAAGGGAAATTTCTTGTACAAATAGAGAAGATTATGATTTTGAGTGTGTGTATTCATATATTCCTTAAATGTGTAAGTAAAGAGAATAATTATTAGGCTTAAATCTATAAAAAATAACCTTTTATAATGTTCAAATCTATAATTTTCTTTAGTCTTGATCTTGGGTTTGCAAGTTCGTGACTATGTAACAATCAATTAAAAAGTTATCTTTTCAAGTATTTAAAGGATATTCAAGCATCAAGAGTAATTATGAATCAAGATAGAAGTGTAATAATCTAATATATTCTAATTAGAAACTTAATTGGTTTCTAATCCCTAAATTACATAATTTTGAAGGTTCTTGGCCATGTACAGGCCTATGCAAATCTTTGTAGAAGGTTTAAGACAAAAATATCTATAATTCAATATGGAATCAGCCAAAAGTGTTATATCTTTATTAAAGGGTCTGATAATTTCATCAAAGTATGTTGGAGGTGCTTGTATGGTTTAGATCATCCATCAAAGAGGAAAGAATTACAAATATTAAGTCTATATTTTTGTGTTAAAATCTGGTAATTGGTATAATAAATTTAATATGAGACTTTGATCTTGTTTATGTGATTGAAGCTCTTTGCTTCATAGAATGTTCAAATATTGAAAGAATTGAAATTGCTTTGAGTATTATGTTGGTAGGTTGTTTAATTTTTTATACATAAGTTCACCATACATCTTATTACATAAATCATATAACTTAACTCAAATAGTTAAGTACCTATTTATGCAAAATGACTTCATAAAGCTTGAATAACACTTGAAAGCTGAAACATTTAATATGAATTTGAGTGTGTGATTAGGAATAAAAGTATACATAATATAAATAATTATCAAAAGCATTATTTCTTATTTAGAGTCTTTATGTAGTGAGACCAAGCCTCTGGAAATTAAGGTAGATTTAGTAAACTCATATTTTAAAAATTAATAAAGATCTCATTGGTATTGAAGACCAATATAAAAATATCATTAGATTGATAAGAGTGTTGAGTGGATAGACCTATATAGAAAATTTATAGACTTGTATGGCAAATGTGTGAAAGAAGGATAGTTAAAACCTAAAGTGTGAGAGTTGAATCAGACCTATTATATAAATAGGAATAATTAGACTTTAAAGAAACTAGAAGAAGGTTTAGTGAATGAAGGTTGGACATAGATAAATAAGAGAAAAACAAAGGTGTTTTGAAAGTTTAAGATAAGCTACAGGTTTGGCAATGTAAATGATAAGCTTAAGATAAGGATCCTGGGGATTGAACTTATGGTGTAGACCATTGCTATCAATTTTGGTATCAGATATTTGGTATAATCTCTTGAGAAGCTAATAATTTTGATTAAATACTAATATTGTAGTGATAAAGTTGCAAGATGTTATAAAAGAGAAGGTTAAGGCATTTAAAGCTATTGAGGCTTGAGAGAAGGTAAAATCCAAAGTAGGATTAATAAATAGTAAAGATCTAGTGAAGCTCAAAATTAAGTGCAAAGTGATTTCTTTAAATGTAGATCCAAGGTGAGAAAACTTGGATAAAGTTATCAAAACACCAAGGTGCAACAGACTTGGGTGAGACAAAATATGAATCAAGGTGAAAAAGACTTGCTAGAAAGAGTTAAGAAAGTGATAGCACTACCAAGAGGTAAGAACAAGATAAGAGAATAGAGAGAAAGGGAAAGAAGAAGAAATCAAAAAGAGGAAGATTTCTAAAAGGAAATAGATGACGTAAAAAAATATAGCTATGATAAGATTCGTGATAGATAATATGAGTAATCCATGTTATAGATGGGAGTTGAAGAGAAAAGTGAAAGGGTCAATCAAATTTATAGTGGAAAAAATACAAAGGCAAAGAGTGAGAGTTGACCTAAAAAGAAAAGAAAGGTTGCAGTGTAAGAAATTTAAGAGGATGGATAAGCTCAAGCATGAAGAGCTTAGGATAGATTTTCAAATTGAAAATAAAAAAGAAGGTGATCAACACCTTGAAGGGATGGAATTTAGCATTTTTTACCCTAAAAAGGGAGAAATACTTGGAGAATCTGATATGGAAGATTAGAATCATCAAGGATCCACTCAAGAGGCTATGTGGTTTCAAAAAAAATCATCTAACATTTCTTTTGATGTTTTGTATGCAGGAAAAAAAGTTTAGAGTGAAAATTTTGAGCCAATGACTAGGCTCATGAATAAAGGAGATGAATCACTTCATAGAACAGTTCTTAGTTCAATGCATAATGAATATAAGACTAAATGTGAAGTCTTAACACTTGAAGATAGTAAATAAGATAGAGATGCAATAATCCTAAAGAATGAAGGTAGTGAACAACAAGTCAAAGAGCAAAAACAAAGACAGAGGTATGATGATAAGAAGATAGTTTGAAAAGAAAGATAATTTTTTTTCTTTGGATAGTGATGATGTAATTTATTTTGATAAGAGTATATATGAAACTCTTAAATAATTTTGGACAGAAAATTATAATTTTGAACATCAGATTATAGGTGATGAAGAATTTATAAGAGAGAAACAAGATAAGGTGTTTATCTATAAAAACTTGGAGCAGCTACAAATAGAGATAATATCCTTAGAGCATGCTATACACAATAGGAAAACATCTAAAGATGAGGATGAAGTCTATCCAAAAATAGAAGCTGAGGAGATGGACACTTGGTATGAGGTTATGGTGTCTCAAGAAAGAGAAATTATGATTGACAAGACATATTTCATACTTGAGCATCAAGAATAGATGAAAGAATAATTTAGAAAGACCCAAAGGTCTTAATTTTTTATATCTAATATTTCATTGGATTGTGTATTTGCAGGTATGGTAGATGAGGAAGTGAAAGTTATAGAGAAGAAGTCTCTTAAAATATCTCAAAAAAAGGAGATGCAATTTCATATCCTCATTCTAGAGGGTAAATTTACAAAGAGAAGATGAAAATAGAACAAGAGATAGCATGGATGGAGAAGGCATCAATAATAAAAATGTACAAGTGTGGAATCAAAGAACATGTCCACATGTATGAAAGGTTGGTTGAGTAAAACAGCCAAACAAATGATACTTAGTAACATAAGGGCATATCAAGGAGCTCATGAGAAATATCTCATGAAAATTTTAAGCCCAAAATTTTGATGTAGGATCATCAATCAAGAAGTTAATTTTTTACATAATAGCCTAGTGAGTGTCATGGGTCATGTTGGGAAGACCTAGAAGCTTATCATGCTTCATTGTACATTGTAAAAGGTCTTGATAGGTATTATATGGCATAAGGAGTCTTGTTTTGATTATGTATGGGTGTCTAAGTGTTGGATTTTAATTATACATACTTCTAGTTTACTTGTAAGACTTTCCATCTAAAAGCCATGTTTGAATATTCACATTGTCATGTAAAAGTTTGTAAGGCCTTGAGATTAGGTAAATAACCTTTTTTAATAGTCCTAGAAGTTTATAACTATGTTTTAAATATTATTTTCCATCATTTAAATGTAATTCAACCTCACATTTATCTATAATAATAATATAATTATACGTTGGAGAAGGCAATTAAGCATATCTTGTGTTGAGAGAGTTGTTGAGATGACTCAGGTATTATATCTTATAAAGAGACCTAAACTTAAGGGTTAGATGAAAGAAGATATGATGTAAACCTATCAAGTATAATCTTAATATATTCATCCAAATGTGCAAAGGAAAGTGGCTTAGGAGAGAGGGGAGAGGTCTATCAAGAAGGTTTGTAACAGGTCTTGACTTGTAATTTGAGGTTTTGATGAATAAAGATAAGTATTTATCTTGATGATGATTAGTTATTTGTGATTCTTCACTCATATGTTCTTAGAAAATATGAATTAATTATAATATCTTAGAGTTATCATAAAATATGACTGTGTATGAGTAACATAGAATTTTGTATGGAGCAAGAATGTAACAGTAGGAGAGTTGTACGTATTTTGTGATGTATGAAGACAAATGATAATTGTTAAGTTAATACTTGATAATCTACAATATAGTTACCTCATTATTTTTATTTTATTCAATTACGATCTCTCATGGTTGTTTTATTCAATTACAGTCTCTCATTTGTAATTTCGGCACTAAAGCTCTAAGATATGTATATGGAAAAGGGAGATTTCTTGTACAATTAGAGAACATTGTGTTTTTGAGTTAGTGTATTTCTATATTATTTAAATTTTTGAGTAAAGAGAATAATTATTAGACTTAAATCTATAAAAATCAACCTTTGATAATCTTTAAATCTAGAATTTTCCTTGGTCTTGATATCTCAATTCTACAAGTTTGTGATTGTGTAACAATAAATTAAAAACTAATCTTTTCAAGTATTTAAAGGATGTTCAAGCATTAAGGGTCATTATTAATCAAGATAGAAGTTTATTAACATTATATATGCCAATTAGAAACTTGTTTGGTGTCTAAACCTTAAATTATACAATTTTGAAGGTTCTTGGCCATTTGTAAGCCTGTGCAAATCTTTGTATAAGGCTTAAGATAAAAATCCATGTAATTCGATATGGAATCATCCAAAAACACTATATCTTTGTGAAATGGTCTGATAATGTCCTCAAAGTATGTTAGAAGTGCTTGTATGGTTTAGATCATCCATTAAAGAGTAAATACTTACAAATCTTAAGTCTGTATTTTATGCTAAAATTTGGTAATGGGAAAAATTAACTTAATATAAGACTTTGAACTCATTTATATGACCAAATCTCTCTGATTTATAGAATGTTCAAATCTTGAAAGAATTGAAACTACTTCAAGTTTGTGTTGGTAGGCTATGCATTAGTTTTATATATAAGTTCACTATACATCCTATTGCATAAATCATACAACTTAACTCAAAAAGTTGAGTACCTTTTTGTGAAAAATAACTTCATAAATATTTAATAGCACTTAGAATCTAAAACGTCTAAGATGAATCTAAGTGTGTGATCAATAATAAAAGTATACATAATTAAAATAACAATCAAAAGTATTATTTTTTAGTCTAAGTCTTTGTGTAGTGAGATCGAGCATCTAGATATAAGCACAAATTTAGTAAACTCATATTTTTGAAATTAATAAATACCTCATTTGTATAACACTTTTATGGTTCTTAGATCCTTGTAAAACTAGGTTGTTTACCTGATTAAATAGAAAATATCTCATTTGTAATACCCCATATGAGGGACGTTCATCCCTTAGCAATTGAAACATTAGGCAATTCAATTGTGTGGTTATAATGAATTGGAATTATAATTCCTCTTTATCGCTAATGGATTAATAATCATCTATGAATAAAGGAAGATTATTTAAATTATAATTTAATCCCTTAAATATATATTTACATATCATAAATTGATAATATTCAAAATTAAAATTTAATGGGTTTTAAGCTTCCTAAAGAGCCTATGAACCCTATCCCATGTGTCTTCTATAAAACCTACTCCCTTAGATCCAAGGCTAGTTCATACGGATTAACCTACTTGGTGGAGCATTTTTAAAGAAAAGTAATTTAAAATTATTTTTTTTAGGATCATATTTGGCAATGTAAAAAAAAAATTAGGTGTAAAACTTTACTTCTGAGAAAGTCCATTTTAGGCAAGAAAAGCATGTGTCCTTCTATGACATAAAAAAGACATGTGTAAGGGAAGGTACTCCCTTAATTTAAATAACTTGGGAAGAAGAATTGGACTCCCTCATTTTATTTTCAAACACTTGGATTTTATTTGGTGATTCATTTTAGTCCTTGTGTATGGTTCATTCTTTGGGGAGAAATTAGTGGAAGAATGAGTTTGGGAGGAGGTTATAGGAAACAAGCTTTGATAAATATAGGAAACAAGAAGAGTACAGGTTGGTTATTTTATCCTATATTTTATGTTCAAAAATACTTATTAAATTAATATATTTTCTCATTTCTCTTTATCTCCTTTACTCTCTTCCAACACCTTTGAATCTTGAATAAAATTGAATATGAAAATGAGATGGTTATGGATGTATATGATCTCTCTCTCCCTTGATCCTCCATTTATGAAATAGAAATTGTTCTTTAGGGTTGTATAATAATTTGTTGAGAACATTATATATCTATCCCTCCCTTATTTTTGTTGCATTTTTAGATGAGATTAATATTGTAAATGAAAATGATTTAGTTTAGTTGTGCATTGCTTGCTGAAGAAAAAAGTTATTTTTATTTAAATATTGAAATAATTTTGTAAGTTAAATTATTGTAAACAAAGAACACCTCTCTCTCTCTCTCTCTCTCTCTCTCTCTCTCTCTCTCTCTCTCTCTCTCTCTCTCTCTCTCTCTCTCTCTCTCTCTCTCTCTCTCTCTCTCTCTCTCTCTCTCTCTCTCTCTCTCTCTCTCTCTCTCTCTCTCTCTCACACACACACACACACACACACACAGAGTGAACGTTACAATTTAAGAGTGAAAATTATAACTCTTCAATTTGTTGTTTAAATAACAAAAATATTTCTCATTTAGAGTGTTTGTGTGTGTGTGTGTGTGTGTGTGTGTGTGTGTGTGTGTGTGTGTGTGTGTGTGTGTGTAATAAATAAAATCTTTATTTGAAATAAACGCACTTACTTATTTTTTTAATGTATATAGTCAATTAATAAAATTAAAAATTCCATTATATATGTGTGTGTATGTGTATCATTTAATATATGTTTACAAAAATAAAATAATATATATATATAATAACTAATATATTTTTAAAAATTAAAGGATTGGGTCAGCCCAATCGACCACCCACCCATTCAAGATTAATGGTGGAGATGGTGGCTATCACCTAACCACCCTAAACCCCATATACTTGGGGGGTGACGATTGGGCAACTGACTGCCCACCCCATGGAATGTGGGGTGACAGTTGTACAGATGTTTCACTTTTTTAATTTTATGTGTGTGTGTGTGTGTGTGTGTGTGTGTGTGTGTGTGTGTGTGTGTGTGTGTGTGTTTTAAAAATATTAGTGGTTGTATGTGTGTGTGCATATTTCAAAATTATATTCATATTAGATAAATATATACACATTTGGAATTAGCTTAAAATTTGGAGTTCTTCTCTTGAAGCTCCATCTTCAACCTGCAAGACAAGAAAAATAGAATAAAGAAATGAAAGAAAAATGCTATGTACATAAGGATATGATATTTTAATGTATATATGTTGATTGATGCCAAAATTTGGCACACAATCCCTTATTTATATGGGTCCAATATATTAAGATAATTGAGTAACTTGTGGAATTAGTGCATTTGGTAATAGTCTACCTACATTGGAATTAGGAGGTTACCCATCCATTATTAGTTAGATAGAGGTCTATATAAATGAGATGATTATCATTTTAAATAAAGGAAATAAGCATTGATTATTCTATTATAAGATGATATTGGAGGTTATCCCCTCGAAGAGACATTATGGTGTTATTCCTTCCTAAAGGTGTATTGTATGGTGTTGCCCTACCTTAAGGGTATTTTATTTCTACATATATTGAATAATTGATAATCTTGGCCCACAAATATCTATTATTTTGTGTTGATCTACAATATATTCTCATTATTTCCAAATATTATAAGTGTAGATCATAACAAGTGGTATCAGAGCTTCGATTTGGGCAATTTATGTATGGCAAAACCCTAGTTTTGTGGAATCATCAATATATTTTATTCAGTTATAAATTTATGCACAATTTTTTTACTTGAGATGAATAATATTTTAAGGAAGTCACAGTAAAAAATTTGAGAATTTATGATTAGTTTTGTGGGAATTATTATTATTTTAGGGTTTTTACTAATTTCATTATATTAGCATGAGTAAATTGAAATTTGTTTGTAAAAGTTTTATTGATACTATACAAACATATATTAGAAACAAAGTCAAAATTTAAGAATTTTTTGAAATGTTTTGAGTGATTTATTGTTATTTTATGATTTTTTATATATTTACTCTACAAACCAAAATTTTTGGAATTTTTTCACAAAACATTTACTAAAGTTACACTATCATAAGGGGAAGCTATAGTCAAAATTTGGGACTATTTTAATTAATTTCAAATGATTTATTGACATTTTAGGTTATTTCATTAACCCTAGTTTTTTTTGTGGATCATGAAGTTGCAAGTATTTTCAAGGGAGGATGATATTGATACTAGTGAATGGTGGCTCTTTTTGAAAAATAATAATACTCAAATAATTTTGTGGAAAACATGATTGTCTCTTTTTCTATTTGGTCTTGTACAATATTGGTTTAAATAGTTGAGCTTCACTCAAAGGTATTATTCATGGGAAGAAATGAACATGTCTTCCTAGATCGATGGGATATAAAAGAAATATATGATGAAGAAGAGGAAGAAAATAATGATGGTAATAAATAAGATAATGGAGATGATGATGAATAAAAATCATTAGAATAAAATAATGATAATGAGAAAGAACAAGTGATGATGAAGAAGAAGAAATCAAGCATAATGATAATGAGGAGAGTAAAGATGGTGCAGGAGAGATAGAGGATCTCAAAGAAGAAGAATTGGATGATAAGGGTTAAAATAAGTTGGATCCAAAGAAATCCAATTCATTTTTTTAATTTCAAGGATGTATTCAAAAGTTGTGTCCATCAACTCTCCCAACAAGTATAACTTCATCAACATGAATGTGACCAAGCATCTACATGTTCAAGTAAAGAATATCAAGGAGGTTAAAATAGATGGTAATAATATTCTAATGTTTAAAGATTTGAAACTCATTATGAAAAAATATATTTTGCATTCATGTTTTTATGCTTTAGATATGGATGGAATAGATATGGTTATTAGATTCCATGGTTAGAGACTTTGAAAATAATCATTATTAATGTTCAGAAGAAGTTCATGAAGTTTTGGTATAGGAAAAAGAAGGTCACTTTACAAGATATCATAGTTAGAAAGGCACAAATAATAATCATTGTATATCAATAAGATGAGATTAAAGTAGGTGAAGAAGAGCATGTGAAAGATTCATATGAAGACATAGATGAAGAAATAATACAAGAAAAACACTTCATCTACTCAAGAGATAAAGTAACCGCCAAAGCAAAAGATGGAAGAGGTAGAAGAAAAGGTTGATAAAGTGAAAGTATTAGAAAAAAATTGAGGTATATAGACACCCACATCATCATGAGAGGAAAAATTCATGAAGCCATGTGAGGGAGTGTCATAACAACATGCAATTTATTTATATAAGAAATCAAAGTTACAATAACTATGGCTATACATGGAAACCAAAGAATAAATATTATGGTCAGGTATGGAATCAGAGTAACAAAATGATCTATGAAACATGGAATCAGTGGGGAAAGCACTGACTATGCATGGAATCATAACTATTATGGTCATGAATGGAATCAGAGTAGTGCAATATAATATGGTACATGAAATCAAAGGAGAAATAATTATTTATGGACACCAAGATAGCATAGTTATGATCATGAATGAAATTAGAGTAGTACATAGGAATTTGGAAAAAAGGTTGGAAAGCTATCACCTACTAGGATCACATACAAGTGGTTGGATGGTTGAACATGGAAACAAGTGTGAAATGATTTGAAACACACTCATTATTTAGTTTCTTCTTATGTTTCAAAGATGAAACATGTCAAGGAGAGAATGAATACTATGTACCTAGAGATATGATATATTATTGTATATGGGTTGATAAAAATGTTGACGTATGGCACACATCCTCTTAGTTAGTTATACGAGTCTAATATATTAGGATAATTGAGTAATTTTTGAAATTAGTGCATTGGGTAATAGTCAACCTACATTTGGATTAGGAGGTTATCCATCCATTGTTAGTTAAATAGAGTTCTATATAAATGAGATGATTATAATTATAAAGAAAGGAAGTAAGCATTGAGTCTTTTATTTTAAGAGGATATTGTAGGTTGTCCCCTCAAAGAGACATTATGGAGTTATTCCTTCCTAAAGGAGTATTGTATGGTGTTGCCCTACCTTAATGGTATTTTATTACTGCATATATTGAATATGTGGGCATCTTGGTCCACCACTATCTAATATGTTGTGTTGATCTACATTATATTTTGCATTATTTATAAATATTATAAGTATGTATCATAACACAAAATGAAATAAGTAGACTTTTATCCTTCCAAAAAGAAGTTTAGGGCAACATTGAGGGAACCCTAGATCAAGTTTTGGTGATCCATCCAATCTAAGGGTGGATATTTAACCCTCATCTCAAGTAGGAATTTTGTTATTTATTTGTATATTAAAATACCCCTAATCCATTGTTTAACTTTGACTTATGTGTAGACTTTAATTTTCTTTTCTTTTTAATAACCTTGAAATGCATTCCACCCTATACAATTTTAAAACAATAATTAATTCCTTGCGAATAAATTTTATATGGTGAATAAAAAGGATCTATAGATAAACTAGATGGAACTTGGTGTAAGGCCAAATATTTTTTAATCTAGAAATTAGTTAATTTCAATTTCATTTTAGACCCTATTAAATAGGTCTAAAACCCTTTCAAAAATTGATTATGTAAATTACTTAAACTATGATTTTGAAAAAACAAAAGTATGTGTATGATTCCTTTAGGTAGTGGAATCTACCAACAACCATTAAATAAATTTTAAACCCTTTAATAGTGATTTTTTGGGACCAATTTAGGAGGATCTTTGAAGAAATAAAACCAACTTTGATTTCTAGCCCCAAAGTCAATTTGGAATCGACATGTTTAAAATACCAAAGAATGATATTTTTTAAATATGAAAATTGTAAGTAAATTATTATAGCTTTCAATTATTATTAAAATAATCAAATAAATTTTATTATTAAATTTACTATTTTTTCTATGGTGATTTCATAACATGTTTATTTAGAATTTTGAGGGGCAAGTTTTCTAGGTAATTAATATCACTTTGGAATAGTTTATCAAATCATTATTTTTTTTCCATTATAAAAATATTATGTTGCCTAAAATGCAATAATTATAGCTTAAATAATTAACTTTTTTGAAAATAAAAATTTATCCTCTTATATCAAATTTAAACTAGAGGTACTTTTGTACCTGATTACTAGTGTGAAAATTAGTGTATTTTATCTCATTTGGAAAAGTATTATAATTGTGATGGTTGTTTTAGTACCTTTTAATATTTATACTTTTATTCATTGCTACTCCACACTATTTTGTGTCATTTTTATACTGGTTATCTTAGTTTGAATTCTAGACCACAATTGCAAATGTTTATGTCTAACCTTATTTACTAGTAGGTGGACCTAAGATAAGGCCCACTTGAAGTCCTTTTGGTTTGTAACCTTGGAAGGAGTCTTGGTTCTGCATTTAAACTTAGTTTTGTGTATGTGCATACTTTTCATATATAGGGAGTTACTTGTAACTCATAGTAGTGTCTAGTTATATTTGGGTCAACTAGTGGCTACAAGGTTACTCGTAAGGGGTAACTATATTTTGATTAGTGATGTAAGTGATTGGCAAAAATTGATTGTCTTCACATCTAAACTAATACTTGTTATAAATGGGTGAACTACATGCAACCTTGATTATGCATGTGATGCGATCACTATAGATATGTTGGTAGCTTGGGGAGTGGGCATGAGTTTAGTGTACTAACCCTTAGAACACCCCTTTGTGTGGGTGTTACCAACTAACTTGAGAATGTTATTATAGAACATGCTTAGGAAACTAACCCTTAGGATGCCCTCTTAGTATGGGCAACTGATAACTAACTTTAATGTATTATTAGAACACATGCTTAAAGTATATAATTCTTAGTATGCTTATTTAATCATGAATGGTATGATATTCTTCCTTGCACATGTGTTTATCATCAATTGTAACAACATGGTTTTCTTAGTTGATCTATTGTAGATAGTGACCCCTATTGATTATTAATATTTGAGTTTGTTTTCTCTCATATTAACCTTGGACACCTTTTGAGATTCATTCAAGAGATAGAGTTTCTATTAATAGCATAATTTAGAGATTGTATATTCATTGACCATGTTGGAATAAGAGAATATAAGTTCCTAGTCACCCCTAATTCTTATTATGATGTTGCATGAAAAATGAATCAAGATTGATTCCCTTGAGCTAAACCAAAGTGTAATTTGGATAAATCTTTGGTCCTTCATTGAAATTGAATGGAGTAGCATGTTATTCTAAAATTATGAAGCGCTATAATCTAATGAGTATGTGGAACCCTTATTGTTCACCTTGTGCCTTGTTTAAGTCTACCCTTGTCTGAAGCTATGCTACATAAACCAAGCCTAACTAGTCAATCATTAACATGTATATGCAAGCTAATTGGGGGGATAGTGTTACGAGCTTGTTGATTGGTTGTTGGGAGGTTCAAGGGTGTGACTCAAGACCAGAGAGCCTAGTGGGGTGAATAGGTTGGACTTGGTTGGGCAAGTCTGAAAGCTTAGGGATCTTTTCTATGAATGAGCATGTTGTATCTGATGATGGGTTCTATTAACCATCAAAAATATTCATAAAAAAATTGAAACTTATTGTTTCTAACATTGTCGATGCTTGGTATGCATAGAGTTTTGTTAATTTCCTAGAAAGGTATGTTGAGACATAATTGGTGTTGTCATTGTTTTACAACACAACAATTTATTAACAAAATTCTAGGTTTGTTAAGGACTACTTAATAACTAGTTTTAGGGGCCATGATAGAATGTGTGCAATGTTACTTATCATTATGATAGGTTTGATGTCATGTTTTTGGCAAGAAGAAAGTTACCATGATTGATGTTTTGAACCTAATTTAGTCATTGTGATGTTGACCAATTCATTTTTTTTAACAATAAAAATATGTGTTGAATGCAACACAAAAATAATATTATGTTATTGTGAATTAAATATTTTTATTTGAATTAAAAATATGACTTGGGCAAAAATATTAAATATAGAAATTTTGAACTGGTATGACACTCAAGTGATTAGCGGTATAAGGTTGAGTAAAATATCTCATCTAGAATAAGCTACTCATTGTTGGACAAGGATGTTCCAAGGCTAACTCGCCCTTAGATGGAGTGAGGGTAAGCTCTTGTGGAGTAATGGTTAAATACTAAGTATATGTATTTATTCATGCTTATTGGCTGCATACGTTAGTTTGGTTGACTAATTTTTAGTCATTTTGTAATCTAAAATTAAAATTAGTGCTTATGAATCACTATTAGGTCCTATAGGTCAAACTTTTATACATAATCAATAAGGTTGTATATGTTGAACCATAGGCATGTGTTGGATGGTAAGTGCAAACATGTTGTGAATAAGATATCATTTTGTGTATACCTAAAATCAATAATATAAAATGAATATTTATGTTTGTATTAAGCATGAATAGAATGTAGGATGATTTCATGCTTGTAAAGAGCAATGTAAAGGCTTGATCAAGTATTTTTTAGAATTCTAAGATGTTACCAAAGAAGTAAGTGTAGAACGATGATGGGATGGAGTCCCTAAAACCATCATGTGAGCTCATAAGTAATGGATCACATGTTGTAATCCTTTTGGTTACATGTGATGTCTAGATTGGCTTTTCTGATGTATAGTGTGGTTGGTGTGAGATGTTGCACTAACCCATGAACAAAAATGGTTGAAAGAAAATTAATCATAAAATATTTAATTACTAATCTATAATGACATTATGTGATGAATGTTATGTGTTTATGCATGATGCATAATACGTGTTGTGGAAAAAACATCACTTCAAATTTTGTGAAGTTGTTGGAAAACCTGGTTACATTGGACTATTACAATTATTGTCATAGAGTTGCTTATTTTTGTGATAAAACCTCCTCATAATAAGAGGAATGATAAGCTTAAAAATTGTTTCATTTTATAAATTATGGGCTTGAATTCATATTTAAAACTAAAATATCTTTGAATGCCTCCAATTTAAGCAAGCTAAAAGTTGTAAACTATGCTTTGAAAGGTACTGAAATCCCTCTTGATTAGAAAGGTTTGAGGTGAAGTTGATCACCACAACGTAGAATGTGTGTTGTACAAAGATTATTTAATTTCACCTCTATAAGAGTTGATGTAAATGGTCATTTCAATAGTGTTGTGATGAATCTATCAATTTTTTCCAATGTATTCTTCCAAAGTAAAGGCAGGTCTAGCTAGGAAACCCTTTGTAAATATTTTAAATTACCTTTTTATTGTAACAAATGGCCTTGTGAAGCATGGATTGGGATACATATGTAATATTATGATAAATTAGGATGCATATTGTTTTATCATCCTAGTGTCACGAATAGCACTAGAATTAAGAAAGGCATTATTTTGCCCTAATTTGAAGAAAGACATTGTTGCCTTAATGGCCATAACTGAAATGCCACCAAGGTAAGGCTGGGCATTGCCACTTTGAATGATTGTAAAATATTGTGTGAGGAACACTAATTGGTAAGTTGAAAATATTTGGGTATTGTTGCTCCTTGAAGGATTGGTAAGTCACTGGGATGACTCCTCTTTAAGAGGGGGAGGATGTCATGAACCTATCTATTGATGGATTATAGATTGCTAATTGAGATATTGATATAGCATTTTTTGTTTGATCTGGTTGATAGTTGACTATCTATTGCAGCTATTAGTTTTTGCAACAGATGTTATATCTTAATATTACATTATTGGTAATAATTATGGATTGTTCTTACTATAAATGATTATGCTTGATTTAATTATATTATGTTTACATTTTGTTTAATTCAAAATTTCATTACTATTATATATATTTATATATATATATATATATATATATATATCATTTAGATACTTCTGATGTCTCATCTTGGTGACTGCAATGGCAAAATAATGAGTTAGGCTCGGTGATATGCTTTGGCAGTAGGGTAAATAAAGTAGTGAGGACAATGTGCAATTGGATGTCACTTTTATGGGTGAAAAATTGTTGAAATAAGGATTCTAAAGCCACCAACAATTTCTTGTCTTTTTTTGTCATTTTTAATTGATTGAATTACTACTCTCGTGGCTTTGTGTGTTGATTATCTTTGTTTATACCATCATTGTTGGTATCATGTGGGATTCAACTTGTTGACCTTTGTATGAGATAAGTTTACATTATGTTCCTTGTTATCTTTATTTATCATATTTGCTTGTCGATGTTATCATGATCAAGTTATAATTGGATTCTAATTTTGTGCGAGTATCTTCAAGATTGGTAAAATTTAGTTTAAGGCTTAATTGTCATCTTTAATAAACTCCTCAAAGTGTCTCAGTTATTTTCCTTCATTTTTGGTTAGATGTTGCTTATATTTCTTAGTTTAATTTAGGTCATGTAGTAAGTTTTAATGTTTGAAGCACCCTCCCAATAACTCCATCTTAGATCTTGATGTTATTGCTCTTGTGGAGTCATGGTTATTTCGACTTCTACCCACGTAAAGCCTTAACTTGGCTAAGTGATCATGCTTGTGGGTGGCATTAGACTTCCTCGTAGATGTTTATGGGGGCCCTTTATATGTTTTATATTTGGACCCCAGGCACAATAATGTGTTTTGAAAGCATACATATTGGGTTGACATTTTTTTATATTTTTTTGGGCCATAATGGCCCAAAATTCAAAGCCTCTTCCACTCAAATGATTTTTGGGGAAGGATGGTGAATAAACTTTTTTTTTTCTACTGGCTCAAACCTTGAGATAAAATAAATATTTTAGGAGGATGTTGATGGAGGGCCATAGAATCCTATAAAGCTTGCCTGGCATATATTTGGGGGTTTGAGATTTGCCATAAAGGGGAGGCATCTTGAGAGTTGATGATGGATAGATTGGTGGGGGTTAGAGGTTGCTCACTTTATGGCATAGAGGAGAGTATAAAATAAATTTGAGCCTCAAAATAAACCTTTTCCCAATGGTTTCTACCAATCTAAAAAGTATGAACCCAAATAAATTGAAAAATGTTTACTCCCCATGGCCACCTACCAATCTACAAGGAATTTTCTTTGATAAAACATAAATTTTATTTCATGTTATAAGTGGATTTTGACTGAGCATAGAATTTTTTAAGGTATTGGGGGTTCATTATGAATTCATGGGACTTCATGAAAAACCCACAGTACGAATAATGAGTATATTGTCATTTAATTTTATGGGTTTTAAGGATTTTTGCAAGTTTTCCATTGATTGATTTGGGCATTTGTGAGTTATTCTAAACATGAATGTATACCTAAAATTTTAGAAGAGTGACAATAGGGTTTTAATGGAAACACCTTCTTTGGGGTTTGAACTTTGTTGTGTGAATTTTACTCACCTATAAGTGAGTTAACGTTGTTTTTACTTTTAACCCTGGAAGGGTGAACCTTGATAATTTATCACTTCAAATTTTTTTTGGTCTTATAGAACTTTTTAGACTATATTATTTTCATCTTGACACAATTGTTCTATACATGACTCTGCTTGTCCTTGGATGATCTTGTATGTACGTGTGTTCTTTTTCTTACACCTAGTACCCTATTGGGCATTGTATGTATAGATACTTCATGGTTTAAACAATGTTAGAATCTAAAGCTTATAGTATAAAGGAATGTCCTTTATGAATTTGTTATTATTATTCTTATTAAAATATGGATTTGATTCTCACTTAATTTTTTTGGATACCATTGAGTTCTATATGTTCTCGGTTGCATTCAGATTGGGGTTTTTTCCATGGTTTGATTTTATTAGTTTTGAGTATAAGAATGAATGCTTTTGTTACAAACACTAAGGTGAACTTGATTTCTAGTTCATTTAATTTCAAAAACAAAAACCAATAAAATTATGAGCTACATGTAATTTTTTATAGAAACTATTATTTTGTTAGAGGATTTCACGGGTTATACATTAGTCATATCCCTTACCTTATGAATGTGGCATGATTCAAAGATTGATGTATGGAATGATAACTTGATTAGGACTTGTATATGGGATTTAAAAGAAAAAATTTCCAATTTCCTTATGAAGCCAAGGACTTCAAAATGGATTTGAAACTTGAGTATAATCGATTTGGTTTTCCATTCATCTTGGAAGGCTGTCATAAGCACTATATGATTCATTCTATGTTCAATTGGGTTTGGGAGAGGATTGTTGGGATATGATTAAGTGTGTTTTATTTTACCTTGATATTGTTCTTGTGTCCCTTAAAGCACCCAACTCTTAATTGAAGGTTGATTCATGGATTTTGGAATGATATTTATTAGACTATGTTTTTTTATTGTGCCATTATAGTTGGTTGTACTCTCTTCACTTGGTTATAGCATTCATTGACTTGGATGTATGCTAAGAATGAGGCATGTTGTTGTAATGAAATAAGTGGTTGGTGGGAATGGTAATTTTAATTTCCTTTGTTGATAGATATTATTTATATGTTTGTACTTTTGTTTTGAGTTTCATTGGTGGATAGAATCCTTGTTGAGTTCTCAACCTCCTTGCATACCCTACTACCGAATCAACCATCTAGCTAATGGATGGAGTGGTGAGGTCCACCATATGGATGCACTCATCAAGCTATGATCTGGGGTATTCTTTTGTTGGTTGAGTTCTCTGCTTGATCTCTCTACTTCACTGACATATTGCTTGGCATGCTTCTTGGAATTCAATACAATGGTTGTAATTCTTCAAATGATAGTATGTATGTATTGGCCTAAATGATATGGTATGCTTCTTGGAATTCAGTATAGTGGTTGTAATTATCCAAATGGCATTATGTATGTATTGGCCTAAATGATGTGGTATGCTCAATTAGATTTTCATGGTGAATTTTTCATTATCAGAAACATGTATTGAATTTTTAAAGGTAATTAGCTAGGAAAATAGTAGTGTAATATTATCTTAATTCCTTGTATTCATTTGAAGATAAGCTAGTATCCTTTTATTGAATATGGAAGAACACTAGCAGGCTTTAGATTTATTATCTATTGAGAATATAAGTGTAATGGAGTATACCTTAACTTGTGACCTCATGACATCTTATATTTCAAAAGATAAGGGATGCATTACTTCTTCACCTCATGATGAAGACTTATTATTATCTAGCTACACTTAAAGAGTCAACACTATAACCAAAGGCTAGTTACTCATAAAATGAGTTTAATGGCATGTTAAACCTTGTTGGATCAGCTCATTTGTTACAAAAACTCTTCGTATGTGATTTTAATTCATGTAACAATTGAATTATTACTTAAGTATATCATGGTGATGATTTTGATGCTAGTAGGAGTTTTGATTTTTGTAGAATGATGTAATATAGAGGTAATGTCCAATTATACAAGTTGGTTATTCGTGAATGGGTAAAAGTATAATTATTAAATGAAATGATATGATTTTGATCCTCCATTACAACCATACTATTATCTCTATATGGAATCAATCATACTAAACAAAGGTGTCTCTATTATCCCTAATAGAAGATTTAAATTTTGAAATTCTACATGTTAGTGATATTGAGAATGAAGTAAATCTTGCTTAATTACTCCATTCACATTATTTATTTTTTATACCTTTGAGAGGATGTTAATTTCTTGTGAATGTACATGTTATTTCTAGTATCCTTGTTTGTGAAAAAATTGGTTGGTGTATCAGTTGAAAATTATTGATATAATTTTTGTGGTTTCCGTACTATCTAAAGCAATCAGTTATATGAGATAGGAGTGGTACTAGTATGTAAACATAATTTCAATAGATGGGAATTAATTGTAGCTCATTGCATATGTACATTGGCTTGGGGATAATCACCCTTAGTAAGTAGGGTTATTCCATTTGTCTTACACAGGGATGGAAATGGAATTCTAATTCTTGACATTATTTATGTGAATATTAGTGTAAAATGATGACTATAGGTGTACATGCTTGAATGAAATAGTATTCAAGGGTCATTACACTAATACTCTTTCCTTGTATGAAAAACTTTAAGGAGCTAGTTCGCTTGCTTACATATAGTATTTTGGAAAGGAGTTTTTTTTTAATATCATCTTTTATATGACTAGAATGAAATGGATTTTGTATCAATTGCATACCTAGATCTCTCAAATAAAGTTGACATTGTATTCGTTCATACTTCATTGTGCATAAAATTGTCATGGGTAGTATAGTCTTGGCATTAAGACATTAGTTATTAATATGGCCTCATTAATGGTTGGAATGGATTTAGTGCATGCTATAAGTATTCAATAACATATTATGATAAACATTGGTGTAAGTTATTCCCTCAATTTTGTTTCTTTGGTATCTCTCCCTAAATCAATCGTTAAAGTACTTATTATTGTAGGTGGTAATATCATTGAATTGTTGGGCCCACTTCTCTAACTTAGTTTTTATGGAGATAATAATAGTTACTTTTTTGATGAGCAAGTATGGCTTTCTTGTATAAATTATTTTGATTCTAGTATTCTTAACCGATTGAGTGATAATAATTTGAAAATTGGTTCAATCAATATCAATGTGATAATTAGCTGCAATTTAAGGATGAGCCCATAGCTAGCTAGTCACATTAGAGGAGATTGGTTGATGTTATGAACTTGAGGAATCTCATTGTATATGTTCATAATATTAAACTTTGATTGTAAAGTTATTAATATTTATTTTCTTATGAGGACAATATAGTACAAGGATCCATAAGTCATGGATTGTTACCAATTTTTGATGGCTAGAACTATTTGTATTATACATTAAAATCCTTGTGATCTTATTATCTCTTCTATATTGTCTTACTATTGATAGGCATATGAGTGTTATTTCATTATTTATCATAGTCCATGTCACTTATGGGATGTGAATTGTAATTCAGATCCTTGTATAATCATTGTGAATATGCAGCTAGTTATAACAAGACAACTCCATAGTTGTCCATATTGTGATGATGGGGCAAATTGATGAGAATGGCAAGAGTTAAGGCCATAGTTATTATTGTTCTTTTTAGTTAGGCTTATTAGTTACCTCAAACTAACATTGCAAAGATAACGTAATATGAGGACCCAAGTTGAGAGTGAGTTTTAACTCATGACGGTTAGGATTATATAAATTATCTTTCATGGTGTTCATATCCATTCTTATGGGATGGTTTCTTGCTTCAGATAACTAAGCCTTGGAGACCATCATGGATGTGGGTGATGATGATGTTCCTATTGAATTTACTCTTCTACTTGATCCTAGTAAGTATGAGGATTATATTGTGAATTCTCTCTTATTTCGTATGGGAACATGGTTGGTTTTCCAATGCATGTTTTTCATGTATCATTGGGTTAATATTACTCTGCCCTCATGTTATGGATAGGTTGTGGTATACCTTGAGATTGCATTCTCTATCTCACTTGAACTATATATATGATATAATTAGTTTACCCTACAAAGGGAAAATTAGACAACTGGAACTAAGTAATAAGTGTGAAAATTAGTAACCTTTGTCTGTAAGGGTGTTCAACCTTGAATAAGTAACCTTAGTAACTCTAAGGTATTCTTTATTGCTTTCACATTAGTGTATGAATGAACAAGATGTAGTTATGAATCCCCAAGTTGTGTACTAGATCTTACACATAATATTCTTTGCACTCTGATAGTAGACAATCCCAAAAAAAATTGTTGGATCATTTCAGCTACCCAAGTTTTGGTGGGGGCATTAGGTCTATGTTTTTAGGCTAGGTTAGGGGTGTTTATCATTTTCCTTAATGTTGGGTTCATACATATCTGATTTTATATATGTTTAATCTTAATCTAAGTTTGAATTTGATCCTCATGTGGTTTTTGCCAACCACTTCACTTTAAATTTGTTGTTTTCCTTATTTTGAGTACCTTAAGAGTAGATTTGTATAGTGTTAAGATGACTCTCCCTTGGATAGCCTTTAAGTGATAACCCCATGTTAATTATGTTTTGTTCAAACTAATATTTTTCCCTTGGGTGATGATCAAGTTATGTGTGAATAAGTTTATGCTCTTTTAAATCATGAAATTATAATGCAATCTTGTTAATAATGTGACTTGTCTCACTTCTTTAATTAGGATATTACTTACTGATTTGATTTTAACCTCTCACATTTGTATTCTAATCTTTGGTAGGCCTCATGGTGCCAAGTAAGCTATGAAATAAATTTTGTAATAATTGTGTGTGTTACACTTCAATTGTGCATAGATTGAATCACAATAGTTAAATATCAAGCAATCATAGTGAATAAATTAACATCATTGAAATAAGATTAAAAAATCATGGGTTTTATAGAAAAAAATTGGGCATTATATTTTAGTATCAAATCTTGGTTTAAACATTGGGAGCTCTGGGATGTATAAGTTCAATTTTTCACTCTTCTAATTTTCTATTTTATTTCATTTTATTCATTGTAATATGGAGCCCATGGATAGCATGGGTAGCTCATCTAATGGGGATCATCAAGAACCATCACATGAGTAGTTAGCATAGATAAACCAACAAATCCTCTAAAACCTTCGACACTTGATGAATATTTTGGAGGAAAGACTACCCCAAGCTCAAAGTATGCCTAAGAGAACCCCTCTGTGTCAACCACAAGCAAGATGCCCCATATAGCACCATCAACCAAGGAGTCATAGACCATGTTGCACTAGGGTTTATGTTAGATAGAAATTGCATGTGTAGGAGAGGCACTCTCACTTTCCATACAATATGATTTCACCTTGTTTAAGAAACTATGTTATCACAGGATAAAAAGTGAACCTAGTTCAAGTATGTTAGCATGTAAAGGCTAGACCAATATATATATATTTAGCATAGGACCCACCAGACCTTATTTAGAGGCTTGTAACTTATGCAGGGGTGTAGCCTATTTTTTTTAGATTTAACACTAAAGGCAAGGTTGACCTCTGGACTGGCTGAGGATGGATGTAGTGGCTGGATCAAGAATGACTCAACATTTGAGAAGCATCATGTTGAGGACATTAGGGCACTAGGAATATGACCACCAAAACCTTGAGATTGGGCCAATTATGGGCTTAAATTTTGTTTTTATTATATCATGCTACTACATTTAGTGATCTAATATTTTATTTACGTGGCACTGAGTGCCAATGTTATACTTTTGAATATTCGATGGATATTTGACTATGATATTGTAAAGTCTACATTATGAATGAAAATTGTCTAATTTAATTTATGTATTTATTCCTAAATAATCACTCACCATGGCAATTTGAGATAATCTTTCATGTAAAAAAAAACATTTAAATCTTGTTATAAATAGAACTTAAAGTATGATGCTTGTTTAACAAAAAAACATACACTTGGATTTTTGAAAAGAAGAGAGATTTTGAACCAAAACAAAGTATCACATTCTAAATGAAATAAAATGATTCTCAATTGGTCAGAATAATTTGGATATTTTTTTAAGTGACACTTATATGGGGGATGGGTAATTGACATTTTCAGTTCCATAATAGTTATGGTTGTTAATGGGTGACAAAGATGTATGACCATGATGGTAATTTTTTAGAAATCGACAATGTTGGATTTTATGATTGATATGATATGGAGGAATTAGGATTGTTGATGTGGATGATGAGATGCCCTTACCCCCTGTGTGATACTATTAAATTATAAAATTTTATTGTGATTGTGAATCAATGTAAACTGTTATCTCAAGCCAAACATGTGTACCTTTAACTTTTATAGTTATTATGTACATGTATAATTGTAACGTATTATGTAAACCCATATATCATTGTATATGTAACAAACCCCATAAATAATGGATCTTTTATATATAAACAACATTGTTATGTGGTCGTAGAGTGAGTTTGTTATGGTACCAATATGATATTGTGTGTGAATCCTAATTATTATCTTTTGAACATGAATATGTTTGTGAAGTACCTTGCATGTAACTCTTATTATAAAAACATAGTGTAAATTAACTTTTATTCATGTAAGCATATGATGTATAAGTGAAAATTGTTGTTATGTAGTAGTGTGTTGTGTTATGTAACCCTACATCATTGCTCTAGTATTTGGGTACCGATGCCAATATGGAGTTTGAAGGTGGAGTAGAACTATGTTTATAATGGTTTAGACTGGGTCATGAACTAGGAAGTGAAACTTTTTAGAAGCTGAAAACCCACTTCTCCCCTTTACATGAGGTAGCCCCCTGAATATTTTAGGTGTATGTATCATGAGTGCCTTAGGAACCATGGAATCTTTGTGCATAATGGTCACTTTATAAATGATATGTTTCTTTACCTACCTCTTAGTGGTTATCAAAATAACAAATTTTGTGAATTATATTTGATGTATCCTTGTGAACCTTTGGGAGACATATGGAGAGACTAATGTTTTACTCTTACCTATGGGAGGTAATTAAAGCTTATATTATTTCTTCTCCCCTCGGGTGGCTTCCTTAACCACATAGTGTCATAACATATACTTTTTGTGAGATTATTATGCCATTTTCTATTTTAATTTGATTATTCCTTTATGTTATTTTTTGAATCCAACACTTTTTTTCTCTTGAATCTAAATTCTCCTTTATACAGACATTTTGTTGATTTTAAATTACTTTGATTGGAATTTCAATTTTTTTAGACCATTGGACCTCACCTTATTACATGATTGAGATGATTTATTGATATTTAGTATTTCTTTTTAAATATTTATTTAAGGCCATTTGGAATTTGATTTAGTTATTAGATTATATTGGTGAGGTTTTGCTACATTTCTATTTGATCATTGGTTTTGTGAATGTTTTGATGTGATCATTATGTGCTTGTTTCATGTATGGGGGAGAATAAGTATATTGGAATATAACTAAAGAGTGTAATGAGTGAGCTTACGAAGTCAAGTCTTGAGCCATCCTCTCACCCACTAGATGTATTGGTTTCATATAAGATTTAGCTAAATCACTTATTATCTTGATTTTAGGAGGTCTAAGGAGGTTATATGATGTTATACATGATCTAGTTATAAATTATGTTCATTATTTATTGGAAGGTCTAAGGAGGCTATTTTTAGAGCAAAATTATTGTCTAGTTACATCAACCTTGATATTGCTCAATTCAGATGATAGTTGATATTATTGCTCAAAATTGCTCAGTATTAATTTATATGGTTCTACCATGATTTGTTACTTATTATTCACCTTGTATATTCACCATGGTATTACATGTAATTTGGTCTATTTGATCTTCAAAGAGATAGATACTTGTACATAGACTCCTTCAAATTTTTTGACAATAGCAATCTATGATATCAACTGATTCGTGATAGATAGTGGTTATTAGTATTGGATAGTATTACTCGATGTGCTCAATATTGCTCAATATGGCTTGGTCATGGAATGGTTCTAATCTTAGTGAGTGCACTCCTACCATGGCACGGTGCATAACTTAATTAATCTATTATCATAATAGAACAATAGTATTATTGTATATGTTGTTTACTAGAATTATACATTGACATAATATCATGGATTTTAGTTGGTTGAGATAGATTTATATGATAGTATGATAGTTTGACACTATGGGTTATGACTTAGTAAAATTAATATTTACTATTAATCGAAAAACCTTCTTAATTTCAAGAAAGCCAATTTTACAACAATAGTAAAAGATGTTGATATCTCTAAAATGTGTGGTTGCATTATGTTTGGTTTGAGTTACACTATTTTCAACCTAGTATGTACTCTAGTAATGTTTGGTTCTTCAACCCTTGGGTTGGTTCGGTGTATTGAGGATGATAATTTTATAAGGGGAGGAGTATGCAATACCCTATGTGGTTATGAAGAATTTTAATTATAATTTATTTTTATCGCTAATAGATTAGTGCTCCACTATGAATAAATTAAGATTATTTAAATTATAATTGCATACCTTAAATATATATTTACATATCATAAATTAATAATATTCAAAATTGAAATTTAATAGATCCTAAATTTAATATAGAGCCTATGAACCCTATCCCATAGGTATTCTATCAAAACTACTACTTTAGGTCCCAATCTACTTAGTAGGTATTAACCTACTTGGTGGAGCATTTTTTAGGAAAGATAATTTAAAATTATTTGTTGTAGGAGCCAATTTGGGCATTTAAGAGAATATTTTTTTATGTGTAAGACTTTACTTCCAATAAAGTCCATTTTAGGTAAGAAAATAATGGGTCCTTCTATGACTTGAAAAGATCGATGCAAAGGAGGGTACTCCCTTCATTCAATGAACTTGGGAAGAGGAATTTAACCACCTCTTTTTATTTTTAAACTCTTGGCTTTTATTTTGGGATTAATTTTAATCATTATGGAGGGTTGATTCTTTGAGGATAAATTGGAGGAAGAAGGAGCTTGGGAGGAGCTTGTTGCAGTCTTGAAGCTTGGAGAAGTGTAGGAAACAAGAAGAGTAAAGGTTGGTTATTTTTCTACTCTCTTTTTTGCTTAAAAATACTTGTTAAATTAATAGATTTTTACTATTTCTCTCTCTCATTTACTCTTTTCCAACACCTTTGAATCTTGAATAAAATTGAATATGAAAATAAGATGGTTGTGGAAGTAGATGATCTCTCTCTCCCTTGATCCTCCCTTTATGAACTAGAAATTGTTATTTAGAGTTGTATAATCCCTTATTTTCTTTAAATTTTTAGATGAGATCAATATTATAAATGGACATAATTTAGTTTAGTTGTGTGTTATTTGTTGAAGAAAAATATTATTTTTATTTAAATATTGAAAAAAATTTGTAAGTCAAATTATTGCAAACAAATAAATTCTCTCCTTTTTCCCACTCTCTCTCTTGAATAATGAACGTTAGAATTTAAAAGTAAAAATTATAGTTTTTCAATTTGTTATTTAAATAACAAAAATATTTTTCATTTGAAATGTAATATATATTATATATTAAATAAATAAAATCCTAATTTAAAATAAATGCACTTGTTTTTTTAATGTATATAGGCAATTAATAAAATTGAAATTTCTATTTTATATATATACATGTATATATATAATTAATATATTTTTTTTAAAATAAAAATAAAAATAATTAAAGGGGTTGGTTTGCCCAGCCACCCATTCACCCACCCACCCAAGATTAAGGGTGGGGATGGCGGTTTTCAGTCGGCCACCCACCCCATGGAAGGGGGTGATGATTGCCCATGCCATGGAGGGGGGAAATGAATGCACTGTCATCACCTAATTTTTTTAAGTTAATATATATAGAGAGACATACACACACATTTGGAATGAGCTTAAAATTTAGATTTCTTCCCTTGTAGATTCATCTTCAACCTGCAAGAGAGAAAAAAATGGAAGAGAGAAATGAAAGCAAAATGAAAAAATTAGACTTTTATCCTTCCAAAGAGAAGTTTAGGGCAACATTGAGGGAGCCCTAAATTAAGTGGCGGTGATCCACCCAATCTAAGGGTGGAGATTTAACACTCATCTCATGTGGAAATTGTGTTATTTTTATTAATATTAAATGACCTCTAATCCATTGTTTAATTTTGACTTATGTGTAGACTTTAATTTTATTTTCCTTCTCATAACCTTAAAATGTATTCCACCCTATATAATTTTAAAACAATAATTAATTCCTTGTGAATAAATTTTAGATGGTGATAAATAAGATCTATAGATAAACTAGATGGAACCTGGCCATAATTCCAAATCCCTTTTAAGTTGACAATTAGTTAATTCAATTTCATTTTAGACCCTATTAAATAGGTCTAAAACCCTTTTAAAAATTGATTATGTAAAATACTTAAACTACGACTTTACCAAAACTAAAGTATGTATATGATTCTTTTAGGTAGTATAATCTATCATCAACCATTAAATAAATTTTAACCCCTTTAGTAATGATTCTTTGGACCACTTTCGGAGGCTCTTTGAATACATAAAACAAACTCTAGTTTCTAGCCCCAAATTCGACTTGGAATCGACATGTTTAAAATACCAGAGAATGATATTTTTTAAATATGGAAGTTGTAAGTAAAATAATATAGCTTTAAATAATTATTAAAATAATAAAATAAATATTATTATTAAATTTACTATTTTTCCTATGGGGATTTTCTAACCTATTTATTTAGAATTTTGAGAGGCAAGTTTTCTAGGTAACTAAAGTCACTTTGGAATAGTTTATTAAATCATGATTTTTTTTTCCCATTATAAAAATATTATGTTGAATGAAACATAATAATTATATCTTATATGATTTATTTTTATGAAAAGAAAAATTTATCCTCTTATATTGAATTTAAACTAGAGGTACTTTTGTACCTGATGACTAGTGTGAAAATTAGTGTATTTTGTATCATTTGGAAAGGTTTTATGATTACAATGATTATTTTAGTACCTTTAAGAATTTATAATTTGAGTCATGAATAATCCACATTATTTTTTTCCTTTTTTATACTTTTTTCCTTAGTTCAAATTCCATATGATAATTGCAAATGTTTGTTTCTGACTCTAGTTGCTAGTGGGAGGACCTAGGATAGGGCCCACTTGAAGTCCTTTTGGAAGGAGTCTTGGTTCCACATTAAAGCTTAGTTTTGTATACATGAATACTTCCCATATGTAGTTAAGGACTTATAACTCCTAGTAGTGTCTAGTTACATTTGGGTTAACTAGTGGTCGTAGGTTTACCTATAAGGGGTAACTATGTTTTGATTAGCCATGTAGGTGATTGGTGAAGATTGATTGTCTTCACATCTAAGCTAACACTCATTAGGAATCAGTGAATTATATCTAGCCTTGATTCTAAGTGTGATATGATCACTGTAGATATATAAGCATCTCAAGGAGGGCACGTGGACTTAGCATACTAATCTTTAGAACACCCCTTTGTACGGGTGTTACCAACTAGCTTGAGAATGCTCTTAGAGAACATGCCTAGGAAACTAATCCTTAGGATGACCTCTTAGTGTGGGAAACTATCAACTAACTTTTATGTGTTATTATAACACATGCTTAAAGTATGTAATTCTTAACATGCTTCCTTAATCAATAATGTTATGATATTCTTCCTTACACGTGTTTGTATTCAATTGTAATAGCATGGTTTTCTTAGTTGATCATCTATTACAGATAGTGACTCCTACTAATTATTGATATTTTATCTTGTTCTCTCCCATATTAACCTTGGACACCTTTTGAGATTTGTTCGATAGATCAAATTCTTTAAATAGCATAACTTAGAGATTGTATAGTCATTGCCCATGTTAGAATATGACAATATAAGTTCCTAGGCACCCTTTATTCTTATTTTGATGTTGCATGAAAGTGTTTTGATAAGTACTTGCATCTTATGATGTCGTAGATAGTGATTGTTGACCTTAATATATGTTGTTCATTAGAATAGATGACTAGATCTTTAAAAGCTCGCATGAATGATGTACTAGTTCCCTTGTTGGATTAGATCACCAAGTCTTGTTTGATGATGATGTCTTGTGAAGGAGGCCATCACAAGCATAAGGATAACTACATTAGACCCTAATTATATAGAGTAGATATGTAGGCTACCCATTTTGTGGTGGGGGCATTGGATCTAGCTTCTTAGATTAGGTTAGGGGTGTTTGTCATCTTTCTTCATGTTGGGTTCATACATCTCTGATTGGACATATATGTTTAATATTAATTTAACTTTGAATTTGAGCCTCATGTGGTTGTTGTCAACCATTTCACTTTAAATTGGTTGGTTTCCTCATTTCAAGTACCTTAAGATTAGAGTTATAGTATTAAGATGACTCTCCCTTGGAGATCCTTAAAGTGATAACCCTCTTTTAATTAATTGTACTTCAAACTCATTTCATTACCCTTGGGTGATGATCGAGTTATGTGTGAATAAATTTTTTATCCTTTATATCATGAAATTATTATGTATCCTTATTAATAATGTTATGTGTCTCACTTCCTTAATCAGTATATTACTTATTGATTTGATTTTAACCTCTCATGCTTGTATTCTAATCTTTGTTCGGCCTCATGGTAGAAATCAAGGTATTAAATAATTTTTTCAATAATTATGTGTGTTACACTTTAATTGTGCATAGACTAAATCACAATAGTTAAACATCAAGCAACCATAATGATTAAAATAACATCATTGAATTAGATTTTAAAAAAATCATGGGTTTTGGGACAAAAATATTAGGCATTACATCATTGGTCTTGAATACCAATATAAAAATAACATTATATTGATAAAAGTGTTGAGTGGGTACACCTATATAGAAAATTTACAGACTTGTATGACAAATATGTGAAAGAAGAATAGTTGCAGACCTAGAGTGTGAGAGTTGAATCAGACCTATTATATAAAGAGGAATAATTAGAATTTAAAGAAACCAATATAAGGTTTAGTGAATCAATGTTTTTCATAGACAAACAATAGCAAACAAAGGTGTTTTAAAAGTTTAAGATAAGACAAAGATTTGCCAATGTAAATCATAAGCTTAAGATAAGGATCTTGGGAATTGAACTAATGACATAAACCACTGCTATCAACAACCCTTGATGTCTATGAAAAAACCCTACAAAGTTTGTTTTTTCTATCATTGTTTGCCATGTTTTGAGGGGATCAAGTCATAGTAAGTTCCTTGATCAATTTGATCAAAGGGAATGGGGTCAGTTTCAATTGGTTCTCATCATTTCTAGCATGTTTGTGAGGATGTTTTTTCCATTAGGTGTAGAATTAATGGTGTTACCATGATACAAATAAGAAACTTTTCTTGAATTGTGAGCATTTAACTCCCATGTGTAAAAACTTTGTTGACAGTGTTTCATTCTAATTTACGCGATAAAATCAAGATCAACATTAGAAAACCATCTCCCATGAGGGGAAAAAATTAAGGGTTTATCTCTATAAATCGAGTCATGAAATCAAGGTCAATGTTCTAAAAATATCTAAAACTAATGGTTCATCTCCACATTCCCCAATTTCTATACAATAAACCTACAATTTCATTATTTTTGATCTCATATTTTTCCATGTTATCTTGAGGGGAATACACCATAAAACTGACTTCATTCACTTTGGATGTATTTTGAGGGAATGAGGTTACCTTTAGTTATTTATTATTATTTACAATGTGTTTCAAAGTTAGTTTGGCCATTTTGGTCATGGTGTTACAACATCTATTGAGCAACTTTTCTAGAATTGTCAACATTTAAATCCAATGAGAAAAAAAATGTTGTTTGTGCTTCCTTTCAATTTTTACCATGAAATAAACATTAGTGTTAGAAGACCTGCAAAAAAACTTGGTGAAAATCGCATTCTGTCTCCACATCCCCCATGTTCGTGCAACAAGTTTGTAAATTTTGTTATTTTTATCTCTTTTTTCATGTTGTCTTGAGGCAACTAAGCCATATCAAGTGACCTTAGTCACTTTAGGGTGAATTCAAAAGAAATGGGGATGGTATTAGTTATGTCCCATCATTTTTAATGTGTTTACACTATTATAATGGCCATTAAGTGCCTCAATCATGGGGTTACATCATCAAAGGAGCAACTTTTCTTAAATTGTTAACTTTTAACTCTAATATGAAAAGTATTTATTGTGGGTGCCTCATTTCAATTTAGGCCATGAAATCAACGTAAATGTTAGAACACCTACAAAAAACCTATTGAAACTCAAAATTTATTTCCATTAGCCTCCATTGTCTATGCAACTAGCTTGTAAAGTTTGTTTATTTTCTATGTTGTCTTAAGGGGATTAAGTCATAGTATGTGACCTAGGTCACTTCAAGATGAATTCAAATGGAATGGGACTATTCTTAGTTGTTTCTCCTCATTTATAACATGATTTTGGGGTCAATTTGGCCAATAGGTGCCTTGTTCATGGTGTTACAACCAAGGAACATTTTAATAAATAAGATTTATTTTACAAGTATATAATTGTAGGCAAATTTTTCTACATCAAAAAATAGTAAATATAGATATTTTAGACAATTTTGAAGGAAACCCATATAATTTACTACTAATAAATTATTATTTTGGTGAATTTAACATATTTATGTATATTTTATTATAAATTATGTTGAATAGTTTTAAAAAATATATTCATTTGCAAATCTAAAATTTTAAATATTTCCAAAATTTAGCCAAATGGTGAAAAAATCTCTTAAAAATATCCTACAACTTACAACATTCATTGACCAAATTTTCTTGAATTGTCAACATTCATATCCCATGAAAAAAAAAAATATGTGGGTTCCTCAATCTGAATTAGGCCATGAAATCCAAGTTAGTGTTAGAAGACCTACAAATACATGAAATGAACTCATAATTCATCTCCATTACCTTCGATGTTTTTGTAACAATTTTATATATTATACATCCTCTCAAATTTGGTCCCTTAAACTTCACTTGCCTCTCCCCATACTTCATCATCATGGTGATCCATCTCAGAAGAAGTTATTTTTTGATATTTTGCATCTTCATATTAATGTTCAGTTATACATATCATCAAAGTTTAAATAATTATTATGCAAATATTTTACAAGGTTTCTAATGCTTCTTTTGGTTATCTAAATAACTAGGCCATGCACTCTCTTATCATCTTATAATATTTTGGCATAATCATTACATGGGTATCATAATAATTTCAATAATCCCATCTCTTTAAGATAATTTTATTTTCACTTGACACCACTCTATGATGATCATATAAAATAATATGATTGAAGCTTACAAAACAAATTTGTGGGGCAAACACTTCCCCTGACACTAGTTTTTTAGCTTGGCCCAAGGTAAGAGATCGAGTTGCAAAATATGATTAAATCATAATGAATTAATTAAAGCAATAATTCCAAAGGAATTTCACAATATTCATCTCTAAACATTATTTATTAATGGTAAAGAGATTGAGTTTGTAAATTCTTGGTTCATTGCCACTCAGTGGAAGGAATAAAATTTTGTTAGGGAATCACTTACATATTATGTTGGTCATGCAAGAGTGGGAGTTTACGCCCTCATTTTAACTTCAATTCATTTATTCCCTAAAGGTAAAAGGCATAAATTCCCTTAGGTATATCACCTAAATCCCTCTAATGAAAGTAATTGACTGACATATGGTAAATTTCCATTCCCATGGCTTAATCCAATTATAGGTTTCATTTCTAGGGAAAATACCGCCAAGTTTATTCCAATTAAATGTTATTGTTCCCAATGTATATTTTTATATTCAAATGATTCACTTTGAAAATAATTTTAAGTTTAAACACAAATGTAAATATTGTATTAAGTATAACCTTACTTCTATATATTGTTAATAGATAGATAATTGTAGTTATTATATGGTAAGGCATCTCATTTTCATTTATGTTGGCCTAAGAAGGCTTCTTCATAATACTATAAACATGATAACTCTTGAGAGGTTTGTTGGCATATATAAATACAACCACTTCATATAATATATTATTCCTTTATCTAGTCTAGTGTTTGTTGCTCTAGATGTTTCACATAAATTTGATTCAACATGGGGTTATTATATTTATTAGATCATGTTTCTTTATTGGTTAAAAGCATTGGAGCCAGGGAAAGTTTTAGTGGCTATTTATAGCCACATGGATATAAGTAGGTTTTTATATTTTAAAATTGGTAAATTTTGTGAAAATATACATAGGTCAAATAGCCTCAATTTTATATAATTTCATAATTTGAGAGACAGATTCACCTTATATATAATACTCGATCTTATTTCAAGACACAAAGTCAGTAGAGCTATTATACATGTATAGGTTTGATTCGCTAAGAAATTATATGATATATGTATAAATTAGTCTGGAATCACCATGTGTGTGTGTGTGTGTGTGTGTGTGTGTGTGTGTGTGTGTGTGTGCGTGTGTTTAATAAGGACCACCTAGGACATAATAAGCTTAAGGGAATAATTATATTTTACTATACAAATGTTTTGAATATTCTTTGGTGTCACATGATCTTCCTTATATATGGTTTTTAATAATTAAAAAACTTAATAATAAATAATATTCAAACATAATGTTTATTTTTATTTCTAGCATTGAATGTGGTGCAAATGGAATTAAAGCTATTAGGATCAATTTTTATATCTTACCCCATTTTTTAGTGAATTGGTGTCGACATATTGAGGGGGCCCAAGGCAAAATTTAATTTTAGTCCAACACATCACCCATGAGATTAATAGAAGTTAATCAAATACATATGTGATGATTTCTCAAATTTTTTTGTCATTTATGCAAGCTCTTGGTGGAAGCAAATCTCTAGTAGTCGAAATATGGGGATGCAAAGATGGAAACAAAAGTGCAGACAAATTCTAAGCTAGTTTGCTTGTGATTAAAAGGTATGGACTTGTATTTTTTTAGTTTCAAAGACTGAGAGAAATTGTTTACATATACAGTCATCTATTTTGAATTGAATAAATATAGTGATAGGTTCCCTTAAAATAATTTGTTTAAATATAACCACTAAAGACACTGTGCATGTTGGTTTTCTTAAAAATTTCATGTATATCTAAAAACTTTTCTTTAAATTCAAAATATATGAAATGTGTATTTTTAGGTTAGTAGAAATATAGTTGAAATGATCATGAAGCTATGTTGCATTTATTTATTTTATTTTAAAAAGTATCTTGCATGTCATTATTTCTCAGAAGAAATGAGTTTCTTATTTGTTTAAAAGAAGTATATGGTAAAGACTAACCACATAATATTATTCATTTTGTTCTTTGTTCATTGTTTAAAAGAAGCATCTTGCATGCCATTATTTCTAGGAAAAAATCAGTTTCTTGTTTATTTAAAAAAAATATGTGCTAAAGACCAACCACATAATATAATTCATTTCATTCTTTGTACATTGTTTAAAAGAAGTAGCTTGCATGTCATTATTTTTCAGAGAAAATTAATTTCTTATTTGTTTAGGGTTTAGGGTGGTTAAAAGTAAAGATCAACCAAATTATATATTAAATTGAGCAAAAAATTAAGGTATAGAGTGTAAGATATATATATATATATATATATATATATATATATATATATATATATATATATATATATATACATATATATATTGTTTTTTATGCATTGTTTAAAAGAAGTATCTTGCATGCCATTATTTTTTAGAAGAACTCAGTTTCTTATTTATTTAAAAAAATATGTGCTATAGACCAACCACATAATATAATTCATTTTAATATTTGTGCATTAATTAAAAGAAGTATCTTGCATGTCATTATTTCTCAAAAAAATCAATTTTTTATTTGTTTAGGGTTTAGGGTGGTAAAACTAAAGATAAAATAAATAATATATTAAATTAAGCAAAAAATTAGGGTATAGAGTGTAAGTTATATATATAGTCTTACCTTATAGCCCCAAAGTCGGTTTATTATTTATACTCTATACCTTGATTTTTTGTTAGAATGTTTGTTGTACTCAGTTTAATATATTATTTGGTTGGTCTTTACCATATACATTTTTAAACAAACAAGCAACTGATTTTCTCTATGAAATAATGGCATGCAAGATATTTCTATGAAAATGAGGATGACATAACTGAAAAAATATAATTATTACCTTGAGTTTATTGTGTTCTAAGTGGTCCTTATATATATGAAAATTGAACATTAAGGTTTTGAAAATTGAGAAAGCTCACTGAAGATAATACAAAGTATATAAATGATCAATTTTGACATAACATTTGTGTTTATTAAAAAATTTACTAAAATGTTTGAGAAACTTTAGTTCAAAATGAATATTTGATTATTTGGCATGGTCAAAATTAAAAATATTGATTTCATACTTTTACAGATAAAATTGCATGTATTTTTATAAATATATATATATATATATATATATATATGAAACCCATAAGGTCAGGAATTTGTATGGATTTAAATTCTATGTATTTGATTATGACCTATTTAAAATTTTGTTGAAAGTGGCATGAGGATTGTGAAATAAAAAATGGGGCAAGATCTCAACCTCAATCCACGTAGCTTTAATTCCACCTGCACCACATTCAATGCCAGAAATAAAATAAATATTAGGTTTAAAAATTATTTATTATTAATTTATTTAGTTATTAAAACCATATAGAAGGAAGAACATGTGGTACCAAAGAATATTCAAAATATTTTCATAGTTTTAAAATTATAAACTATATAATAAGGTCTGTCAAAATGTTGGAAGTGTAAGTTGTGGTCTGCACTCAATCTATACTAAGTAATGCACATTATCTTACCATATGTACTACAAAAAAAGAGTCATTGAGCTTCATGATCATACTGTATTTTTTTAAAATGTTTAATGTAATAATAATATTATGGTTGGCATGGTTTGTTAATTGAAATAAAAAAATATTTTAAATGCCAATATGGATGTGGTTAAAACATTTTGACATACTTTATAATTTTAAAACTATGAAAATGTTTGAATATTTTTTAAGTTATGTCATCTTTGATTTTCATAGTTGTCAAAGAGTGAAAATAATAAACTGACTATGTCAAAGACTATTCAAAACATTTTTATAGTTTTAAATTACAAACTATATAATGAGGTCTGTCAAAATGTCTTAACCATATCCATATTGGTCTTTCAAATATGTTTTTATTTTAATTTCAAAACCCTAAAACCTAAACCAAAATATGATTAGTACCTTAAGTTGATTGTGGTCTAAGTGGCCTCTCTCTCTCTCTCTCTCTCTCTCTCTCTCTCTCTCTCTCTCTCTCTCTCTCTCTCTCTCTCTCTCTCTCTCTCTCTCTCACACACACACACACACACACAGAAATTAAGTATCAGAGGTCTCATGTATTTGATTATGGCCTATTTACTATTTTATTGAAAGTGGCATGAGGATTGTGAAAGAATAATGCATGGTTCTCTTAGGTTGGCAGTTGTTATTTTAGTATGATTTTTAAAAATATGGAATGATTAAGTTTTATGCACAATGATGGTTATATAAAAAAAATTTACAATTTATTTTAAATTAAACAATTTGATGTAATGTATTTTTAAGATAATGAAAATTAGGAGGTATTTGAGCTCAATTGTGTAAAATATTTATTTTAGCATACTTTATTAGATGTCAGGCTAGAATCCAAGTTCAAATGATTCAGGTAGATATGTTTGGGGTCATGATGACGATCAACGTAGTGAGTATACTCCATGGGGTAGCTCTTGAGGTAGCCAATTATTTCATGGTCATAGGGTTCCTAACACATTTTTTAGGCCATTTAACTAGGAAACTCATATTTCTTTGCATTTTGATGTCAATAACCCTATCTTTTGGAATGTTCTCAACTCTTTGCGTGATAAATCTTTAAATTTTCATGTAAATAAAGGATGAAAGGGAGTAAATTGGAGGAATCATCCTTGTAGACAAGGCATTCCAAATGAGCCCCCTCAACACATGCATGCTGCCATTCAACTTAATGCGCAGAATGTTCTATTTCCTGAGCTACCTCGACATGAAAATATTCTTGAATTAAATGCAAAATTACATCCCAATGAAATTGTTCCAATTAACACTAACATTCCACCCATTGAACTTGAAAAACCTACTTCTCGCAAGAAACGGGCTAGCAACCCTGTAGCACAACCTATGGAGGTCATAATGTTAAAAAAGGTTAAGTTGGAGGTAAATGATTTTGAAGGGCACTTGACCTAATTAATGGAACTTCCCACTGCTTTTGTGAAGTATACTAAGTACTTGAATGATAAGGATTCCCCTTTCATAAATTTGGTTTCTGATATAAACTCTGATTAAAAATTAAATTCTTGTGTTGAAATTTTTGTTGATACTTGGTATTAAATATTGTCTTGATAATTTTAAGTATGTTGATATTATTTTTGGTAATTTTGATATATACATTACAAAATTTTATTTCCTACATAAAAGCATGTATAAATGGTTTACTTTTTACTGAGCATTTATAAAAACACACATGGATTTTAATAATTTATAATAAATTTTTAAAGTTGTTTCTACATATTGATCTATTTTAACCTTGCCAAAATCAGTAAATAAATATATGTAACATGATCAAGATTCAAGATGAGCTTGAGGGAGAGGTTGAAATCAATATATATTTTTTTTTTTATCCTTCATGTTCCAATGTTATCATTCTCGAAGGCTCTTTTTGTGTAGTGTATATCATAAGATCATGTGTAGTACTTAGTAAACATTGAGTACAGACCTCTGTAAGTCTTTCAAAAGACTAATATAAGATATAAAAGAAATATTAAGAGATTAATATATAAGAGAGTAATATGTAATTATACATTTAATACATTGAGTCTTTTTCTCTCTTGGTTGCTTTCATTTCATTTTTTTCCTACTTTTAGCTATAGAGATATAAAAGGGATATCAAAAGATTGATAAAACACTTTAATAAAATCATAAATGTTTTTTTTCAAAAGATTACCTCTTCTATATACTTTACTCTAATGGATAGATTAGATTATATTATTTGAAATCTGATCACATATTATTGATTGTGGATATGGTTATGACATTTTGGCAGACCTTATTTTATGGTTTATATCTTAGTTATCATATATATATATATATATATATATATATATATATATATATATATATATATATTTGATAACTAAGATATAAACCATAAAATAAGGTCTGCCAAAATGTCATAACCATATCCATAATCAATAATGGCTTTTTTAAATATGTTTTTATTTCAATTAACAAGCCATGCCAACCAAAATATTATTATTATCTTAAACCGGCTATGGGGCCATAGAGCAAGACAACTATGAAAAGCAAGGATGGCAAGCTAATATCTTTAAAGAAATATTTTTCAATAAACTTATCATTATATTTATTTATTTCAAGATAGACCACTATGCATGAAAACAAATGCTCTCAGTCTTCTATTTGATTAATAAAACATGTCTATAATAATTGTAAACACTATTATAGTAATACATATGTATTCAAGTATAAGTAAGTTGCTTGAATACATATGTGATAGTTTCTTGATTTTTATAGTCATTGATGCAAGTTATTAACATAAAAGAAGCTCTGGTAGTTGAAATATTGGGACAAGAGGTTAAGAATGAATGTGCAGATAATTTTTAAGTTAGTTTTCTTTTGATTTCAATGTATGGATTTGCGTTTCTTTTATTCTAAAGATTGAGCGTAGTTGTTTTCATGTTGGTGTCCTAAAAATTTCATACTTCAAATTTTGAGTTACCCTTTTTTAAAATTTTTGTCTTTTGTCTCATGTGAGTCAGTTGTCCTTGTTAAAACCCAATCCTTCCCTTGAGTAAGTTTTAGTCTTTAGTAGTTTTCATTTTTGATTGCTTTCTTTTTCAATTACTTCAAATTGCTCCAGAAGGTTTAAAATGTTTGCCTAAGGCCATCACTGAAAAACTCATTTACCCATCTTTCTTGGAGGATTAAAAAGCTAAATGTTTCGGCTCATTTACAAGCCAAACTCAAGTTCTCCAAGTTACTTTACTTATTGAGAAAAAAACCAGTCATCCCTGCAAACCTGAGTTACACTGTCCAGTTCAAACTAGAATTAAGAAATAACTTTACTTTGCATCAAAAGGTAAGTAAAGTAGTCTTGTAAACCCATGGAGCACTAATCTAGAGTAAACCAGGATTTTGAAGTTAATTTAATTACTCAAATTTACAAGTAGAAGTAATGAAGGTTTATGAATCTAAAGTACTTACTAGTCAAGACTTTATCAAGATTAAAAATCTAATTAACTTTAAAATCTAAATCAAGCAAAATAGTCCATAAAACCTGACAAAAAGTTAAATTCTTGTGTGGTTATCCTCACACGTGTCACCTACTTGTCATGGGGGTTGAAATAAATAGTGAAAATTTTAGCTCATTTTCTACTTGGCTTTCAAGTTGTTTGACCTAACTATTGCACCTACAAATCCTTATCGACACCATTGTTAATGCTTCCAAATGAACCATAGGTGTTCTCTAGTGTTTAAAAAACACTTCTCATTTTTCAATCTGAAGATTCAAAGCATGATTTTTAGGTATTTGGAAATTGAGATGCCTATGGTGGAAATAGTGGTAAAACAACATATGTTGTTCCATAGTATTTATAAATTTTGATGGTAGGGGGCCATCTTAGTTCTTTCTTGTAAAGTTTGGATAAATTGACCTAGATCTAGACTACTAACTAGACCAAAATGATTATGGAAAATGTATTTAAGCTAATGTGATTTGTTAAAAAAAAGCAAAAGGAAAAGTAAAGAAAGAAATGGTGATTGCTGATCTTTGATTGTGAATTTATTGACAAAACTTCAAGAATTACCAAGCATGATTTTAACCAAAATATAGTAAAAAGTAGCCTAAAATCACGTTCTACTATAAACCAAGCTTGATTTTGAAAACAAAATGATGATAAAAGTAAAAATTGGATTTACTTTTAAAGTTCTACACCACATCTAGATAGTTAATGCACATCTTTGATGCAAAGCAAATAAAATGAAGTAAATTCAATCTCATTCAACTAACCTAACATTGTACAAGTTATCAACCCTGTAATTAATGATCTAACTTAGTATTTATACAAACTATTCATATTCAAACTCAAACAAGCAATTGAGAAACTTAACAATTCAAACACATCAAACTAGAAAATTCCTATAGAATTCCCTGATCCTTTTGTATTAATTGCTTACAAGTGATATAAATATCTCAAAGTCTCTACCTTTTCAAATGGTAATACATGCCCCTTTACAGGAAGATAGGTAGTATACCAGTCAGTTTTATAATTACAGGTGTACAAAAGATATTTTTCTTTGTTACAACTATAATAGAAGTATCTTTTACAATTTTGCTGACCTAGAGGCAATCACGTTAACAAACTAGCATGTGCCTTTACAAAATGAATGGTTTGCCTTGCTGGCAAGCCATATTTAAGATCTCTAAGGTGGGTCCCTTCATTGATGGTATATGTTCATGGATTTTATATGTTGTTCATCCACTAGGCTTAAATCTGTAGCAAACCTAGTGATGCACCCTTCTTCTTAGTCTACCAGTTCATCAAAATCTTTATCATTCCTGGCCAAGGCTTCCTTCATGCTCCGAGCTTCGTTGATTCTCTCCCCTACATTGAAGATCATGTTCAACACTCTATTATTTTCCTTTTTTGATTTTCCTTGACCCTTGATTTCGATTTCCTGAGTCACCAAGGTGGCTTTGTGATGGAATTCTTCATCGATTATAATCCCCAGGGTGGTACTTTGTGTAGGATCCTTGAGCATGGTACCTAGGAGTTTTTTAACTCTGTTGATGAGTTCCTTTTTTTCTTCTATGAGCTCCTCAAATTTGACATGCCAAGTATTCAAAGCCTGTAAATTATCTTTAATAATCCCCAAATTGGCCCTTAAATGTCCTTTAATGATAGCTTTGAATTTTGGTATTTGCTTCTTAATATAGATATCAAGAAGTTGGGTAATTTTATCTTCAAAGGCCTACCACTGAGTAGCTAGTTTATAGCTAAGGCAGCTTGATCCTAAAGGGCCTTCTACCTTGACTTCATGGACTTCAATGCCTTGAACATGTCATAAAAGGACCCATCCAGCATATCAATCATGGAGTCTGAAACTAAGAAATTAGCTTGAGTTTGTAGATTCTCCTTTTCTTCCTTCAAGTTCTTGATTCTTTATGCCAACCCTTGGAGATTAGTTCTATCTTGCTAAGATTGAGCTTCAATTAAACTCACCACATCCTCCTCATGGATGGGAGCTTTGTCATGTTGTTTTCCTTTAATAAGGTTTAACCCTGTGAATGGCTCCACCTTCTGAAATGTGAACTCTTCCTAGCCCACCATGGCTACCATCATTGTGGTCCTCTCTAAGGTTATTGTGTATGGGTTAAATTGCACCTTAACCTTTGGTTCTTTAAATTTTGGAGGCTCAATCATCTCTATACTTGTACTCCTAGAAGCTCTTGAGGTGCCAATTCTCTATTTCTCTTGAATGTGTTGAATTTGCATTCTTATCTCTACCTATTTTTTCATTATATCTTTAATCCATGGCTTGATGTTGTCATCATCAATCAAGCCAATCCATGTCAATGCCCAAGAAGGGGAGAGGGAAGGGATCTTTTTCAGCTTTCCATAGACAAACCAATTAGGGATGAATGGTCCATGAATTGGATTTTCATCATTGAAAAGATTGACTTCATTAGTGGGATGAGTGATGGTCAACCTAAGCCTTTTTCTTGGGGACACAGACACCAAGGCCAATTCTTTTCTCTTCTCTCCATCCAATGGGATCAACTCTTTACCTGCTTCACTAGAGAGATCCTCCTCCCTATAAGAACCATATGCAGCAACTATGTCAATAAGGGCACCTTCCAATGTTTCTATTTCTTCAAGGGAAACCATGCCAATAAATTCCATTGGGGAAGAAGGTTTTTGTGAGCAAAAGGTGTGGGGCCTTCTTCAAGTCTCCCCTCCATCTATTATTCCTCAACCATAGCTTTGCCTTTTCCCTTGATGTCCCCAGGGTACTCAACTTAGGGTTGTCCTGTTGGTTCCACTTGTTGAGGCTCAGATGACTATCCCTCAGTAGGTGGCTTTTGATGAGCAATCCTAAATGGACCAGGTAACAAGTGATAATGTAAAGGGTGCAGTTGCCATCTTTCTCCTAAGGGTTTGTTGTCCTTGACCAACCTGCATTTCAATTGGATGTTGTGACCTCCAATTTTGGAAAGTATTTCTTCAAAATTCTTGGATATGATATAGACGTCATCACCTACACCTAGATGATGTCCATATTAAATCTTTGGGACCTTCCTATCCTAGATGTGGTTGATTACCCTGTTTCTAGGGTCCTACATTTTGAGGTCATCTAATTTAAAATCAAAGGTATTCTTATGAACCACCATGACCTCCAGTTGCTTCCAATCTCTAATTATCATTTTGCCAATATCCAATGGGAAGGGATGGACTTGAGCTTTTTTCTTTTCTTTACATGTCTTGTTTACACCTTGAATAATCTATGAGGCAATCTCCTGCTCTACAAGCTTATTGGGGACATGGATTGGTAATCTATAGTGTTGAGTTAGGATTCCCTCTATCCTTATCATAGTGAAATCTTGGTAGTACCACACATCCCCCATGGTTTTCACTTGTTTCTTGATTAGAGGATGTAGCTTTGGCATAGGGATGTTTGTGATTACCTCATAAATGTTAGGTTGTGGAGCTAAAAGCTTCAACTATGCAGACAAAAAGTAGGATGCTGAAGTTCCAGAAGCACCAGCGTTGGCAGCATGACCAACGTCGATCAAGATGAAGTAGAAGGCAACTGGCATCGATAGGGAGTCGGCTGATGTCGGTCAGCACCAGGCAAGCAGGGACTGATGTCAGTCGCCTGTGTGTTCCAAAACTATTCGTTGCACGAACAGTTAGTTAAGTGAATGGAGTGTTTGCATGTAAAGGCTATTTCGAGTCTTGAGCTGCATGGATAATTATAGTAAACTAAGAGTCTAAGTTATTGTTTAAGTCTGGGATCTATTTATAGACCCATTGGCATGTATTGTAAAGTGTGCTAGAGAAGAGAACAAAGTGTGTGTTCCTCCTAGTTCCATTATGAGCTAGAAAGGAAGGCAAGGAAGATCCTTCCATTGTAAGATCATTGAGTTGCAGGTTGTTGCAAGCTCATAGGAGATCTACATGTGTAAGTATGGTTTGTTTAATTGCAAGTTGCAGGTTCATGGGAGATCAACTTGAAGTACTATAGAGTGCTTGGTGTACTGGCAGGGTTATTACTGACTAGTTGGAGAGGTGAACACCAATTCTATGTGTGAGTTGGGTGTTGGAACCATTTTTGGTAAGAGAGTGTTTTGAAGAAAAATTACTGTACACTTGAGGTGTGGGAAGCCTCTGTAAGATGGAAGAGTGTGGTGGCTCTTTATTGTATTCTTTTATGTACAAGTATTAATACAAGATTGTATATTGTCTCTCATATTCTGTGTTATTTGTGAATTCTAGTTACTTGTACTTCTGTATATTTTTGCATGTTTAATTGCTTAAGTTTGGTAATCATATTGTGCTCTTTTTGAGGAGCAAGATCCTAACAAGTGGGATCAAAACAAGGTGTGTTTGTTCTTGGATTTCCCAACAACTGGTATCAGAGCTTTTGGTTGGGATACTAACAGGTTGTTTCAGATCTAGTTAGTGTGTGTTGATTACAGGTTACTCACAGGGGTTTCTGTTTGAGTGGGAGTAGAGCAATGGTAGAAGACAATAAGCTACGAATGGAGAAGTTTAATGGTAGGAGGTCCAAGTCCAGGTATGGTAGAATAACTTGTCGAAAGTGTGGAAAGAAAGAGCAGGGAAAATAAGATTGTTGGTTGGTAGCAGATTAGCATAAAGGACATGAAGAAGAAGCAGATGTTGCAGATTTCATTGCACAAGATGCTCTGGTATGTTCTTTGGATAAAGTAAAATCTTGGGTTTTATATTCTGGTGCTTCTTTTCATGCATCCCCAAATAGGGAATTTTTTCATGAGTATGTCCAGGGAGACTTTGGAGAAATTTGTGTAGGGGATGGCAAGCCTTGTCAGATGGTTGGCAAAGGGAAAGTGAAGCTGAAATTGCAGACAGGTAACACATAGGTGTTGAAGGAGGTCATGCATGTCCCAGTTTGGGAGCGGAATTTGATTTCTGTAAGAAGTTTGGGTGATGAGGGTTGCACAGTAACTCTCACAGCGGACTCTTGGAAGGTTACCAAGGGTGCACTTGTTGTAGCAAGAGGTAAGAAAGTAGGTATGCTTTATCTATCTACTTGTATTACTGATTCTCTTTCTGGGTTATCTACTTCAGCTGTAGATTCAAAGATGTGGTGTAATAGGCTTGATCACATGAATAAGAAGGAGATGCATGTTCTTGAGTCAAAGGGTATGCTTTCTGATTTGAAAGGCATAGATTGATATTTCTGTATGCAGAAGAAGGTGACATTTCTTGAGGAATCTGATGTTCGTGACAAGAGCAGGAAAGCCTTGGTTTTCAAGGAGAAGGTGATGGACAAAGTTCAGCACAAGGGGCAAAAGAATTTTGAGTAGAGCAAGGGTGATTTGGACAAGGGTTTGATCCAAAAGGATGTTGTAAGAAAAAGTCAGTTCTCACAAGCAAAACACAAAGACTGACATCGGCTAGAAAACCGGCGTCAGCATCCAGACAGGGACCGACATCGGCTATGTGCAGCCTGACATCGGTGACTCAGGGCAGATAAACACTAGCATCAGTAAGGGAGAACTGACGTTAGCGATGAGGCAGTCGCATGGAACCAACATCGGTCAAGTGTAGATTGAGATGTGACTGGCATCGGTCACTGAGATGGATTTTGGGCGGACAGCAAGCTGTCAAAGAGTCTCAAGCGCCCATATGGAGGACTTAAAGGGTAAGTAAGCCTCAAATTCATCATTTCCCTTCTTTACACTACTTGTTTCTCATTGATGGTAAAGAACCAGGAAGTTATTAAAGAAGTAGGGTAGGTAGATCTAGGAAACAGTGGGAGCTTGGCATGGATGGAGGATGTGATTCCTTGGAGGAGAACCAAACAGGATTTTTAGGTGGAGTTGCCAGCTGGAAGTAAGCACTGAGAGACGAATGGATGTTCAAGATGAAGAAGAGCAGAAATGGATACATGAGACGGAAGGCCAGGGTATATGGTCTTGTGTATGTTGTAGGATAATGGAGGTTTAATCATTGTGTTTCTCTTTACCAGGTTGGATAATATTAGCTACATTATCCTATTACTGTATGATGTGCTTGTTGTAGGGTTACATATACAGGAAGTTGCTGAACTATAGGTAAAGCTAGTTCAGAGGTGTGTCAAGAAGAATCTAGGAGCAGCAAGATTCTTTGTCATGAGTGTGTTCTAGGGACATGGAAGGTCACATGTTGACTTTGTTTCAGGATGATTGTGTGAGACCGGTTAGCACACCAATGGTTGGACAGTTCACAGAACAGTGTCTTAATTCACATAATGAGGTTAAGTGCATGGTATGTACTAGACCTGAGTTTTTGCAAGCAGTGGGAGTTGTCAAAAAGTTAGGAGCCAATCTGAGAAAGAAGCATTAGAAGGCAGTTCAGTGGATTATTAGAGGGACCAACAGTAGGTGCACATGCTATGCAGGGTCAAGTTATTTTCTACATGGGTTTGTAGATGTGGATGTGGCAGGTGATTTGGATGACAGGTGTTACACCATGGAGTGTGTGGTGGTTGGTCTTCAAGAGTGATCTTAAAGAGGGATACAGAGCCAAGGGAACAAACTAGATGATGTATAGGTATAAATATCGTTGCAGCTATTTATCTCCAAGTGGGAGATTGTTAGGTTGTGGAGCTAAAAGCTTCAACTATGCAGACGAAAAGAAGGATGTTGAAGTTCCAGAAGCACTGGCATCGGTAGCATGACCGACATTGGTCAAGATGAAGCAGGATGCAACCAGCGTCGATAAGGAGTCAGCTGACGTCGGTCAGCAACAGGCAAGCAGGGATCGACGTCGGTCACCTGTGTGTTCCAGAACTGTTCGTTGCATGAACAGTTAGTTAAGCGAACAGAGTGTTTGCATGTAAAGGTTATTTCAAGTCTTGAGCTGCGTGGATAATTATAGTAAACTAAGAGTCTAAGTTACTGTTTAAGTCTGGGATCTATTTATAGACCCATTGGCATGTATTGTAAAGTGTGCTAGAGAAGAGAACAAAGTGTGTTTTCCTCCTAGTTCCATTATGAACTAGAAAGGAAGGCAAGGAAGATCCTTCCATTGTAAGATCATTGAGTTGCAGGTTGTTGCAAGCTCATAGGAGATCTACATGTGTAAGTATGGTTTGTTGAATTGTAGGTTGCAGGTTCATGGGAGATCAACTTGAAGTACTATAGAGTGCTTGGTGTACTGGCAGGGTTATTACTGACTGGTTGGAGAGGTGAACACCAATTCTATGTGTGAGTTGGGTGTTGGGACCGTTTTTAGTAGGAGAGTGTTTTGAAAAAGAATTATTGTACACTTGAGGTGTGGGAAGCCTCTGTAAAGTGGAAGAGTGTGGCAGCTCTTTATTGTATTCTTTTCTGTACAAGTATTAATACAATATTGTATATTGTCTCTCATATTTTGTGCTATTTGTGAATTCTAGTTACTTGTACTTTTGGATATTTCTGCATCTTTAATTGCTTAAGTTTGGTAATCATATTATGCTCTTTCTTAGGAGCAAGATCTTGAGTATATGCATATTCTTACACTTGAAGACTTTTGGCTTGATTATAGGAATGAGTTTGATGTAAGAAGGGATAATAGTAAATTGACTGTTGAATAGACTTATGCTTTTTATTTAGCAACAATTTTAGAGGACATATAGGATGATGGAATTTTAACAAGTGATGCCTACCATGCAGTAGGGGGGATAACGCTCCACTTCTAGAGATTGTTTTCAGTAAAGATCAAGTTAAAACTATTGTTGACAGAAATTATATGGTCCTTGCCATGACTTCCACATGGCTCCTCAATAAGGGATATTGCATGAAAGAATTAATGACTGAAACTACTAGAATAAGTCAAAAGAGGAAGGTAATTCAAAGAGAAATTATTCAAGAGTCAAATAAAAAATTGAAGTTGAAGATAAATGCTAATGACACCTACTCTATGGTGAAAGATAAATAACCAATTTAGCCAGAGATCACTACACCTATTTTGGTCACTTCCACAGATACTTTTCCTCCCATCATTCTTACTTCTACTGCATCTACCATAGATCCATCAACAGTCATGCCATCTCAAAAATCTCATAGCATCAAGCCTCTAGAGATGCCCATTCAAAAGGAGATTTATATTCCTCCTCCTCTTCCTCCAACTTCTTCACCTACTCCTCCACCTCCATCTCCTTCACATGATCAACCAACCACTCAAAAGGAGCCAGAATAGGTGACTGTTGAAAAAGTGACCCCATCTCAGGAGGTATAATAATAAAATCAAAAGAAAATAGTTGAACTAAAGAAAAAATAGAGGCATAGGCAGTAAAGGAGAAGGAAAAAGAGAAAGAAGTGGATGCTGAGAAGGAGAATGAGAAAGAAGCTGAGAAAGAGAAAGAGACAAAGAAAGAAAAGGAGAAAATTATTTCTAATATTTCTCAAGTTATTTCAGATGCACAAGATGTCCTAAATCTAGAGACAGTAGTGAGAGGCAATCATCAACAAATGGTTTTACTTCAGTTACTCCCACAAGTATATACTTCTCAGTCTGGTTAGCATTACAAACATTTCTTGAGACTAGAGAACTAATAAATTTGGAGGAGATTAATTTGAAATTGCTAAAGAGTATTGATCAAAAAAGAAAGAAGCCCACGAGTGCTAAAGTGACCTCCAAGATGATAATTGAGCCTTCTGGATAGAAATTTATAGAAATATCAACTCCTCAAGGTAATGGTAAAGATGAAGTCACTAAAAAAGACTTAACAGACACAAAAATATCTTTTGGAGAAGTCATTACATAAGGCTTGAAGTAAGATACTCAAACCCTAATCAACACTCTTTTCAAGAAGATCGATGAAGAAAAGGCTAATAACGGTAAGTTAAAAGAGTAAAATTCTAAATTGTGTGAAATAATTGCCAAAGTAGAAAAATACACTCCTCAATAATCAATTATTTCAGGATATTAAATTGGTCAACAAATAATAATTGAGGTAGAGAAAATAAGGAATAAGACTAAAGCCATTGACAAATGGATAGAGAATATGTTTCATATTGCTCAGAAATGGTTTTCTGAGGTCTCAAGAAACTTAGCTGACATTGAAAATAAATTAGCACAGCTAAAAAATTTGATGAAGGATATTAAAAATGAGAATGGGATAGTTGAGTTGCAACAAGAGAGCATACAAAGGATAAACACTTTAAGTGAGAAAGCTTTGATTAAATAATAGATTGTTCTAGAGCGGTATATAAAGAAACCAAGTAAGAAAAGATCATTATATCTTTTTTCATGCACATTTTTGGAGCCATGCTCAAAGAAATGAAAAGTATGGAAGAAAATGATCAAAATGTAAAAGTGGATCTTCAAGACTATATCTTCTATCTTACAAGTTTTTGGTTAGATGAGCAATCAAGAACACCTGAAGAGTTACATCAATAATTCAAGAAAAATTTAGAAAAATCTTCTACTCCTTTCACAATAAAATCTATACAAGAGTTAATAAAAAATCAACAAGATGTTAAGAGGCTGAAACCTAAGATTGACAAGGTAAAAGTATACTATAAGAAACTAGAAAAGGAACTGTTGACATATGAAACAAAATGAGAATCAGTTACCAAAATAAATGAAGCAGCAATTCAATCCTTGATGTATCAACATATCAAATACAAAGAGAAATGCAAAAATGAAGTTCATGAATTAGAATAAATGTTATTTCTTACAATCTCAATAACTTCTTTCTTTTATTTTCTTCTTTTCTCCTCACAAATGTACTATAAGTAATTTTGTTTCAAGTAATTACTTTATAAGTAATGTCATTCATAAGAGTTACTTGTAAAATTAAGTTACTTTGAAAAAAATTAAGACTCAAGTAACATGGCTAAACGCCATTACTTGAAGTCATTTTGTAAAATCATGAAACTTAAGAGGAAAGTTGATTTGTAAAGAACTTTGTGTCTAAATAGATTACTCTGTGTGTTCTATGAAGATAAAATAGTAAACTTTGTGTTATCTTTAAATCTAAATATGAATTTAATCATTTCTTAAATTATTTACAAAAATAATTATCATCTATTGAATGTTTATCTATTTGTACGGTTTCAATAAGCTCTATTAAACTACTTTTTATGAAGTATAATCTCATTTCTTTCTACAATTTCTATTTTCTTTACTCTTCAATCTCTCTAAATTATTTTTCATATTTTTTGGACTAGTTGCTTACTTGCTGCAGAATCACTTTGTTATGGTTCATGAACTCTATGATTAAAATGATACCCCAAATAAAACAACTTGCACATAATTTATATAATTTGTGAATAACTGAAAGCTATGAATAATTATAAGTAGATAGATATAAGTATACAAGAGCTTCACCACTAAATTAAGGGGATATAATCCCATGACTATCTAGGTAATTTTGATAGCCTTCAAAATATCTAGCCAACACATGCATAGTCATCTGTGTTAAAATGAATAAATATAATGATAATGTCTTAAATATATCCATAATCAATATTGATAAGGGCTACCAAAATATCTTAACCATATTCATAATCAATAATGACCTTTCAAATATTTTTTTATTTCAATTAAAAAACCATGTCAACTAAAATATGATTATTACCTTAATATTATTATGTCCTAAGTCACAAGTGGTCCTTAACACATTTTAAAAATTGAGTAAACAAGCATGTTTTTCTTTCTATATGGTTTTAATGACTAAAAAACTTAATAATAAATAATTTTTAAACCTAATGTTTATTTTATTTCTAGCACTGAATGCGGTGTAGGGGAAATTAACGATACAGGGATCAAGGTTTAGATTTAACTCTATTTTTTAATGAATTGGTGCCAACATATTAAGGGGCCCTAAGGCAAAATTTAATGTTGGTCCAACACATCACCCATGGGATTAATGGAAGTTGTTCGAATACACAGGTGATAGTTTTCTCTATATTTCTAGTTATTTATGCAAGCTATTGGCAAAAAGTGAAATTGTTGATCTAATATAAATACTTATAGTTCATTACATTATAAATACCTCAAATAAGTTTGGTATAAAATAACAAAGTAACACCACAATATACTTATACATCTCTATAATAGAGTTTGCAACTGTTATAAACAAACATAACACAAAAATACTCCTACTTGATATAAAATAATAAGGGAACACCACAATATATTAATGCATCTTTATAGTAGAGTTTACAACTGTTATAAATCATGTTCCCTTAATTAAAAAGAAACAAAAATACACAAATTATCTTTTAATCATTTATATTTTCTGCATTATCTTCAACAAGCTTTCTCAAAATCTTGATAAAATATATCTAAAATTGATCACAAAAGTTGTTATCCTTCTTCGATCAACGTCGAATTTCAGATGCCTAAATTTGAAATTTCAACATGCCAATTTTCTTCATTTTGTTCTTGATAATTATTATTTGCATTCTCTTTGAAAGTTGAACTCAGATCTAGTATTGTAGAACTATAGTGTGTTTGAAGAATTATTAATCAATTCTCTTCTTTCAGATGTTGACTGCCAAATTTTCAGAGCTAGCTCTATCAAATAGAAAATCGAGGACATCGTATCTAGTTGTATAGAGTCTCAAGAAAGTCTCTAATTTTTGTCAAGCTTGTTTTTTAACTTTGACTCTAAAAATGATAATGCATTAAAAATTATATCTTCCATTGAGCCCAAAATCATTGTTTGACATTAATTAGCAAGAGTAAAATAATATGAGATATCATAGCACATTGTGTTTCACTCAAACTTAAGGTAGTCTATAGTCTAGTGATCAAGTCATCTTCAAAAATATGATCCAAAAATTATCGTAGCAAATCCAACAGACTGTTCCCTTAGATTTGTTAAATCTAAAATGCCTTCAGTTTATTCACCTTTTAATTATACACTCTTGCAAATGTGTTGGGCCAAGGTTCTAATTTTATTCTAAAATTATGATGAGCAAATATTTTTTCAATATTGAGGGTACATCACAGACATAGAATCTAATAGTCCATCCTAAGAAAAATGATATCTAATTTTTTAAGAGAAACATTTTACAATTTTCTTCAAGGTGTAACTTATAGAGGATACAACCTCAAGGAATAAATCCCTTGTAATAAGAACGTCTTTGAGTCTATTAAATCAATCAATTGTGTCAAAAGTGTGAGTTGTGGTCTTTACTCAATTTATACTAAGTATTGCATATGGTCTTACCATATGTACTGCACAAAAAGAGTTTTGAAGCCTCATGATCATACTGTATATTATTTTTAAATGTTTAAGGTAATAATTATATTCTAATTGGCACGGTTTGTTAATTGAAATAAAAAATATTTGAAAGACCAATATGGATGTGGTTAAGACATTTTGACAGAGCTTACTATATAGTTTATAATTTTAAAATTATGAAAATATTTTGAATATTTTTTGAGTTATGTCATCCTCATTTTTCATAGTTGTCTTATCATATGGCCTCGTAGTAGGTTTATACTCTATACTTTAATTTTTTGTCACTATTTTTGTTATACTCAATTTATTATATTATCCGATTGGTTTTTACCACATATTTATTTTAAATAAACAAGAAATTGAAATTCTATAAGAAATAATGACATGCTTAATATCTCATTTAAATAATAGACAGAATAAATTGAATAAATACAACAGAGCTTGATAATCATACTATATTTTGTTTTTAAATATTTAAGGTAATAAATATATTTTGACTAGCATAGTTTTTTAATTGAAATAAGAAAATATTTGAAAGGTCATTATTGATTATGGATATGGTTAAGACATATTGTTAGACATTATCATTATTGATTATGGATATGGTTAAGACATTTGAAAGACAATGTTTTGAGCAAATATATTTCAAAATATATTTTTCAGAGAAGTTATCATTATGTTTATTCCTTTATTCATTATATTTTTTATACTCAGTTTATTATATTATTTGATTGGTCTTTATCACATACTTATTTTAAACAAATAACAAATTGATTTCCTCTAAAAAATAATGACATGCAAGATACTTCTCTTAAACAATGCACAAAGAATAAACTAAATAAACGTAATAGAGTCTCATGATCATATTGTATTTTATTTTTAAATGTTTAAGGATAATAATTATATTCTGGTTGGAATGGTTTATTAATTCAAATAAAAAAATATTTTATATGCTAATATGGATGTGGTCAAGACATTTTGAAAAATCTTATTATATAGTTTATAATTTTAAATCTATGAAAATATTTTGAATATTTTTTTCAGTTATATCATCTTCATTTCTCATTGTTGTCTTGCCATATGGCTCCATGGTTTATACACTATACTCTGATTTTTTTATCATAATTTTTACTACACTCAGTTTATTATATTATCTAATTAGTCTTTTGAGAGGCTTAAAGAGATATGTACTCAATTTATACTTAGTCATATGTCCATCAAATTTAGCACTTAAAAAAGATAAATTTAATCTTTAAAAAGAATGATAAATTTAATTGTTAAAAAGAAAGAACTATAAATAAGATCTCAACTTTAGACTTTTCATCCTTTAACTTCTTTCTATATTGGTTTTTAATTTTAACCGTTATTTCTTGATTTGAGTATGGCGCTTGATTTGTCAACTATTTATAAGTTATTTAAAAGAGCTAATATAAATCATCAGTCAATTTATACCGACATGATGATTTTGTCAAAGATTCATCAATAGAATTATACCTAAAATATAGGTTTCTTTGGGATTTTATAGCAAGCTTTTAGGGGTCCCTACTTAAAATTATCCCTGATTGAAGCATGTTATTTTTCATTATGACTCAAGGATAATGATTTTCCATACATGGGCAAGCAAAGCCATAGCAGAGACCAAATATTATTATCATTGATGTGAACTTTTTGAAGTAATTCATATAAAGACGATTCATAGTTTTCTATGCATCAATTGACATTGATGATCTAGTGATTTTTTGTGTCATAAATTCATGAATTGTCAAGAGTTGGATCCAAAAATGATGCTCTCCACAAATTCTTATTTAACTAAGTTTGTCAGCTTCATAATCTACATTTTCTATTATGTTACTGTTGAATTTTACTATATTTTCATGATGTTCATAGATGTTTGGGTTATAGATCTTATTGCTTTCATTGTTTTTAGCTTCAAATTGTGTCACATTGTATCATCAATTTCAATTTCTTTTTTATGCTATATAATATTGCCATAAATATATAAAAATATGGTTTATTAGAAAGCATTGACCATAACACATTATGTATTTTCTCTCTTTTATTGGGTAAACGACATTATTTCTTATTTGTTTTATTTGAGTCTCATGTTAAACGAGATTTATCTACTTTGTTTGTTTCTACTTTCCCCCAAGAATGTATCATTTATTTTTATGACCAACACACCCTTATTTCCCAAGGAATATGGGTTCCCCTTTTTCTAATTAAGATACCCAAAAAAATCTAGTAAATTTTTATTTTATTTCATCATATCATGATTCCAAAAGGTCCCAATTGTTGGATTATTTTAAGCATGGAATGTTAATTTTATAAGATTATTTATGGTGCATTCAGATTTAATTTATATCATAACCCAAGGTTTCTATGTTTTGATTAATTTTATGGTCTCAAAAAAAGTTTTACATATACCCTTATAAAACTCATTTAAACATGTTTTCACATGCGAAAAACAAAACATTTAGTCATCACTTTGATTTAAATGTTCAAGGTTCACAAATTTGTTACTTACCTATATATAGTTTATTGTCTCTTGTAATAAGCAGACCTCATAAATTATAGTGTGGAATTCACAAGCATCCTATATGTGCAATATGATTGTGATAATCACTTCACTTTTATATTATTTGATTGTGATGGTGTGTGATCCCTAGAATATTCCCTCAAGCATTTTTTATGATTTAATTTTTAATTGATTATTCGCAAGTGTTATTAAATGTGTGGGACCATTTTCACCAAAATATAATTCATTATATTAAAAAATTGTTTAGCAAAGAGCATATGCAATGTGTTATAAAGTATATATGGTATTTATCACCTTCGCACAGTGTTGGGGACTCTATAATCTTTCAAAGTGATTGTGATATTGTAGTTTCATGGATGATTTCCACCTGGCCTCTAGAAAATCATTGTGTTAATGTAGGCATGAATATGATGAAATATAAAAAATCCCTTTGGCATCACATCATTCCAAAGTGATTATGTGACTATCAATCTTTGACAATGTCATAGATGGCCTAGCTTGATTGATTATAAGAAAGGCATGATAGTGTGACATTACAATGTGTAAATCACTTTGATTGGTTGTAGGTGAAAAGTACACAGAAACTAAATGTAATGACATATGTACCTGATTTGTTAATTATTGAGTCCACACAAGAAAATGTCACAAAAGGCCACTACGATAATGTGTGATTCTTGAATATTCCAAATAGCTAAACTATAACGGCATAAAAATCATAGTCACTAATGAACAAAATACAATGTCATCCCCCATAAATCCATGGTTAGTGAAGTATTTAGAAGTGGCACAATGACCCCTAGATTTGAAGTAGGAGTCAAACTAATAATATGGTGTCAATTCACATTAATTGCAAAGTAATAATGACCCTATTTCTAAAATATTCTTGTTAATAAGAAGTGTGATGATTAGCAATGCAAATACACTTGTTTAAACTCAACAATAAAATTGAGAACAGATTTTCATAGAGTCAGCCAAGTTTTCTCAAAATTTTGCAATAATTATCCACAAAGATAGCACCCTAATGTAAGCCTCAAGCGTCCTCATCTTCCTCAAACCAAAAATTTGGAGATATCATGTTTTCACTAAGTATGGTAGTATAGAGGAATTATAATGAGGTTTTACATGATGTTGAGGTTGCACATCTCATTTTTGTTACATTCAACCCAAATCAAGCTTAGGAAAATTAAGAAGATAACCTAGTATAATTTAAGAATGTTGGACTTCATAGAGTGGCCTTAAAACCTGAGGTATTCCCTATATTGATCTCTTTGGTAATGCTCTTACGAAGTGTTTTCTTTGAGACAATATGTTGTACTCTCCAAAAGGGAATGTGATTGCATAGTGTGCTTATGTGGTTTTGAAACTTGTATAAAACTTCTCAAACCAAAACTAAAATACGATCAGGGCAATGCAAACAAGTGGATGAAAAGGCACAATATTTATGATATCTTAAAAGATGAAGTTGACAGAACAAGCAATACAATTGCATACAAACACTAGATCTAGATTTGAGACCAATAGCAAAGACATTCACCATGAAACAATGAGAGCAAAGTTGAACACACCATAACATAGATATACGTAAAAAAAAATCAAAGAGATAAAAAAACACACAAAAATTATTCATATTATGAGAAACTAACAAGTACTTAATATAGTATTTCTTCTTATCACTTCTTTTTTCATTACATTTTAAAATATAAACTCTTTATTATATACGCAAGGTAATCTACCCATTATAAATAACTTTTTCCAACTACCATATTAACGTGTTCAACCTCTCTAAAGGTCATTTAATATATTTTATTATTTATTTACATGAGGATAAACTGATGAAAAATAATAAAATATATTATTATTTAACCAATGTAATTTAATGTATTACAGATACATAAATAATAGCACTTACCCATTAATTGTTTCAATACTCTCCCTTAATGTTAAAGTGGAGATACATGGTAATTTTTAAGAAGTAACAACATAACGAACTTACATTTCATTAACCATCCACATGATGAGTTTTAAGAAGTAATAATTGAATAAAACACTCTTCATCATGCCATAGTCATATTTTAAAAAATTATGATATATAAACATAGTCACATAAAGGTATTACATTATTTAACTATAGACACCCAAAGGTATTACACTATGTAACTACAATCACATAATCACCTTTAAAGAATTACACTATACAACTATAGATATTTAAAAGTATTACACTATGTAACTGCGATCACATAATCACCTTTAAAATAATTAAACTATACAATTATAGATTCTTAAAGGTTTTACACATGTCTACATAGGCACTTTTAAACGGATTATACAGTGTTATCTTAAACCACTTAAAGTGAGCTTAAATTAGTATGATTGTGAAACTACATCTCACAGTTAGAATACATCTCATAATTTTTCATGAATAATCAACCAAACATATTGGAGCTTTTTATAATATAAAGACCTCAATGCTACTATGTGTTGGGTACAAGGTAGACTTCTATATGAAATTTACTAAAATCACATAAAGTGATATATTACAATACTTTACAATAAGAAGTATAGAGAAATAGAAGGAAACGCATGACCAACCCGGCTATTAAGAAGTGACATTGTCATGCACACTCCCTCTCAATGACAACTTCGATAAGTCTAGCATTGAATAAACTTTTATATGCTTTAATTTGTTGGTGTTACATTGAATTTTTTATCAGAGTTATAAATTTTTTGATTATTATCAAGAAGGTTGGTATAATGAAGAACTTCCACAAGATGTTCTTCTATCATCTTTTATAGCCACAAGGCTTCTTTAACAACTTCCACATGAAGTGCTCCAAGTGATACACGTGAAGTGCTCCAAGTGATAGCACCTACATCAAACATAAATATATATCCAAAATTAGACTCATCATAGTATGATTAACATCACAATAACCAAATAAATTATCATAATCAAATAAAAAATAATATAAACCAAAATTTATAGTTTGTTTTATATATCAAAGTATTCACTTTGTCAATTTTTAATGATTCAAGTATAGATACTACATAAATCTAAAAGCAACACCCACATCTTATTAAATATCTATCTTAATAATGGTTAGATAAATCTAAATACCAACAAGCTATTTGTAAATAGGGGTTAGCTTTATTGCATATAATTTTTGGATCAAGCTTTAATACAACTTTCAATAAAAATATATGTAAGCTTGCAATCAAGCATGTTAAATTTAATAAGTAGGTTATGTAATGCACATACAATAAATTCAATAATAATTTGATAATAAGTTAACCAAATATTATATATATTATTAAGAATAATTTCATATTATAATTTGAGTCATGAATATTTTTCCTTCCTTTTAAAGTTGACAGTACAAGTTTGTATTTTATACTAAACAAAAAAAAGTATTAGAAAGAAAAAAATTTAATGTGATTTATACTTGATTTTGTAATAAATACACATAATCTAGTTTGTAAACAACACTAATCACTTTAGTTGATTGCAAAAATAATTTAAAAACACAAATAATTACAACAAGGGTGAAAATTATAAGTATCATAAATAATATTACAAATTACACTATTTGAATAAATTATTATAAAATAGATAGTAAAATGTTTAAAATAAAATAAAATACCATCCCAATGTGTTTGAAAGATGCAAAAACTTAAATATCGACTAATCACATGATTATCTTCGACAAATAATATGACAAGTCAAGGGTGTTAAAAGTGTCGAAAGTGTTGCAAGCTTTACAAGTGAGATGTTACATGACTAATAACCAAACTTTTTAACTAATTATTTTTAAAAATAATTAATTAATTTTTATCAAAAAAATTATAAGGATTGATATTTAATTTAAGGACCTTGGATCTATAAATATTTTTTTAAAAATACTAGTAAACTTTCATTTGTGTAATACAAGACTTCACATGCAAGTTACATGATTTAATTAATTTTGACTTTTTTTAATTCAAAATATTAAGTGCATGTAAAATAAATATCTTGTGATTGTATAAAGAAAAAAATATATATATTTTTTTTTTCAAATACAAATCAACACACATGGGCCCACCCTCTGCTTGCATGAAAAATTGACTAATTACAACTCAACCACTAAGCACTAACTTATGTCTTATATTTAATACTTTTTTGGTCGAGTTTTTATTTTTATTTTTAAAAATAAATAAATTATAATTAAATACTTTAATAATAAAATGCAAGTATTTATTTAAAAAAATTAAAAAATGATTTAAAAAAAAATTTAAGTGAGGTCCATTGCTTGGGTAGAATAAAGCCAATTAAATAAATGTTTTTTTTAAATACTTGCATTAAAACTTTAACATTCTCGTTAATTTTTTTTTAGCATGCTTTATATAAAAACATGACATAGGTGGAGAGCAGAGAAGGATTGCAGGAGCTCTAAACATCCATTTTCACTGATCTAAAACTTGAAAACACTTGTAAATTACCATCCAAAACTACTGATATACCTAAAACTATAATTTCTTGACTATAAAATAATATTTTAATGTTTTTGCTACTGTTATGGCATACTATGGTATCTAGATAGAAAAAAATAGATTTTTTTTGATATTTTTCAAGGTCTGAAAATAGCTCTAACAGTTTTAAATATTATAAAAAACATGAAATCAACCTTTTGACTAAGAATACATTATTTTTGTTTTTTTCCTTATTCCATGGTCATACAAGTTAAAGCATGATGCTTGGGAGAAGAAAACAAATTAAAAAAATTGTAGGAGACTAAATCAAACAAAGTAAATATCAAAATTGTTTGAAAATAACCAAACTAAGCAAATAAAAAAAACAAACCTAAGATTTACTATCCAAAATATGATCTTTCATTAATTTTTATCTCACACATGCTAAAAATGATATTTGAGAGGAGAGAGAAAATCTGAAATGAGCTACAAGAGTCTAAATCAAGTGAAATAAAGGTAGAAAATACTTGAAAATGATCAAACTAAGTCAATAGAGTGATCAAAATAGAGATTTACTATACAAAATCTTTTTTTATTTTAAAGAAAGCCATACAAAGGTCATAAAATAATTCTAAGCATTGATTCACTTACTTGTTGGCTCTCTTAATATTTGTAACTCTATGTAAACGTTAAAACTATAAGTAAAAAGCTTCAAGCACCTTCATATAGATTATAAGTCTAAAAAAAGAAAAAAAATATTAAAAAAATTTACTACTTAAAAAAGCATTTTTAACCCATTTTAAGATTTTTAGTTAGACTATGACATGAAAATTAGGTTAAAATATGAAAAATTACATAGATCCGAGACTTTTAGACTTTTAAGAGAAGAAAAAATAAAATAACTTACTTCTTACAGAAAGAGAAGCTTAAAAATTTTCATGATCATACCATGGGTTGAAAAATGGATGAATCTATGCTTGAACACAAGCTAAAAAACTTTGATCTATGATCTTATCATTTGATTATGAATCAACTAGCTCTAATACCATGATAGAACAAGCAATATGATTGCATACAGACATCAGATCTAGATGTGAGACTAATAACAAAAACAATCAACATAAAATAATGAGAACAAAATTGAACACACCATAACATAGATATACGTGAGAAAACTTTCAAAGAGGTAAAAAACTCACAAAGATTATTCATATTATGAAAAACTAACAAGTACGTAATACAATCTTTTTTCTTATCACTTTTTTTTAATTACATCTTAAAATATAAACTCTTTATTATATAGACAAGGTAATTTACCCATTATAAATGACTTTTTTCAACCACTAAATTAATGGGTCCAACATCTCTAAAGGTCATTTAATATATTTTATTATTTATTTACATCAAGATAAACTCATGATAAATAATAAAATATATTATTATTTAACTAATGTAATTTAATGTATTAAGAATACATAAATAATACCACAACCATTAATTATTTCAATAAAGGTGGATGATCCACACAAGTGGACTAACAAAGAAGATATTGATCAATACACCATCACAATTTTTAGGCAAAGTCAGAATAAAAATGTTGTTGTTTAATAAGTTATATGTGTTGGATAATTGTCAATGATGTCTCCAAAATAGCCAAGGATGTTAATGAGGTGTCATTTGTGTTAGAATGACAATGACAAAGTGTGTTTAAATGTGCTTCAATGGTAAGCTTGGATAGATAGGTTGATGGATGTAGTTGGTGATGTGATCATGTTACAAAGGCCCTATGGGGTGTCAAAAGTGCTTGAAGTACTTATGAGAGTGTATTGTGTTCATCAAGTTCTTCCTTGTGGTCATCTAGGCTTGGTTGTTCTTATAATGAATCAGATTAAATGAATAGATTGATGTTGTCAGCATTCACATGTGTGGCAATGTCAAAAAGATTTTGTCACATGGGTTTATTTAGTTTTGCCCTTAATTTATATGGTCCAAGTTTCAGGTCATGAGGTGGTGTTTAGTAAAAGATATCAAAGTGCAAAGTTGGCCTCTTAGGCAAATTGCAGTGTTTCCCATACTTAAACAAAATTTGCAATATCAAGTGACCATTATACAAGCATGTCAAGTGTCAAAATATTTGTCGATCAGATCAAAGATCTAACAACAAACATTCAATCATGCAGATGAAGATCTAACAACGATCACAAGGTCAATAAGTCAAAGGATCTTGAGATTGAACACGATGGTGACATGTGTCATGTTTAGCAGCAGATCGATGGTGCGTGTTCAACCATGTAGATGGAGATCGATGATGTGAATTGAGTTAATAATTTAATAGGCTTAGAAGGCATGGGGGACTACCAAGTGGTGTAAGAATAGAGACTGACAACAAAGTACATAAAAAGCATGTGAGGTTACCAAGTGTTACAATTTCGGAAGCTAGGATCAAAGATCAACGACTAGCGTTGAAATATTAAAGGCTAGGAAACTCTTGAGGAGATCAACGAAGCAAATTTGATCAAGTTTCTAAGAGGCACGAGATGAAGACACGTGTCTTAAGCTTTTGCATTAAATAGTGACTATTGGAATTTAAATATTTAAATTAACAAAGGAAAACCAATGATGTTTATTTGAACTATATCTTTTGATGTAAGATGAATTTGTTGATGGAATAAAAATCAAAGTTGTAAAAGACTCTAAGGCCTATCTATAAAAATTGGTTAGAAAGTTTGATTGTCTATACAAGCACAATTATTGAGCTTCAAAGTTGATTGTATGTTTGACCATCTTCTATAAGTGACCCGAGAAGGATGTTTGTGTTTGTATTGATGGTATTTTGATGTTTCAAGGTGAATTAACTATTGAAATTTATTGTTGACTCCATGAAGACCATTTGTGTGGATTTTGAAGGTTTGACCAATTCATATTTAGTATGAATTTTTTTTAAAAAATTGACTGTTTATTCGTTCATGATGTTATTATGTATAAGACTAATGTTTAAGTAGAGTGTACATATGCAGAGGAGTGTAGTAATGGATGTAATCACTTTAAGGTGTCTCAAGGGTCATGCAGAGTGGACATATGTATTTGGAAGTGGTATTATGTTCCTAATTTTTTTTGGTGAAGTGTTAAATTGGTGGATAGGTCTCTATGAGACCTATAAGGGCTACTAAGGCCTATTTGAAAGGTGTAACTGCTTAAGGGTGATCCATGGATGTTATGGGAAACCTATGAAGGTGGTATTGAGCTATGTCTTAGTGTGATATAAGCCTTAATGATTAATTCATGTCTAATGGCCGACCAAGAAGATGATATTCATGAAGGCTCTATAAAAAGTGAAAATAAATATGATGGTTTCTAGAGAGTTGAGAAGTAAAAGATAGAAAAGTGGGAGTATGCACAGTGGATGGATTGAAGAGAAGACCAAGTTGATAATTTTGTGTATGATGTGTAGGTCATAATTTTGATGTCATGAGAATGTACTTGTAGTTTTAAAGATTGAGGATGAGTGAAGAGGTCTAGAGTGATCCAAAAGGATGTTTTGGATGCATTATGTGTGTGCAAGATTGGGAGAGTGTGAAGGATTGAAGAGATATGTTATACATTATTTCTCCATCAAATTCAAAAGCAATGAGATTTTTGGAGCTATTTATTTTTTAGGTGTTGTGTGGGTGCTCAACATCTACAACAAGTTGGTTTGTTCATGCTTAGGGGTGGGTGTTCATTGTGAAGTGGGTGCTTCACTAAAAGGTCTCATGTTTTCAATAATCTTATAGGACAAGTAGTCCATGTGTTTATAATCTTGAGAGTGGGTTTTATTCCCCATGAGGGTTTCCCACATCATGTGTTGTGTGCTTGATCTTGCATAATCTTGCTTGTTCATTGGTATGAATGACTTACATGCTTTATGAATGCTTTTGGTGATTGATTAAGGGTTTGAAAGGATTGGGATTAAAGTTTGGATTATCTTGCATCACTGATTCACCCCCCCCTCTCAGTGATTGTACCTCTAATAATACAATGCCTCCAAAATTGTCTGTGTTAAAGGATTATGGGTTACCTTGCTTCCCATTATCATAAACAATGATTATATTCGAACAATGGGAGAAATCATAGCATTCAACTTGAGCAAATAGTTTTTAAGAGTAAAGGGAGGGGATAATTTTTATATGATGTCTTATCTCATAGATGTGTATTGTGCAAAATTGGTATTTTGTCGTGTTGATTTTCTAAAGTGGCTTCATCCCACAAAAACCCCAATCCATGATCTCTACAATAGATAATATGTCTATAAGTACCAAGAACACATCATCAATATATGAAATTTCTTTCATGTGTGATATTTTTGAGGCCATCAATGACGAGCCAATGCCTTGCCTTCCATACTCCATCATGGAAAGTATCAATAAAATTAGAGTGTATTGGTATTATCGTCGCCACACTATACTAAGAGTAGAGGAAGTTATAAAGGAACCTAGTAAGTTACCCTATTATATGTCTGACAGACTTGTTGCACTTGAGATAGCTTCACAATATATAAATGGAGTGGCATAAATATTGAAGAGCAGGAAAAAGGCTTTCATACACTCAATTTCATTACAATTATGATATTGTGTTTAGCTTCAATACCCTTAATTGGTACAGTTTCACAAGGTAGACATAGGTTTAATTCTAAGAAGGGAGTGATAAGGAATTGGGATCCACATGAGAACATTACCAAATATTTACAACTCCATGAAGGGAGAATCCGTTAGTATTATCGCCATCAATCAACTATAAATGATTTGTATAATCTCAATCATTGAATGATAGGTAAGTGAAAGACAAATTGAAGATAGTGGGTCATTACAACTCACCACCTCTTTCACTAGTTATTGAAAATCAACTTGATGCAGCGTTGATGAATGTTGACTCAAATAGTTAACAAGAGAACCCTGAAAATCACCAAGAACAAGTCTACCACTAATGATGAAATTATTGACATGGTTACCCCCAATATCTTCACCAAGAGTGGCTTCTCAATGGATCTCATTGCCTCAAGTAACAACTTATCTAGTCACTCCCCTAGTTGTTTCATTCACTATTTCATTCTTAGCACTTCCTAGTATTGTTAGTGCCATTTTGCTACTATGATCTCAATGTCCACCAATTTTCAAAATTTCCCATTCATTTATAATATTTTAGTTTCTTCAAGTGATTCTCTTGTGTCATCAATCTCATTTCCCTTCAATGCTACTAATATTTTATTTCCACTTTGTGATATTAATATAACAATCGATAGTTCAATTGTTCCAAGTGACTATGATTTCTATTTGGCCATGCCTATCTCAACTATTTCTAGTGTCTCAAATGTTTCAAGTGTTGGAATTTTATCCAATTCCCCAAATGTTTCAAGTATTATGAGTTTTCCAACTCTTGCTATTGATTATACACTCCTAGTGTCCCAAATGTCCACTTTGCCACAAGTATACATAGTACCACCAACACTCAGATCTATTTTCACCACTCCTCCATCTATTGTGTCGATAACTCATGCAGGGATACCAAATTCAAAAGTACCCTCAACCACTAAAGTAAACATTATCATTCACATAGCTAATGTATCACTAATTGGGTACCGACTACAACAATCTTTCGATTATCACCATTGAGATCTAAGTCTGAAATGGTGTCTACACATAGCATATCCTCTGCACCTATTATCACTACACTAAATAATACTCCATTATCACTCTCCTTCATAACACTCCCACTTGATATCACCTTGGTGACCACCACCTCATCCATGCCTTCATTTACTTTGGTCACTTAATCCAATTTACCTACACCCATAGTGTCCACCATCACCATTTGCATTCACTCATGTCCATAACTCAAGTATTGTTAAACATAATTACCATGACAAGTGTTATCCCCATGCACGTCAATCTGGAACACAACTCAATTGGATCTAAAGTATATAATTTTCTAGAGCTCAACATGTCAATATGGTCATTTTTACCAACCTAAGATAAAAATGAAGTTTGAGAATGCCACTATCAAATTTAAAGGGTCACTAAAAGAGAGATGCAAAAGTATGGCCAACCGAGTAGTATTACAATAGAGGAAGACCTCTTCACTGTGTCAATGAAGAGGAAAGGGGCCAACACTGACCCAGTGGATGGTGATTGTCACTCTAGTAATGAGGATATAAAAGAAGATGACCTTGAGATAGTGATTGAGTTTACAAGTCAATAAACACAACATAATGTGAATGGAATGGAAAAAAAGTATAACATTTAAAAACTTGGGTTAGGGTAAAGGTCCCTAAAAATGTGGCTAGAGATGTGTAAGCAATAATCAAATTGCTTTTTAAATTATTGACTACAATTGGTGAAGAAAAAGAAAGAAGAAATGAAGAATAAGAGAACATTCAAAAAGATATGTTAGAGGTTTCACAATTGGAGGCAAAGCTCACCACTATTTCATAGGCTCTCAAGAAACACTTTCTGTCCAATGTGCCACTCATGCTTCCTCAAACATTGAATTATGTAGAAGTTTTACCGCCGATGCAAAATATATATTTCAGAAATTGTCTCAAGGTCTTGTTATAAATGTGTTACAATTGAATGTTTCTATAATAAAGATCCTTCCTTTGTTCACAAACGTAGGAGATCCACCTTTACACAAATCAAATGATAGTATGGTAGCACCAAAAGAGTTCACAAGAATTATGAGCACTATTATGACTAAATTCAAGAAAGAAAAGGCCATCACAAACAAAAAAGGAAACCAGTAGACACTAAATTTTGTGATAGACACAATGAAGAAAGTGGCAAAGGAAAACACCTTGGAAGAATATCTCAGTGATGTAATATATGACAAGATGAAAGTAGTGGTAAATATTTAACTTCAATTGAAGAGGAGGTTTATATTTGATGTCACACAAGTCGATTAATATTATGAGCTATGCATGGTAGCTTTGAAAGGAACGTAAGCAACAACCAATGTGATTGTAGATTCATCTATATTATGGTTTATTTATGAAATCCAATCCCATTGATTTAAATAGTAGCTTAGGAGATAGGTTCATTATTAGTTAGATGTTTCTATGTTTTTGTTGGATCTTCGACAGTTATCAAAATTTTGAATTGTTTGAAGGAAACCCCAAAAGTTCTTGAAGGTCACATGCTCCCAATCTATTCCATCAATGGACTTATTTTCAGAACCACAACCTACAATTCATGCCTTGGGTTAAATAAACAGTAATCCTAAAATAAGATGGTGTAATACCCGTCATTTGTTAGAGCCTATGTCAAAACTTGCATTAATAGTTACAATTTACACATTAAACATTATGCTAAACATCATGTTGATTATGCATTACCTTTCCAATAGTAGTGTCACATTATACTTCCCATTTAGATCTATGTAGAGAGTATATCATCAAGAAAAAAAATTCCATATATTTCCAAAATTAGAATGTAGTACAATTTGGACACAAATATTCTCAACCATTACATCAAACCCTTCAGATATGTGTGTGTGTCCCAAATTAAAATAATACTTAAAGCAATTGTCCTTTTTTACAATGATTTTTTTATTGGCTAACTAGTGTAATTAATGACCTAGTGTGACCCTTATAACTCATTTTTAGCAAGGCAAGCCCCTATAAGTACCAAGTGGCATGTGAATTCCCCACTCAACATGCAATGTGTAAACCAAGGGTTGAACTCAAGACTTCGACAACATAATTTCTTAACCCCATCCACTCGAGCTAGCCCTTGGAGAAACAATGAAAATAAGTATTAATATAAAATCAAAATAAAAACATGCAATTCAAATCTTGATAAAACTACCAACAAAATATCCTCTTATATATGCAAAACTTTGCATATAATTCTCCACATTGCATGTTACTGTTTTATCTACTATATAAGTAATGTTTAAACATGAAATTATATATTAAGTGTTTCTGATATTTAAATCTATTACCTTATTTAGACTATTGAACTTCCTTTTTATATTCATTATTTAGACTATTGAACTTCCTTGGTATTTTGATGTATACCAAGTCAGTATACATAATAACTATGTAAAGAATCACATATTTAATAAATATAAGTATATGAATAATCATAGTAATAAATGAATTAATAGAAGAATGAAAAGATGAACAAATTTATATGTGATTCAAAGATCACGTATGAGAGGATGTGGCATGTAGATATGTGACTATATAGAGGGTTATGGCCTTATAACATAGCCATTAATAACTAACCGATATTAATTATGTTTATAGCATGCTTTCACAGGTTCTGAAAGCTTCAGCCTCAAAGTGCAGGTGAAACATGATAAGTAATATGTCAGTGATAAAATTTGACACTAGTTATAGATTAAATCAAGATCGATCCATTTCATATCAATCTTGATGAACATCACATATCTTCATGAAATCACATTCTAAGTGTGTTTACTTGAGAATTATTGAAATGTAACTCCAATTATTTTTCTTAGAACTTGAATTAGAAGGCCTTGTATATCTTTAATAATTGTGATTTCAATTATAGTAATATTTTATGAGGATAAATGCTTTTGCCCTAAACTATGAATTGGGTACGAGGGTTTTGACAGGGCCCCCAACCTTCTATAATACACTTGAAGATACTAATCATAGCTTGAACATAAAAAATAATGCATATAAGCCTAATCAAAGAAACATAAACTAAAATAACCAATTCGCAATAACCAAACATTAATCTGACTCATCTCTGAAAAAAAAGTTAAAAACTAGAGTTAACATGAGACTATAGGAAATAAGACCATCCTACAAAGGCCAAATAGAGGGCTTTCATAGCATCCCAAAACCTATTACAATGCCAACAAGATAAAACATTGAAGCCCAGAAAGAAGAAAATTAAAACATGTCCATCGAGCTATGAATCAAACTACAAAAGGAAGATTTTCAGCTAAAGGTTAGCATAATGTCTCCTAGGTATAAGCAAATAACATAAGATATAATCAATAGAACATCGAAGCCCTTGCATTGAACCACTAGCTAAAAATAAAACTACCTCTACCGAGGCTCAAACCAGATAAAAAATCTATAATATATTCCATAAGGTCCCTCACAAATCTGTGAATATCTTAGGCAAACAACCCTCACTTGCAAAACATCAGTTGAAACACGTTCTACCTTAATTGTGGGTTTGTCTAGCGCATTTGAAACAAAGACAAGGCTTAAAACTTCATATGTCCTAAAACTCCCACACCTTGGAGGAGGGCAAAGAAAGCATAAAACAAAGATGAAACTTCCTCACCAGAAGATCTGTCTTGGAATACCCTAAGCTTCAATGAGGGAGATGAAGACCCAATTTCAACCTCAAGCTCTCACCTATAATAAAAACCCCTAAAACCATGATGCACCATGCAACTTGCTTTGGATTAAAGCTAAACTTGGCCTCAATGCCACAATGTTAGATTTAAATCCCCAATAATGACCAAGGATAATGGAAACCACAACAAGTTGTAAAGGTTGTGTCGTCACTCCCAAATCCAAAGGCTTAGACACCAGGCTCACATGGAACAACCAAGGAACAACAAAATGGAGGCCACCATAATGTCACCTCCAAATAACATCATTCTTTCTTAAAACATAGGATAATGATCATAAACCGTTCTCTGGGCTAAGACCTTGACACTACTCACAGTGGATTTGTCCTCAACACCACACAAGTTAACAGCTAAACGTTGGCCAAGATTATACATCCATCTCTAGATTGGGATCCTAACCACTATCAAACTGAATCTATCCTCTACATCTTGCAATCCAACAACCAAATAAGGAGCATGAGAAACATGAAACCACTAAGAGTCATGCTCATTTAACTTGAATAACAAAAATAAAAGCAATGGATCTATGAAGGAATAACAAATCAATAATAAATAGTGTAAATTTTATAATGTAAATAAAGAAGATAACATGTAGTGCAATCTTTCTTAAACTACACTAACATCTTGATAGAGCAGCAACAATAAAAGAAGGCTAACTAATGAAATACTTAAAACACATGAAATATATTTTCATCACCTTTTCCATTGTGTGATCAATTGCAGATTTGTTATTTCTTGCTTGATGTGGGTGTTTAACTCTTCTCCAAACAAAGGGAATTGGGAAACGTGTGGTTGCAAATGGATTTGATCTCAATGGATTCATAAGGATAACTCCATAGAATTTTGATATCTTGAAGGTAGATTATTTGAGTGGAGGATTGCACGTCAATTTATATGCTTGAGGGTAGTGAGATCAATGGTTGACAATGATCTGAATTTGTTGAATTATTAAAATAATCAACGAATATAATTGAGTCATCATCCCAATGGATGATGACTAATTTCCATGTGTTAAAAAGAAGGGGTAGAGTTAGTTGATAGTTGAGTGACTCATCACGAATGGGTTAAGATAGTTAAAAATTCAAGGGATGACTCACAAGTTAGTTGACATGTTATAAGATGACTCATGAGATGGTTGAGGAATTTGAAGAAGGTGGTTAGGTGACTCAACATTTAGTTGAGACAAACATGGAGGATGTTTGGATGAGGTGAAAAATCCAAGAACTTTTAATTAGTTTTAGAGGAAATAGGTGTGCATGATTAAATTAATTAATTATAAATTAATCAATGATTTGAAAAGTGAAGGGAAATGATGTTAATATGAATTGAAATTAGGGATGGTGAAAATTTACTGTGTCGAAGTTAATTTTGATACTAAATAATGAAATTTAAGTGTTTACATTTTCCCATCTTTGAAATGGTGTGGCAAAGCAATGCCATTTCGAAGAATAGAAAACAAATTAGAGTGTTGATGATTGTGGAGAACAAAGTTGCCCCATGTAACTATATATGAATGTGATGATGTCCCCTCGAGTGTTTGTGCAAGAAAACAGACGAATGCTCAAAATTATTGAAGAAAAGATAAAAATATGGAGGGATTGATTACCATCAATAATGGAACTACTTGTTTCGATACAAATGCTCACAACATTGTAGGGAGTTAAGATAAAATAATTTGCCATTAATTGTTAAAAACTAGATAAATAGATTGGAAAAAACATATATCTTATTAGTTAACTACATGTTTGGATGGTGCTCAAGGAATCAGGGTTATCAAGAGTAGATGTGGGAATGATATATCCTAACGATGGTAAGCTACGAACCATAAAACAAATTATATAGATTGTCTGATGTGTGATAATTTTACAAGATTGATAGTTGAAAGCATTGATAAATATGTATAGCACTTTGATTAAATAATGGTAGAAAATATGGATGAAATGACTTGGAAGGATGGTGGTGGTCCAATTGACCCTAGATACCCCATGTACTTGAGCATTACCTACATTGTCTGAATAGACGTCGGGCTAATATAGTTCTCCCAATGTGGGAAGAGATGTAAAGTGATGGTGTATGGTAAGATTGACCCATGGATATTGTTAACCCACTCAAGCTAATGATTGCACATTGTGATTGGATGTCATGATGGATTGATGTTTTCAAAGAAATGATATATGCAAGGAGTGGATTGGTTTTTCATATATCTTGGGATAAGCTACACGATTTGAGGTGCTCCATGAATTAGGGTTCATAGGAGTGGATGTGGGAAGAATATATCCTAATGAGAAAGTTATGAGCTTGGATTGATTGATTTATTTATTGATTAATTGATTGATGTATTTATTGATGGAAAAAGGATGGATATTGTGTTGTCAGTCCCAGTCGACAGGTTTGGGAGATTGAACAGAAATGTTAGAAAATAATTGGGGATTATTGGAGATCGTAGTCCTCACAAGGACTGTGTTGCCAAATAGGGAAAAATGAAAGGTGTGTTGGATGAAAGATGTGTGTGGAATACTTGAAAGATTTCAAGGGATGGAATGATTATGGGGATAGGTGTCATAATGTGAAGAGTATTGGGACCAACCATCCACATTTAACAAGACTGGGAGTAGCCACATGTGGGATGATTTGGGAATTCAATGTTATTTCAATGGTGTCTTCAATATATGATAGGGATCTACCATGCAACTATACTAATTTAGGGGGTAGATTGATTTGCTCATACATTCGTATCTTAAAAAGGTTCTCACAAGATTGTCTAAGGGGATTATTCTAAATACATTTTAGTATGTGGGGCCCAAAACCATATAAGAAGTCGATTTAATGGATGCACACAAATGGGTCTAGTCTCATTGTTTCCAATCCAACTTTAAGATTTCAAAAAGTTGATGTCATAAAAATCAAACTTTGAGGCAACTGTTGAAACCTTAGGTATTGGAGCATGAAATCCCCTCACACCATGGTGTGCTTAACACACAACACCTTTTAAGCCTTTGAAATAGTTGACACTCAACTTGTATACCATGTCAGTACATGGGATTTAGATTAATGCATGGTGGTGAAATCTACGATCGATAGAGCCCCTAAAAAAAAAAAATAAAGAAGTTGATGTTTGTAACTATTTACCAAATATTATTGGAAGTAGCTACTGAGAGGGGGGTGAATTAGTTGTGCAACAATGTAATTTCAATTCCAAACACCTTTCATTGAATCATTCATTCACACAAAAATATTAATGCATAAGCAAAATAACCACACAAACATATCACAAGATAACACAAGAGATATGTGGGAAACCCTCATGGGGAATAACACCCACTGAAACATGCATATGGACTATTGTCTTATAATTTCAGGATTCAAAGTTTAGTAAAGCACCTACTTCACAAGGAGTTCCAACCCCTACTTAGTTGAGCACCCACCCAACTAATCTTTTAAAAGTTCTAACCTACAAGGCGGCTAAAACCCCCTAGGCAACCAAGCACCAACTCAACTACTTTGAAATTTGATCATCTTAGAACACCTATTGCTAATATTTAACTAATGATGACCTCCTTTCTTTTCAAACTTTCTTCTTCACTCTTCACTCAAACAACCTCTAGGGCTCAATCACTCAATATGCCTCTTCTAGGCTCAGTCAGTCCAATGACATGTGTATCTACCTGCATCAAATTGGTTAGATATGCATGACTCATCCTCTTCACCCTAATGGAATTAGCCCTTCACACCCACATGTTACACTTGTGACCTCTTGGGCCACCTTTTTCCTTCAACAATGGATGCAACACATAAAAAAAGCCCCCAATAGGCCCTTGATCACTACCAAAACATAAAACACCTAGAACTCCAACTGACCACTTGAACCAAGCCATTTATCCTACTCGCCTTTAGGCCTTAAAACACATAAAAATCTATCTCATGAAACTGAAGCATACAGACAACTTTATCAAACAACCACCTAAAAAAATCACATAAATAGATAATTCATGACCTCAAAAAACTTACCATGTCCATTAGAAATCACCATTCAATCTCTAAGCACCAAAAACCATCTCTCCAACAGGACCACTCAGACTGGTCAAACACAATCAAAGTATAGTCAAGCAATTTTGACATTTCACACTTGATCAGGGACAAACCAAGTCTCTTAAATAATAATTATGAACCTTTTAGACTCATAGAACAACTCCATGATCATTATATCCTTCAACTCTTGGAAAAATACCCCAAACTCACTTCTGCAATATGGTCATTCAAACTACCTATAGCTTTCAAAAACATATTCATGAACAACTTTGTCATTTGTACTTAAAAGGACACTTTCATGGCATCTCATGCACATCCATGGTTCCTATGTGATCTATAAATCATTCTCAATTTTTTTTATGGCATCCATCATTCGTCTTACAAACCAATCTCTCAAGTCTCTCTTACACTATGCACACACAGTTTGCTAAGCCATTTTGACTTTCAAGTCTCAACACTTTAAAGTGACTCACAACCTCTCATCAAGATCATATAGTTCATTTAGGTCTTAAAAAACAACAAAAATTTTCATTATATGAAATTAATTTTGTAATAGAGTCTCAAACCATTCACTTTTCTCACCACACCTGAAACAGTCACTCTAGGCTCAAAACACAGTCATAGTGAACATGACTTCTCACACTTGTAGGATCACTTCCTTGAAATCCAAACACATCAAAAATGTCCTTCAACACCCTTAACACATCTTCAAAAACTAAGACATAGATGTCATGTGTAAAATTTAGAACATAAAGGCCAATCTTTGACCCTTACTCCTTCATTGTCTTCACTCACACAGACAGGTCACTTTGAGGGCAACCTCTTGCTTTTGTATGAGCACTATCAACACTTACCAACCAATGGAGCATTAGGAATAGGTATTAAACAAAGACCCCAAACCATTTGATCCATTCCTAGTCACCTGCAACTCATCCCTAAACGGATTCTCACTCTACTTGGTTATTTCTTTGATGTTTTCATTGTTTGTAGTCTAGCAATAGGTCAACTTTATTGACCAAAATGATTGACACAAATGATTAAAGTTTCCAAAATAACTCCATGGGTCTCAATAATAAGTCTTGGCCTTCAACCTTTATCAATTTGTATGCATTGACTCAATCAACCCTACTTTTAGAATCAAAGTCATTCGAAACAAGTAGTTTTCTATTCCTTTTGCTCTTTGTCCTGACACACCACTACTACCTAGAGATATCTGCAGGTGTAATCTATAACATCCAATCATAAAACAAGATTTTTCAATCCACTCTGGGTCATTCTCAATAATGTTTCTCCAATTGAGTCACTACAAGGGTTTAGAGAGGGTTTAAGACTAGTTTGCATTTTTAACGAATGGTCATAAAGATTTATACCTAAAACCACTTCAAAATGCTTGGAAAACCTTCTTAAAACCATGTGTTATATCTCCCAAAAGGCTCAAGTCACCATGAAAAGTCTACATGCACTAATGAGCATCAAAACTTTCTTCTCGAGCTTGAAAACCTCCAATTTGCATGCACAAGAGACCTCCCAATGTGATTTCTTGTCTTCTCCTCCAATCCATGACCTCAAACTTGGTTCACATGCTTGAAACACCCTATCAGACCTTATTCCATGCTCACATGGGCTTTAACACCTTAAAAACTCAACTTGACCCTTCATTTGGACCTCATTAGGTCTCTATGCACATTAGGTCTAGAACCACTAGTTATGATTGGTCTTTCAAAACACTTGGAAAAATATTGTATTGCTCTAAAACCATCACAAACCTTTCTAATGACATCATACCATGCTCACTAGCTACCAACTTTGTTCATACATGTCTCTCGTTTCTCACCTCAACAAGTTACCAAGCTTGTTCCATCACCATAGGTCTCTCATGCAAGGGTTATGCCTCAATACCTGACCTTGCTTCTATTGTAAATGTATTTTCACCTTATTCACATATTAAAAACACCTTCACATATGTTATGATGCTTCAATACACAACTTCAAGCTCATACAACATTGTATCACCATCATTACACTTTTACAAACCATGACCATACTCAAGGATCTAGGCAATCAACCAATCTTGTTATGCACATCCACCATACCACTTTGAGATCATTAAGGCACATATTTTACCTCATAACATACTTCCAAATATAGGTTCATAATCATCTCCATCATCTGCCTTAGCCAAATATCCTAGATCCATCATGCTCTATGCTCAAGCCTTCTCATCCCTTCACAAGCCATGTTTCTTCTCAAAATCACCTTTGGGACATTAATGACCTTTAACTCCTTTTGACATCAATGACAACCTTAATGTTATAGACATACAAATAGGAACATACCTCAATAATCTCCCCCTTAGTCATTGATGGAAAACACTTTTAACAGATCAAACCAATCTTACTTCTCCAAGTTGGCTCTCCCCTTCAAGTCTTTCTCCCCCTTTGACATTAATGGCAAAGGTCACATACACTTCTCACAAGATCATCTACACATAGTCCTCTGATCCTAGGACCTAACCATTTACTAAACAAGCAAGCTCTCATTGTCCATATATGAAGATTCAATACATTTTCAAATTTATGACTTGGTTTGATCAAGTCATCATACAAAATTTTATGACTTATTTCTTGAGATTACATTTGTAGCAAACTTCTCCACATCTCCACCATGATTGAAACTTGAAACTGAAACATCTCACATATGCTCACCCTCACTCTAGGCATACCTCAATCTAAACTTCTCCATTTGGGCTTATCAAACACAGTGCTTCTTCAACCACTTGACTACAACCTAAGAGCAATAAATTTGTCATTTCATGACTGATGTGATCTTATCAATAATATTAACCTACAAATTGATCTCTCACTCTTTCTTACTTGATCCTTGGAAATGTTTACTTATAGAGATCACAAGCTCCCCATGTGGTTTTGCACTTCTCTTCAAGCTTCTCAAACTATCTGAGTTAGCTCTCCCTAACTCCAAGCTTCACTTGAATCATGACATCTTCAACAAGTCATCTCAACCAACTACCAATAAGACTCAATGTCCCATCTCCTGAAGACTTGATTAGCCCTTATGCTTCCAATAGGTCCCATGGAGACCTAATACAAACAAGTTCAGTCTTACTTGCTTACCTCTGTCTTCTTAGATCAAATTGAACATCTGTAATCATCGTGAACAATTCCCATATGATTCTCAAGACAATTAAACAAATGACCTTTAAATTTCACAAGACATCATGGACTAGAATACTTTAAGACATCTTGAGGGAAGCATACAGTCATACAAGTCTATGAGCACAAACTTCACTACATCAGTCCTTTTGACACAACCTATCTTCTTTATGATATTCAAATAGGAGAAAACTAAAATGCTTACAAGAATTCAATGATCCTTAGATCATTCTACCTCTCATGGAACCATTCATCTTCTCATCAAAGCACACCAAACATCTCTTGTTTTTCAATATTCCTCAAGCTAGTCAAATTTTGCTTATGATGACACAGAACTTGTCACCTTAAGAACACTAGTGATCTTCTTTATGACCATTTCAACAATTCAAATTTTATTCTTATGACCTTATGAGGTCATCATTACATCACTTAAACCATTAAACATCATTAACATACCCTCAAGATCACTCTAAAACAACTTCTTCAAGTTCAACTAAAAACATGTCATGCTACAAGAAAATGATCATCTTCAGGACATATTGAACACTCTCAAAGCAAAAATAACATGTCAACTCACTCTTGAATAAACACTTGGCCTTAGAACTTATGAATAACATATCTTACCTCTAAAGGCATTGGTCTTGAAGACCAGTCAACAACTCTTTACACCTCTATTCAGACTTGGCTTCTTAGACACCACTCAAGAACTTAATCATGCAACAGGAACATGACAACAACTAAATCCATCTTAGCACTCATTGAGATATATTGGCCATAGAAGAGTCATCCACCTTAGGATTTACGAACACTAAACCTTCATTGTCTTGAGTTTGTTCATCATCTCTAAATCTCAAATTGATCACTAACAGAGCACCTAAAGGAACCTTATGACCTTGAGGTCATCTCCAAACACTTTGAGCAAGCAACATGAGTGTCTAAGAACACCACTCAACACATCAATATACCCTTGTCTTTATACCTTATAATGGCTCAAACAAACCTCAAACAAGTCTCATCAACATGCTCAGGCTTATTTTAGCTTGATGATCAACTCAACCTTCACTTGCGAACATATGCCTACTTGCTTCACCAAGATGCCTTCACATACCTTTCTTTTACCATGTTAGCTAACCAAGTCGACCATCTTCAATAATATCTATCATTCAACATGTCTTCAAGGTCCTTTTGTCTTATCAAGGTTTGATCTTTGATTTTGCTTCCACATAGTCCTTTTGAACTGCCAAATGGTTCTTTTGACATTATTTAAATTTTGACTAATGTCTTACAACAACACATGAATTACCTTGGTATAGATGTTGATCAAGCCTCATCATGACATCCTTCTTTTCTTTAGTCCACTCTGCAAATACCATCATTATTTGATAGACCATCACTGTAAACAAGATGAACATTGCCCTTATCATACTTTATGCTACTTAGGATCATCTGTAGGCTATTAAGCCTCCTCCAAAGGCCCAAATATGATACCAATTTTTGGAAGAAGCTACTGAGTGGGGGAGGTGAATTATTTTCACAACAATGTACTTTCAATTGTAAACACCATTCATTTAAGTATTCATTCACATGAAAAGATTAATGCAGAAGCAAAATAACCACACAAGCATATCACAAGATATATGTGGGAAACCCTCATGGGGAATAAAACCCACTGAATGATGCATATGGAATAGTGTCCTATAATGTCAAGATTCAAATTTTAGTGAAGCACCTACTTCACAAGGAGCTCCAACCCCTACTTAGTTGAGCACCCACCCAACTAGTCTTCTAAAAGCTCCAACCTACAAAGCGGCTCCAACCCCCTAGTCAACCAAGTACCAACTCAATTACCTTGAAATTTGATCATCTTAGAACACATGTTTATAATCTTCAACTAATGATTACCTCTTTTATTTTCACTTTCTTCTTCACTCTTCACTCAAACAGCTTGTAGGGCTCAGTCACTCAATATGCCTCTTCTACACTCATTCGGTCCAATGACCTGTGTATCTACCTCCATCAACTTGGTTAGATATGCATGACTAATCTAATTAACCCTCTGATTGTCTTCAATGACCTACCTCTACTCCTTCAATGAGATATTCTCTTCGCTTAAGTCCACTCACACTCAACTAGCTCAAATAGGCCAATTAGGTCTTGCTTTTATACCACACACTTCATCTAACCCATATTGGTCAGCCAAGATCCTTAACCCACTTAGATCACACTTAAAATAGGTCCATACATATGTTAAATATGAGAACAAAACACTCCATAGGTCGATATTAACCCATAGAGGTTAAAACTCAAATAGGCCTAATAGAAACCTAATGGAATTAGCCCTTCACATCCACATGTTACACTTGTGACCTCTTGGGCCACCTTTTGCCTTCACCAATGGATGAAACACATAAAACATGCCTCCAATAGGCCCTTGATCACTCCCACATAGGTCCATAACACCTGAAACTCCAACTCACCACTTGAACCAAGCCATTTAGCCTACTCGCCTTTAGGCCTTAAAACACAGAAAAATCTATCTCATGAAACTGAAGCATACAAACAACTTTCTCAAAAAATCACCTAAAAAAATCACATAAATATATCATTCATGACCTCAAAAACCTTACCATGTCCATTGGACATTACCACTCAAGCTCTAAGCACCAAAAACCATCTATGCAATAGGACCACTCAGATTGGTCAAACACAATCAAAGTATAGTCAAGTAATTTTGACATTTCACACTTGATCAGGGACAAACCAAGTCTCTTAAATAATCATTATGAACCTTTAAGACTCATATAACAACTCCATGATCATTATATCCTTCAACTCTTGGTACAACACCCAAAACTCACTTCTGTAATATGGTCACTCAAACTACCTATAGCCTTCAAAAACATAGTCATGAACAACTTTGTCATTTACACTTAAAAGGGAACTTTCATGACATCTCATACACATACATGGTTCCTATGTTGCCTCTAAATCATTCTCCATTAGTTATATTTTTTTATGGCATCCATCATTGGTCTTACAGACCCATCTCTCAAGTCTCTCTTACACTATGCACACACAATCTGCTAAGCCATTTTGACTTTCAAGTCTCAACACTTCAAAGTGACTCACAACCTCTCATCAAGATCGTATAGTTCATTTAGTTCCTAAACAGAAACAAAAATTTCATTAGATGAAATTACTTTTGTAATAGTGTCTCAAACCCTTCACTTTTCTCACCACACCTAAAACAGTCACTTTGGGCTCAAAACACAGTCATAGTGAACATGACTTCTCACACTTGTAGGATCACTTCCTTGAACTCAAAATACATTGAAAAGGTCATTCAACACCCTTAGAACATCTTCAAACACTAAAACATAGATTTCATGTGGCAAATTTAAAACATATAAGCCAATCTTTGACCCTTACTCCTTCACTCACATAGACAGGTCACTTTCAGGGCAACTTATTGCTTGTGTATGAGCACTATCAACACTTATCAACCAAGGGAACATGATTCATAGGTATTAAAAAAAATACCCCAAACCATTTTATCCATTCCTAGTCACTTGTAACTCATCCCCAAATAGATTCTCATTTTGTCTAGTTATTTCTTCATCTATCTGTAGTCTAGCGATAGGTCAACTTTATTGATGAAAATGATTGACACAGGAGATGAAATTTGCCAAACTAACTCCATGGATCTCAATAACGAGTCTTGGCCTTCAACCTCTATCAAATTGCATGTGTTGACTTAGTATACCCTACTTATAGCATCAAATTCATTAGAAACAAGCAGTTTTTAATACCTTATGCTCATTGTGTTGACACACCACTACCACCTGGAGATGCCTGGAGGAGTCCTATACAACATCCAATCATCAAACAAGCTTTGTCAATCCATTTTTGTTCATTCTCAACAAGTTTTCTCCAATCGGGTCACTACAAGGGTTTAGAGAGGGTTTAAGACCAATTTGCACTCTTAACGAATGTTCATAAAGATATATACCTGAAACCATTGAAAAATGCTTGGAAATACTTATTAGAACCATTTTCCATCTCTCCCAAAAGTATCAAGTCACCATGCAAAGTCTGCATGTGCCAATGAACATCAAAACTTTCTTCTCAAGCTTGGAAACCTCCAATTTGCATGCACAAGAGACCTTCCAGCATGATTTCTCGTCTTCTCCTCCAATACATGACCTCAAACTTGGTCCACATGCTTGAAACAACCTATCAAACCTTATTCCATGCTCACATAGGCTTCAACACCTTGGAAACTCAACTCACTTCATTTTGACCTCACTAGGTCTATATGCACATTAGGTCTAGAACCACCAGTTATATTTGGTCTTTGAAAACACTTGAACAACTATTGTATTGCTCTAAAACTATCGCACACATGTATAATGACATCATACCATACTCACTAGCTGCCAAATTTGTTCATGTAGGTCTCTCATTTCTCACCTCAACAAGCTACCAAGCTTGTTCCATCACCCTAGGTCTCTCATGTAAGGGTTATGACTCAATCCCTGACCTTGCTTCTATTGTAGATGCATTTTTACCTTATTCACCTATTCAAAACACTTTCATATATGTTATAATGCTTCAATACACAACTTCAAGCTCATACAACATTATATAACCATCATTAGACTTTTACAAACCATGACCATGCTCACGGAACTAGACAATCAACCAATGTTTCTATGCACCTACACCATACCACTTTGAGATCATTAAGACACCTATTGTACCTCATAACATACTTCCAGATATAGGTTCATAATCATCTCCATCATCTACTTTGGCCAAGTCTCCTAGAGCCATCATGTTCTATGCTTAAGCCTTCCCATCCCTTCACCAGCTATGTTTCTTCTCAAAAGTACCTTTGGGACATTAATGACGTTTAACTCCTTTTGACATCAATGACAACCTTAATGCTATAGACATACAAATAGGAACATACCTCAATATATATTGTTACCAATGTGATGCCAATGAAAGAGCATACACATAAGTACAACTTGGATAACACAAAAGTTGTAAAGTTATTTTTTATTTCCAAGTATCAACACTAATGCGATGTCAAAGGAAGACCATAGACAATATTGCAACACACACAAACAAAGTGATTGAAAATAATGGATTAATTAACACCAAAATAAAAATGTGAGCTAATTACTGTAAAAAAATAAATATTGAAATAATTGCTTGAAAAAGAAATTACAAGGTTAATCAAAAAAACTAAAAATAGAAACAAAAAGATTAGCAAAAACTTAAAATTGGTTATTTTTCGATTTGTTTTGTTTGTTTAAAAGTTGGACTAGCGGCCTAGAAAATTTGTCAAAAGTTTTTAGAAGTTAAAAAACTAGCCAAAAAAGAGAACAAAAAGATGAAGAAAACATAGAAAATGTTAGCCTTTATAATGATTTCATTGTTACACAATCAAAACAAACAACAAAATTGTTCGCAAATGAAAACTGCAAAAAATAGAAAGTAGATACTTACAGAATGATTTTGTTGTTTCCTTCAACAATTTCATTGTTTTCTTCAATAATTTTGTTATTTGCTATAATGATTTCATTGTTCTCTATAAATGTACCAAATTTCAATATTTATTCATGGTTGCATTCTCATTTTCAATACCTTCATTTTGGCATAAATGAGAGCTCAAATGGAGTCTAGAGTCAAAATTTATGGCCTCTGGAAGATGACCACTACAAGTACAAAATGAATTTACCATAGTGTGCTAAGAATTCATTATTTGCTCTAACAACTTTTTTGTTTACTCCAACGAATTTGATTTTTTATCTAACGAATTTGTTGAAGATACCTCTAAATTCATTGTTCTCAAAAAAAGGCCTAGAAATGAATTTGTTGTTTGCTTTAAAGAATTCGTTGAAGATACTTACTATTTTGTTGTTTCCCACAACAATTTTGATATTTCCTTCAACCATTTCACTGGAATTGTCTCTAATTTTGTTGTTACACAGGTTAATAGACAAAAATCCCAACAACTCAAAAAACTAACCTACAACTGCAAATAGAAGCTTCTACAACAAAGGTTAAACGTATGTGCACAAGAAAAATAATTAAAAACAATTGAAAAAAAGTGTTCATAAATCCACCTATGATGTGAAAGATGAGGGAAAGGTTCCACCAAGTCTACCATAATATATAAAGTGAAATTTAGAATGTATATTAAGAAGATAACATGTAATGAAATCTTTCCTAAACTACACTAACCTCTTGATAGAGAAACAACAATAAAACAAAGCTAGCTAATAAAATAGATACAACACATGAAATGTATGTTCATCGCATTCTTTATTGTGTGATTAATGGTAGATTTGTGCTTTCTTGTTTGATGTGGGTGCTCAACTCTTCTCCAAACATAAAGAATTGGGCAACGTGTGGTTGAAAATGGATTTGATTTCAATAGATTCATAAGAATAATTTGATAGAAGTTTGATAGCTTAAAGGTGGATGATTTGAGTGGAGGATTGCATGTTAATATATAGACTTGAGGGCAGTGAGATGAACAATTGAGAATAATTTGAATTTATTGAATTATTCAAATAATCGATGGTTGGGTTTGAGTTCTCATCTCAATGGATGATGACTAATTCCCATATGTTGAGAATAAGGAGAGTTAGTTGATACTTGAGTGACTCGGCATGAATTAGTTAAGATAGTTGAAAATTCAAGGGACAACTCACAACTTGGTTGGAATTTTTTAAGATGACTCATGAGGTGGTTGAAGAAGTTGAGGAAGGTGGTCGGGTGAGTCGACATTTGGTTGAGACAAACATGGAGGATGTTTGAATGAGGTAGAAAATCCAAAACTTTTAATAACTTTTGAAGGAAATAAGTGTGCATGATTTAATTAATTAATTGTGAATTAATCAATTATTTCTAAAAGTGGAGGGAAATAATGTTAATATGAATTCGAATTGGGGATGGTGAAGGGTTAGAGTCAAAGTTAATTTCAACACTAAATGGTGAAATTTAGGTGTATACAAATAGAAACAAACCTCATCTGAGCATCAAGCCTAAGACAAATTCAAATGGAGAGAGGGGTGGGAACATAAGCGGGAGTCAACTCTCAAACCAGCTTATCAATTTCAATTATAATAATTGTAACGTATGTATTGATAATTTGGATGTCAATAGGGTTAGATTTTTATTTTATTTGAATATCTTTATCAATATTGTTAATATTTACAATAATTGTTGGATACCATATAATTTCATTATTTTACGACTTTTTTTAAAAAAATCAATGAGGTTTAACATTTTGTTTGGATTACCTCACATATCAAAAATATTTTATTAATAATAGTTTGGTTATCAACTAGATGTAGCTCTCATTTGTTTGAATTCTTTTATAATAATTTAAGACGTTTGACTAAGCAAAGACTAAGAATTATTATGCAAACAAATAATATGTGTTTTTTCAAATAAATCTCTTTCAAATTTTTGAAATTTCTTTTATTAAACTTACTTTTTTTGTTTATTTTTAATCTTAGCATTTTTGTTCTTTATTATTTTTTTAAAGACTCATTTTTTGTTTAAAATTTACTTGATAATACCATCTTTCAAAAAAAATGATTAATTTTATACCACCCGCAATTTTTTAATAAAGTCATACCCTAAGCTATTCCCAACAAGGTATACCCATAATATATTTTGGGGATAATATTTTAACTTGTGTTCATGAACTATTTTTTATCATTGTTGTGGATCTTTTTTCCTTGAGTATATAAGAATTATAGTATTCTTTCCACAAGTTATCAGTGTTATGTTTCAAAAGTTTAATGAGTTCCAAAATATCTAAACAAAGTGAATATATATTGTTTAAAATGTTTATACTTAGCATATTATTAGTTTTGGAATGTATCCCACTCTTTGAAATAATTTCCTTCTCTATTATGACTAGGGCATTTATAATTTTCTCTCAAAGCTATTGTACTTTTTTTTAAATTGGTAAGGTTTCTATGTCGGCTCTCTCTTTTTATTTTAGGAATAATATTTTTCTTATTAATTTGATTTTCTATATTTAGCTACATTCATTTCATTCCTTTTCATATTTGCTACCTAGTAATCAACAATACCTTTTAGCAGCCTCCAAGAACGCCCCATCTCCAGGTTTAGGTTCCCATCCATCTGCTCAATGTATTCATGATTGGCATAAGTGTTTTTCCATTTGATCATTATTGTCACAACCCAAATTAGGTGGGACACCTTCCTCATATACTGACAGAGCTTAGATTTCCACAAGGACCTCATAGCCTTTATTACAATCACCAGTATTGTCATTGTCCCCAAACCTCTCATAGATGTAGACATATATGAGGTTGGAGTATATCCATTTCCTTATCTTAGTGTCAACTACAACTAAAATTAAAAAATCCTACCATAGTTTAAGAGCACTCTTTTACAACCATTGTAGTGGCGTCGTACATTACTACCCCCTCTTCAACTAGCAACTTCATCTTGTCATCATCTAACATCGTCAGTCGTGCACTCTCAATTTCATTCAACATGTAGTACATGTTGATTTATTTATTGCATGCCAAATTGGCTTCCTTGTGTCAGAAGAGTATGCCATTTTCCTAGGCCAACTTATCAACATAACATTATCAACTAAAGTTGGAAAGGTTCATTAGGATTCCATAAATCCATAACACTTAATGTATGTGATTCCCCCCTAAAGAGCATACTTTCTCATTCCAAACGCCAATTCCATACTTCACAAGAAGAAAACATGCATCAATCATACCATATGCAAAGCATATGTGCACTTACTCAAGTACAAACCATGCATTTACAATTATGTTGTAGACCATCCAAACAATGATATTGATTGCTTTCACATAGAATTTTTCAATATTTTTACATGAATTAAAATTCATAACATTCATGCAAATGAATTGTGACTACACAAAGGAAAGAGAGTGGCTTGTCCATCCCTATCATGTTGATTATAAAATTCCACATTACACCAACTTCACGAAATGGACGGAAGACAAGGGATACAACCCTAGATATCCAAATGGTTCACAAAATGAGCCTTGTTAATCATTATTATAAATGGTTACACCATATGCCAAGTCAGGGATATTACACGTAACCATCCTTCCCACACCTCAACAACCACAACAAGGTCAACTCCACTTACACAGACAACACATGCAAGTGTGAAATAAAAAAGGCACCATCCCCAATCATATATGGCCTTGGCTAAATCGGGCATTGCATTTTTCACACAGAGTGCTTTAATTTTTTGGGATTTTAATGTGGATTAATAGTTCGATATAAACCTTATCAACGTAAATCATTTTTTATCAAGGGGATTAGGGGGTGAGAGGGGTATGTGGAGCAGGAAGGGGCAAGGGCAGGGGCAAGGGCCTTGGACCATACATGATTCACATCCAACCACCGTTGCTTGTACCTTTACATCCCTCATATCCTTCAAATCGACCCTTTTGTTGGCTAGAAAATCATCTACCTTATTTTCTTTCTCTTTTATGTGTGAATTTTATGGACTTGAATTGATCAATCTTAGCTTTAATTTCAATCATGATCATTTTAAGATGTCATTCCTATGTTTTAAATTCTTGCATTCCTCCTATAATTAATAGTGAGTCCCCTTCAATATCAATCTCATTATATCCTTTGTTGACAGCCTACTTAATCCCTTGACATGCCACCCTAGCCTCAAGTTGATTAGTTGCCTTGTGTTTCCTCTTAATGCCCCATCAAATTTTTGTTTGATTGTTTGATAGGTGTGATCCACCTTAATTCTCTTGATTTTTATTTTTTCCAACCCCATTATCTAGGATTTTGCTTAGTAGAGAACCTCAATTTTGGCCATCTCCCCCTTATTTTGGAGTGATTTTGCCCTCCTTTATGGACCAACACTGCAATAATTATGTAATGTTTGGAGTTTATTCTATTGATAACTTGAGTCTTTAGTGGTATCTTATTTTTAAAGACTCTTAGTCCTTTCTAGCGATATATTCCAACAAATTGTGATTGGAAGGATACTCCAAATTCTATCTAATGAGGGAAAAACATCAGCTTCAAATTTTAGGCTTTAAATATTTCTAAATTGTTCCCAGCATCACCCGCCTTGGATTAAATCTTGAGAGGGCCCAATATCAAACTTTTATGGTGAATGCACAATGTAGGATTAAATGATTGCTTTCCTCTTCCTCCAGACTACACATGATAAATCTTGAGGGGCCTTAAAACCCTCTAGATTTGAGAAGGGATTGGATTAGAATCATACCTTGGCAATTTGTCCAATTGAATGCATTCGCTTTTGAGAGCCCATACTTGTACAATAATCTTTTGCTTGGATACTTTTGAATCCTTTGATTTTTTGTATATCTTCTTTCAATCCATATTTAATAGTGCATTTCACACTCTTTGCTCATGCCGTTATAAAGTCCTCTTCCTTGGAGAGGATTGTTGATCTCAAAATATGCTGCAAAGTTTTCATGTGTTATCTCAACTCAATGGGTACAAAGTGGTCCCAATCCTTCCACATTTCTTACCCTTGAACTCCAGTCATGTATTCAGATATAATTTCACCCTGAGCATGTGATATTATCTCTTTCAATGAAGCCACTTTTGGATTTCTTTGAGAGGCAAATTTATAATCCATGCATGATTCTAAAATTGAACTTTTGTGTCATTTACAACATTTCATCAAATACTAATTTTTATTGTCTTGGGGAAGATTGATATAAACATTCAAATAGTTGATAGTTTTATATGGCTTCAGATCTGCCATATCCTTTCCAAATTGCCATTATCCAAATATTTTCCTTGGAGAATTTTATTCCATAAGTTGGTTGCATTCTTCATTGATCTTCCAAAGCAATATTCCTCCCAAAGGCTAGTTCATCATATGAAAGTTCCCTTATGCCTTTGTCTCCCCCTTTTCTTGGGATTAAAACACTCACATTTGATGAGTGGGATATTTTGTTATCCTCTAAGCCTTCCACATGAAATTCCTTAGAATCCTTTTAACTTTCCATGCAACCTTTCTTAAGAATTTGAGAACTAACATGAGATATAGAAGAATTGCTTGCAACATTGACCGAATTAAATCTAGCCTTCTTGCTAATGTTAACCACTTACCTTTCCCATTAGATAGCTTTGATTGACACCTTTTTACAATCCCTTTCCACATAATAGTTGTGGTTTTTCTTGTAAATGGTGTAATTCCCAAGTATGTGCTTGGCAACCTACCTATCCTAAATCCCAAAATTTTGATTTCTCCTTGCTTACCATATACCTTACAACCTTCTCATATTTTTTTTTAAAATAACATTCACCCTCCTAGCTTCCCTTACTGAAGCTTCCCCATGAAGAAGGTATCATCGACAAATTGCAAGAGTGCAGTATTCTCCACTCTTTATTGCAAATAACCCTTTTATTTGGCATTCTCTACAACTTTGGTTCATTGTCTTGTCGAGAGATTTTTCCATAATTATAAACAAATAAGGAGGCAAGGGGTATCGATGTCTTAGGGCTTTAGAGCTACCCAAAAAACATGTTGGTTTGATATTGATCATAACTAAGAATTTTGAAGTGGATAAACCTTCTTTAACACAATGTCACAATTTTTCTCCAAAACTAATTTTTTCTAATACCATGTTTAAAAACTCCCAACCTACCCTAGCTTAGGCTTTATTCATGATGTTGTCTTTTCTGAGAGACTTTGAGTGCATTGTTTCATGAGCATTATTTCTTTGAGTTATTTTGAAAATTATTTCTATCTTGTGATAATAGTTCCTTTAGCTTGCTTGGTTAAGGATATGTGGTGGAAATAATTTTCAAAATAACTCAAAGAAGGTTGCATTCAATGCTTTAAATATTGACTGGGTTGTTGCAAATTCTTTTACTATTTCTTCCCCAAGAATGTCCCAAAATTATTGGTAAAAACCTACTAGAAACCCATCTAGCCCTGGGGATTTATCAATTTAAAAGAAGAATATTATCAATTTGATTTATTCATCCTACAATTCCCTCATTAGAATCTCATTGTCCTCTTTGTTTATAACTCCTAGAATATTTTCCAGCAACTCCTTTTTTGGCTACATATTATTTTCTCCTTGTTTTGAGAGTAACCCTAAAAAGTAATTAACTACCTCTAATTAAATACCTTCTTGATCTGAGATTTCTTTCCCATCTAGGGTGATTATCTTTAAGTTTTTATTGAATTTATATTGGAGCACTATCATCTTATGGAAGGATTCAGTGTTCCTATCCCTTTCTTTTAGCCACTTGACTCTTGTTTTTTGTTTCATGTGAGTTTCCTCTGTTAACAAGATTATATTTGATTGTTCCAAGGCCTTTCCCTCCTTTCCCTAAAGTTCAAGACTCATTCCTTCTCTCATGATTATTTCTTGAACATCTTCCAATGCCTTAATACTTTGATTTTTTATATTTTATATTTCCCACCACCTCCTCATTCCACTCCTTGAGATTTCTTTTGATTCTTTAATTTTTGGGTTAAATTGAACATATTTTATCCTCTCACCGGACATTTCCACTATTCTTTTTTTATTTTTCCCTATACTAGATTCTTCCAACCACATTAATTTGAACTTGAACAACCATCTCTTTGGCTTGGCTTCCTCCCTTAGTCTTATTAAAATAGGCCAATGGTTTGAACCTCCAAATTGTAGAACATTTGCTTCTACAATGAGACGTGATATCAATATTCCTAAAACTAAGAATCAATCAAGTTTTTCAGCCAAGCACCCATCTCCCAAGCTTCTATTATTGCATGTAAACTTGCCAATTTTAATGGAATATCCATAAGCTTTGATTCTGAAATCAAGTCTTGGAAGTCCATGGAGGATTGTGATGTTATATTTTTTGCTTTTCACCTGTCTCCAACCCTAAAATAACATTGAAGTCATCTCCCTAAATCCATTTTAATTATTTGTTTCTTCCTCTAAATGCCTTGAGATCTCCCCAACATATTGTTTTTGTTCCTACATTATTTGGACCATAGACATTTGAAATCAAAATATCTCTATTTTTTGTCAATGTCTCTTGCTTTTACCTCTTGCCAATTTGAGTGTAATTCTATTAGATAGTCTTTCATGGTAGAGGAGTTGAGGCTAATACACCATATTTTCCACTACTTAAGAGATTTAACATATGTTGTTCCTCCACATTTTGGCTTTTATATTTTGAAATTCTAAGAAATCCATTTTAGTTTCCCAAATAAATAACATGTATATTTTTTCTTTTTCAACAAGTTATTTAACTGATCTCTATTTGTTCAGAGCATTTAAGCCCTAAATGTTCCATGAAATGATTAACATATTATTGGTTTATGTTTTTGTAGGGCCTTATCCCTCTCGAATTGCAAAAAAAATCTTTCTTTTGGCTCTTTCCTTTTTTGCAATTTTACCCAGAGCCTTTCCTTTTAGCTATTAAATTTTTGTTAACATACTGCTCCTCATCATGATTTTGTGCCCTTCTCGTGTGGATGGATTTGAAAACCTCTGTCAACTCCCTTTGATTATCCTTTCTTACTACCTTTTGAGAGGCATGCATCATTTCATATGCTTTTATAGGTCTTCCTCTTACATGTTTCCTTGTATTAGCTAGTAAAGTGTTGATATCAAACTAACTTATCCTATCCAATCCCATCTTTGTTATTGATTCTTCCAGTTCATCATATCATTATTTTGACATCAATTCTTCATCTTAGAATTCTTCCTTTCCTTATTCGTCAACATTTTCTCCATCATTCTTGATCTGAGACTCCGTCATTTTTGGGATCATTTTTTAATCCCACTCATCTTTTTTCCAAAACTCCCTTGGTTGCTACTTTGAGGGATGTCATTATCTCACAATCCTTCACTTTGGACAACCCTTCATTTGGAAGATCTACAATTTGGAGTTTGGTCTTTCCTAATTACTTGGGTTACCACCTTATCTATTCTTTTTGTTCAATCCTCCTTTCCTTGTTGGATCACCACCTGATATTGTAACACCTAATGTAGATTATTATGTGATTCTACTAAGGCATAAAATGGATTAGAATTTGTAATCACTTCTTTTGGAACCCAAATATGTCTAGTTTTCACTAACTTCTTAGGGAAAATAAACCCATCCTAACTTGTATCTTCTTTCACTTTATTGGGACCATCTTTTTACTCTCTAGGCATTCCTCACTAAGGTGACCCAATTTATGGCGGAGATGACATTTAAATGGGAATTTGTTACAATAAATCTCCTACAATCTAACCCTTATCTTATATTTCAAAATAATATAGATTGGGAGAGACTTTGAGAGATCCATTAGAATACAAATCATATCATAGATTGAGAAATTCCATGTTCACATGGATTTGGCTAACATAAATAATACCCAAGAGTGTTCCCAATTTCTTCAAACCCTTCCTTTCACTAAAATTGTATCGAGAAACAATAAATTCAAATCCAAATGAGGAACTTCATAAACAATTCAAATTTCAGATCAAGAATCTCATCTCAGTATCTCAGACAGAGCCATGCTCGTCCCATAAACTAAGGACATTTTTTTTAATATGTTTTCCTTCTTAGATACAGAATCAAATAAAATAAAAATGTGGCCTTGATGAAGAAGCCTAAAGTAATAAGAATTTGGAATCTTCCATATACTCCATAGCCACTCTTGAAACTCATCAAAAGTATGCCACTAACCTATAAATTCACATAATCTCTCAGTTTCTTGATTCTTATATCTAAAAAGGCATCTTCTAGCATTACTTCTGGCATTTTTATTGTTATCAAATGAGCATCTTGTGACTATTCAATCTGATTTATTTTAAACCTAGCCCTATTGTTTAAAGCATGTGTGGAAAACCCTTCTTGCATCGTATTTCTAGAATCGAAGTCTTCATTGATACCTCTTTCCCAATATTCTTCTTGTGGTTTCTTGATTCAACTTAATTTTTATTTGTTTTCTTGTCACCATGATTCCTTCTAATTTTTCCCTATTTGTAGAGGCTTGTATCTTTTCATTATTCATGTTTTTTGTGCCTCTATCATGCCCTAAGCACCCTTGGTTTTAAAGGATAGTCCACGTTTTGGCTCACTTTTTTATTGAAGCATGCAACATATTCCCATTGAAATAAAAACATAATACATGCCCAATCAACAATCTAGTGGTATAAAATCACACCCCAAGCAACAGAACAACATAAAATAAATTAGGAAAAAAAAAATCGAGAAAGAACCAAAGTCATAGCCTAATGCCTACTTAACCAAAAGTACAAAATTACATTGCAAGTGACATCGACAACACATCAATAAAAGGCAATAATAAATTAATCCACACGTGCCATCAGCACCACAAAAGGAGGAGGCAAACTGTCAAGGTTATCCCCCCAACTGCCCCCATGGGGGTGCGGATCATCAAGTATGGGTTCCCAACCATCTTGTTCTTTAGTTTCCTCAGTTTCTTCTATTTGACAATGGGTTAGCGAAGGGGGAGAGGGGGGAGCGGGCACATGGAAATTTCCCCTTCCCATCCCTTGAAGGTGCATACCTAAAACATCCATACACAGCCTCTAATGAGGGCCACCCTCCATATCCCCCACCCTCTCAAAGAGAGAATGGTTGACGGGGAGGGAGGGTATATAGCACAAAGCAGCTCTGCAATCTGCAACGACCTCTATCATGGTCCTATCGCTCCTAGTCCCTTCATGGGAGGTCTTGGTGTGGTACATCTAGGGTAACCCTGTTGACATTGCAAAGGGCATAGCCCTAGTGGTCGATGCACATTTGGAGGTGTTTAACCCTGAGGCCACTTTCTCTACTTGGACTTGTATATGTAGCATAACATTTAACAAGACATAAATTTTGTTAGTAGTCGATAAATCTTTGCCAAGATGCTCTTTGTTAGACATAACATAATTTCTATCTTTCTAAAGTGGAAGGAGAACTTCAATCCAAAAGATGTGCTAAATTTGCTTAAATCTCCTAGGGCGCAGAGCAAAGTCCCCTAGAAGAACCATGTTCTATGAGAAGGGTTCAAGTCTGAAAAATCATAAGAAGGGATGAATCCATTTCCATGCCTCCTAAGTTGTAGCACCAAACCAAATTATGTGCTTTAGAGATTTGGATTCACCACATGCAAGACATCTAGGAGAGAGCATCCCCATGTGAATTAGTTTGTCCCTTACTGGAAGACCTTAGTGAAGAATACACTAAGCAAAGGTGGCATTTTTGGGTTCCACAACTGCAGACTAGATGGTTTGGAATCTCATGTTCCAAAGATAGGATGAGCTATTAATATTCCACATTTATTGAGCATTTCCCATGGCACATTATTGAGAGATGGCCATTGGTGCCAAGTCAGGGTTCGTACCAAGGCATGGGAATGGACACACTCCAATTCGAATATTTCCACCATCTAGGGGAATGTTTAACTCCAATTTCAATCTTAGCAATAGATTCAAATTCCTACTTGTTAAGTTTGAATTTCAGCTCTAAGCCTTACCAACTAGCCTAGGTTCTAGACATTTTATCAAAAATATCCCTTGTAACCTGAATGCCTCTCCACAAGAGCCAAAGCGTTTGATTTTAGGAACCTCCACCAAGGGCTTCTCATTAATGGTAATAATTGAGGACCATGATAGAGAGTTATAGTTAATGGAGAGGCTAGATCCAATCCCATAACCTTTCCACACCAACCAAGGCTTGATGGTTTCCTAGGCCTTCAATAAAGTTTTAACTGCAAAGGTGCATGTGATCTTAGTAAGAATAAGAGTAACAAAAAGAGTTTGAAACCCAAATTCTTCCAAGCACCTCGGCCATAAGGGTTGCCCTAGGAAATATAGTATCTAAGGAGAACCTTCCATGTTTCCTGCCCTTAATGGCCTTGGGAATCCACTTGGCATAGAGGGTAGCTCCATGTTTAGCAATATCAATGATACCAAAACCACCGATGTCTCTAAGTTTGCAACAAATGTCCCTGGTGACTTTGTGAAAGTCTTTTTTGCCTTCCAAACTAGCCTAGAGGAAATCTCCTAACAATTTTTCAATTTTCATGTATGTTACCTTTAGAGGGGGCCTAACAAGAGGATAAATAGACATGAGTGGATGTTAGGTATTTGGAACAAAAGTGAAATTTTTCTTTGAGAGATAGAGGCTTCATAATCCAATATGCAAGCTTCGTTTCCACTCTTAGGACAACATAATTCCATAGCTCAATGTGGGAGGCTTGGAAAGCAAAAACAATGCCTATGATTTCAAACATCTCTCCATGTGCAATGCATTTCCACTAGTAAGACTAATCAATCAAGCATACAGACATAGGATTTCCTATAGCGCTAAGTCTTAACCCATTGGATACTTGATCCAGAAGCTAAGCAAAACATCTAAAGGCACTCCACAATATTTTGGACCACAATTCATCCTCCAAAATAGTAAGAAAAGAATCATTTGCAATGTTCCCATTAAAAAGTTGGACTTGAGACAAGTGGGGGAGAGTAATTTCATTGACTAACCCTCTAAAAGCATAGTCACCAACAGATATCCAAAAGCTTCTACAACAAGGACATACAGAGAAGGAGCTGATGGGTAGCATTGCTTAATGGAGAGAATGAGCCCAAAATTCTCTGATTGGTGGCCATTAATAGTGAAGCAAGCAATGACAACTTGAAATAGAGTCATGAGTGAGTGAACAAATTTAAGACCAAAACCCAGGGCTTGAAACATAGTGATAATGAAGGTTACCACTAGACTAGCGCAACATTTTGGTTTCATTGCCAAGACCAAGTCACATTTTGTTAACGCAATGGTGAGAAAAAATGATGTAATGGACCTCCCCAGAAAATATTGAATGTTGGTTAGATCAAATAAAACATAAGTTCACAAAGAATTGCCCCAATTATGGTAGTCAAAAACCAAAGAAATGGGTCAATGACAATATATACGACCCTTTATATGAGGTTTTCCTGCGAGCTGCCAAATCACATACACACATAGCTTGAAAAAGACACTCTAGACAAGAGGAGGAAATAAGAATGAAAGTATATGGGGATTGAGCAACGTGTGGAGCAACTAAAGAACATGGATACAGTATGGACAAGAGTTATGGATATTTGGTTGTGTGGCACATTGAATAAATACATGTTAGAATTCATAGTATCCATGTACTCTTGCCTCGAAGAGGATGAATATTGGTTCTTTCATGAGCCAAGAGGCTCATACCTGACGCAGTTGTCGTTGGAGATCAAAAAACTGATGGTAGATATCAGGATTGCAGACCTGTCAATGGCCAACTAAGTCCCTCCATGTGTAGGCAATGCAGAGGGTAGAAGGCGAAGAAGGTAAGGTATCTAAGAGATAGCAACAAAAGGAAACTTCAGCATGGAAGGACCAAGTGGACTTGAGCTTCAAAGGCACAGATATAAGGAGGATCAATCAGAGCTAGTGGCCAAAAGGGACCCTAGGTGGAGTGGAGAATTCAACTCAAGATATGTTGAGTACCCACAGAGGATGGGGATGGCATGAGGAGAGCTCTCGCGTAGGGAATTTGCACCCCAATGTGATAAATCTACACACCAAGGAACAGGAGAGAGTCTTGGAAGAATATACTTAGGTACTCCAAGAAAATATTATGTTAGTAAGAATCACCATCAAGCGCCTCAATTGTTATCAGCAAAGACTCAAGAACCAATGTTTATAATTGTGACATTGGAGATTGAATATTTCATATCATGAGGAGAAAGGAAGTAGCATGCTAAGAAATATTGATTTGTACCAGTCAATCATACCAATAGATTATACAGAATACGCACTTCCCACTTGAATGATGCAGACTGGACTACCACCAACTAGAGGAGGTCTGACCGCTTAAACAAGTGGTTTGAAATAGAGTGGAGTAGCCGAGGCAAGAGGGCATTAGGCGGCACAGTAAATTCCCCAAGTAGCCGATGGGACAGTAGTGTCATCCATCATGGGAAGTGGTGGGGTCGTGCCACCAACACAAGGGAGTGTTGCAGGGAATCAAAGTTCAAGAGGACTTGTGACTGGTGCTTTGGTATAGCAAGCACTCATTGAACATGGAAGGTCTCGTTGTAACCATACCTTCCATGCAGGTCATCTACGAGATGTCCCTAAGCCTAACAGAGTATTGGGGAGTGGACAATGTTGTGGAGCATGTCCACAAATATGAACTTATCTGGTGCACTAAGGGGATTACTCCATTGAGCAGAAAGCAAGTCAGGTTCACTATAACATTATAGGATCGTGCTCATACCTGGTAAAAAAAGCATGACCCAAGCTAAAATATTGTGAATTATGACCTTTTCAAAGCACACTTATTAAATGAATTTGATATATGTGAGTTTGAGCAGTAGAGCATCATTCCATTAAAGGAAATAAATCAGGGTACGACTGAGATCATTTGTGCCTATGACACCCATTTAAGACTCCAGTATCCAATCTATCCTATGCACTCCACCCATTGTACCATGTGTACTAGTTCATCGAGGGATTTCTTGCTCCTTATCGATGCACCCTATCGATGAGGACTCTCATTGACTCAACCACGAAAGGCTCTGGCAGCTACGCTACGAACTGAGGTAGTGGGAGGAATGGATTTTGGAGTAAGTCTAGCCATAGAGGTGCATATTGTGTCAATGAACTCAATGCTACAGAAGATACCGACCAACAATGCACATGACAATCGTAGTGGGTTGTGGTGCACGGACTACAAGGTAGAGCGGCACTTTGTGAATAATTATTTTAGTAAAAATGTGTGTGCCTTGTTGTCTTCCTACAAGCTTTGCAGATAAGGTCATGATGTGCAAAATTTCCCCTTGCTCCCACACGTAACCCAAACAATAATTTATATCTACTAAAAAATTTGTGACACTACTATGCACAATACCAGGTATTATAGAGCGGTTAACAAGCTACGAGACCCAGGCGCAAGGCAGGGGACAAGCCGAGGCAAAATGGACATTTGCAATAGAGTGAGAGGAACATAAGAGGCTAGAACTCCAATAATGTACCCTTCAAGTCATGGCCTTAAAGTTTTGTGACCGAATCTTGAAATTACAACCAAGGCTCTGAGATGCAATTGGCACGGCCCAACACAATCTTGTAGAAACATTGCAGGTTCTCTTTAAGGAACTCTTAAAAATAAAGACGGTCACTAGGGGCACCCAAAAAGACCTGAAGTAAGCCTAATTTTAATTCATCGAGCAATTGCAAAACTATGATGAGGCCCTTGCAGAGCTATCAAATAATGTAGCTACATCAGGAGTGTTTGTGTACTTCTCTAAACAGGCAACAATAATCAATTTGCATCTTTCCAAGGATGAGGAAGAGCAAAGGGCACTAACTTCCTTGGTTTATACCAAAAATAATAAAGAACGCATGAAGCTCTTACTAGAGGTGGAGTTACTAGCCCGCACTATACGTAGCAAAAGGAAAGAGCTAGAACAGTGCTTCTCAAAGCTTCAAAGGAGGACATTAAACAAGGGAGGAGTATACAAATAATATTCTACATCTTTAACACTTGTTGACACTTTCTCTTGCATTTGAGTGCATGCCTCAAAGGGTGCATCGGGAAAGGGCTAGGCAGGCCTTTGATACTTTGTGAGGGATGTTGTTATCCATATCTTGATCATATAATTCCTAGTATCAGCCCAACTTCCTTAGAGTGTCTATCTATTTACCTCATGATGTCCCCCTAAAATCCTGAAACTCTAAAATATGGCTAAGTTTGAAATCTAGTTAGACCCTCCAAAACCTAAATTTTACATTATAACTCCTAGAGGACTGAAACCACTCTCAAAACATCTTGAAAGTATGTACATATAAAATATAATTTAAAGTATAAGAAACTAGATGTCCATGTCTAAATGTCAACTTATACTTAGATGTTTATTATTATTATTATTATTGTTGTTGTTGTTGTTGTTGTTGTTGATGTTGTTGTCGTCGTCATTGTTCTTATTTTTATTATCATTATTGTTATTGTTATCATTATCATTATCGTTATTGTTATTGTTATTATTGTTGATGTTCTTCTTCTTCTTCTTCTTCTTCTTCTTCTTCTTCTTCTTCTTGTTATGGTTGTTTTTGTTGTCGTTGTCATATAGTCTGCTTTAGCACCTTTGAGTGCCTCTGATGCAGTTATGTGTCTTTCTAGACTGCATCAATCAGTGCAATGCAGTTTTGTGTCTTCCAAACTGCATCAGCCTAGTCGATGCAATTTTGTTTCAGTTAACATCCCATTAAACTACATCGAGTTGGTTGATATCGTTAGCTTAATCTAAGTATGAGTATTTAACTACTATATATACAATTATATTTCATTCCTAATCACATACCCACATTTTGTCGCACTTCTCTACTTTATTTGCAATTGCGCATCTACCATAATCACATTTGGAGAAGCTATAGGTAGAATCTTGTCTTGAAAGAAGCTTATCTTATGGAAGTCTTGGAGATTTGCTAAGAGGTCCTTTTTGGATTAGAGTCTATTGTTCAACCTTTGAGTTCTTCACAACCACAACAATCTTTTGCAAAGCAACATTGACCAAATGGGAGATTGAGGCTCGAACGCGTCCCCATCAAGGTAAGTATTTCTAACCTTATGCTTGTTATCACATAGGTTTGCACATGTCTTGATTCTATAGCTTCTTGTGCAATTACCTAATGATACAAAGGAAGAACCTCCAAAGCCATGGGACCTTGACAAATTGAGGTTAATCTCCAGAGAAGACCGGTTTTCTTTCACTAAAGCTGATGCAACTACTAAAATACCAGTTTTGTAAAAATCTCACTCTATAGTGCTTTTGATCCTAAACTAGGGTTTTGACTAGGAAAAGGGTTGAAGAATAAAATTTGCAAAAACTGAAAATTGTGATTGCACCAAATATTTTATAGTGGATTTTAATGCTTGCTTGATAAACACAACATAATAGAAAATTATATTGAAATTGGTTTTAGCACAAACTCATACAAATAGAAAATCAGAGGAAATATTTAGTTATTTTTCACTGAAGGGAAAAGAATTCTTTATTTAAATCAAACAATATTTTCAGAAGGGTATAAATACCACAAAAGAATTTCTTGTGACTTGAAATAAGAATTAAAACTTCCACAAATACTCAAATAACTTGCACGCACAGATATTTCTCAAACAACAAAGGCAGATCTTCAATTTATTTTCGCTCTGAAGGCTATAGCTTGTAGAAAATACATTCGAAATACAAAAAATATTACTAACAGAGAAAACATAGATTGGGCCATGAGGTCTACCCATCTTTATACAAAATATCTCATAAATGAGATGCAGTTGTCAAAACATGAAAGCCTAGTAAAGAAAACCATGTAGATCTAAAATCTTCATGCAAAATTAGGCGAGTTCTTTTATTTATGGCATCTTTGACTTGTAAAACTATTTGTAAAATGGCATGTAAGAGTTGGGCATGATCCTTAGCATGGATTAGCGTGGTAGAACTGGAAGATCTTTCATGCAAAGCTCCTCCATGCAGCTGAAAATAGCTCTTCATGCAAAATGGGTGGCGCCCAAAACCTGACTTTTAAAATAAAAGATAACTTTGAAATAAATTCAATATACTTTTATACAAAACCCTAACTTGCAAAACACAAGTAAGACTTTTAGAACTTTTTAGCAATTTATACTTGTCAAAATAGAAAGTGTAATTTGCAACTACGCTTTTTACAACTTTCACATTATCAAAAATACAAAGTGTAAAATATGTTTCTCTTTTTCAAAAAGAGTTATAAAAAATAGTTGTACCTTTACAATTACATCTTACAATGTTTTTGCAAATGAAATTACATGTGAAAATATTTCAATAAAAAGAAATTAGTCAATTTGTAGAACTTTCTCAGCGTTCTTATCTTTTTCGGCCTGCAGTTTTTCAGCGTATGCATCGAAGGCCTTGAAAACTTCATGTACTCACTCTTCATCTAGTCCGCAAGAGTAGATGGGAGAAGCTGCACAATCTACTTGAATATCAAACAATTCTATTTTGAAAGTCTTTATTCCCTGCATTTCCGTTCTTATCTATCCATCGCATTTTCATACTTGACAAATCTGTGGATAGAATTCAAGGTGAAAATTGTATCCTTTGCAAATTCTTTTTCAACTACCTCTTTGAACTTATTCTAGACCTCCTATATCTATAAGAGGTTCTCTATGTCCTATGTTGGTTGGCATGACATCATACTCATCATTCCTTCAATATCATACAACATGTCGATAGCTTTATCATGTGCCACCTTGGCCTTTTGAGCTGATTTTGTTAGTATACTTATTAGAAATTGTGTTGCTCTATGTAGTTCCTCGTGCTCAACATCATTTTTTAGTATTTTCTCAGCAACGAGAATATCTACCTCAATTGAACCTACAGTTGTCAATTTCAAATAATATAGATTCAAAGCTTGAATCTCTCCATATTTATTGACCTGTTCTTTTAGTATATTATTTCTCTCTCTGATCATTTCATATTGGTCCATTATTGTTGCAATGACCTTATTGCCCTTAGTAATTAGCTCCTTTGACCATTCTTTTGTAGCCCTTCCCATATGAGCCATCTCTTGAATTGAATCGATTGTAGGTTGATTCGGACTTTGATTGATTGGTTGTATAAACTGTGGTTGTCTCGCCGATTCACTAGGTTGTTCTAAGAATTGGTTCAATGCAGTCGTAAGTTGCTCCACTTTGGTTTTCAGTTCATCCTTGGTGGCCTTGTCATGGTCAATCCTTTCAAAGAGAGTTGATGCCAGATTGCACATCATGTTTTATCCCCTCTCTTGTTAGTCGTCTAAGGTGAATCTTACAAATCTGATAATCCTCCACCATAAGATTTTCCTTTGATTTGTCTGATGGGGGATTGCAATTTCAACATGCTTTTCTGCCTTATCATCACTGAAAATCTTGGAAAAAGTATTAGGAGTAGGTTTGGACTTTTTCTTGATCTTTGAGAGACCAAAGTCCAATGTGCTAGGATCAATCATTTATTTTCTCTTCTTCCCCACTGATTGAGTTAGCCAACTAAGGGTAACCTCTGGTTGTTTGGAAACTGTCACCAAGGAATCAACAGCGGATGTTGTTGCAATAATAGATATCGTGACCATTGTATAACTCTGAGAGGATGTTGTCATTGATTGTTCAGGGGATGCCTGTGAAAGTTCACTCCCATTAGTAGGTTGCAAATCTACATTTGCATCTAGCACGTATGTAGCTCCAATCTCAACTGAAGGATTTGTGGTAGAAATAGTGGAAGTGGCTGAGGTGGGGGAAACAAAAACAGTTGTGACTATCTGGGGTGTGAAAGATGGAATAGATGCAGGGATTGTGAATGTGGGAATAAGTGGGAGGGTAGAAGCCAAAGCATTGAATGAATCAATCAATCAAATGTGTGGGTCCACTCAGGGTGGCTGTTGTAAGGAATGTGACTAGGGATGAAATGGAAACAATACAAGTCCCAAGAGTTGGGATGGCCTGCAGTACTGAAGTCAAGATGACTGAGTCTGCAGCTTTGTCTTGTTGGGTGGTGTTGGAAATTAGGGGAGATGAAATGGAAGGGATTATAAATAGAATGGAAAGAGGGAGTGGAATGAAAGAGGAAGGTGAAAATAGAGGAAGCAAAATTGGAGTGGAAATTTGAGAATCCACTGAAGGGGAACCTTGAGTGTCCACTTGACTCAATTTTGTTGGTTGCACTTGGCTTATTATGGTAGGCAATGTAGTGAAAATGGTAAGGGGATTGGAGACTGCAAAATCAGGGGAAGTGGAGACAAGAGGTGGAGTGGTAACTAGAGATGTTGAAACCTGAGATATTGAAGAAGTAAATACAGAAAGAGGTGTTGAAACCTCTAGAACAATGTAAATAGGAGGGTGAACAATAGAGATGGGGGTTGTTACTATGATAGTCATGAGAATTGAAGCTGTAGAAGCTTATGTCGTTGTATCTTCAGATGAAAGATCTATTGGTTGCTCTACAACTCCCCCCTCTCTGCTTGATTCTTCTTTCCTAGCCTTAGTCTTTTTCTTCTTCTTCTTCTTCATCTTTTTTGGCTCCTCTAATGTTTCTCCTGGACCCTCTTCTAATGGAGAGATCCCCTCAACCTTAAGATTTAAAATCTTTTCTCTAACCCATATTGTTTCCCTTGTGACTTGAACTCCCTTACTCCTCAGCGCACTGATAGTTCTGCTAATCACATCGGTCATTCTGTCAAACAAAGAAAATGACTCTGTAGCTGACCACCTTATTGGTGGAAGGGGTTGTGTGATGACTTGTGTATAATAGATCGGGTCCACTACAGAGTCATCATGTACCAGGTCATCTGGAATTGGTGCTAGATCATAATCTTTGATTTGGGCTAGGGACATTCTAGAATAATCCCTCATCCTAACCCTTTCTTCATCTTCACAATCTTCCCAATAATCCTCATAGTATGGTACATGAGCATATGTTGCAAGTGTCAATGTGCTGGTGATTTTTCCATATACATTGAAGAATGCCCTAGACTCCAAAGTCTTGAGTGTCATCTGGCACATTTCAGCTTCAACGCATTTGGCTTTGAGGAGGGATTGGCATGTGTATCAACCAATAGAAATCAAGAAATGTATCCCTACCTTATACTTGTTGGAAAGGAGCTTGTGGATCTCTACAAGCTACTTGACCAACTCCATTAGTGCCCATTTATCACTAACATATTGAGGAAGTGTATAGGGACAACCACTTAATCTAGTTGCCCTGATGTAGGAGAAGGTGGAGAACTGAATGAAATAGGAACCCCATTTGTTGATCTCTTCCACTGCTTCGGGTGAGAACCTTGTTCTACCAAGTTCTTTGTCAAATATAATAATGATGCAATAGATGAAAGCATCATTTACTCGCTTGAAATGTTGTCTACTAGCCTCCAACGTGAGGTCAAGGTAGTAGTTATATACTTTGCTTATTTCCTCAGGAACTGTATCAAGCCCTGGGAATAATCTCCCTTTGGCCAAAATGTATATAATGTAGGAGCTCATGTAGAACTTCCCAGTTGTTTGAACCTCCAACAATTGCTTGTGGAGGGAATCGCTTATTAACTAGGCCCAATGAATGTATTGTTTATTTTGTCAAATGACCCAAATATATTGATACATCCACTTTTGAAAACACTTAGCATTAGGGCTGTCAATGACCCTATGCAATAATATGATCATATCCCCTACTTCATCAATGAAATCAGGGCTATACATGATCTTTGGTAGCCTAGTGGAGGAAGCCTTGGGGGACTTGAGCCATTGTTTGTTGATCATCTTCTGACACCCATCCCATTTATCCTCACAGAATTGTGTGGATGTTTGTGGAGTTATATCCAGATAGCTCTCAAATTTTGGGATTGCCAACACTGAGTTGATGAAATCAGGGTCTAGATTTAGAATATTTTCCCCTTTATCATTGTCGAAGACTTCTCTTTTGTCGAGATCATAGTGTCGAGCCAATGTGAACACCAACTCGAGGCTTTGAACTGACAATGGGAAGGTTGTAGCTTGTGGTAAGCCAAAGTCATAGATACTCTAGATCTAGTCATTCTTAAATTTTGCACCTATCCTAGCCCAAAAGTCTCCTAGGTCAATGTGACATAAATCAGTGTTTGTAATCTCTGTTGTGTTAGACTACAAACTGGGAGTCAGTCCCGGGCCTTCGGATTTGAACTTCATTTTCTTAGGAGACATGGAAATTGAAGTTATTGCTTGTGACAAAACAACTATGGAAGTTGGCGAAGTTTGCAGGTGTTTAAAGCAACTCTAATCTCTGATAGAGATGGAAGGCGCTCTAAGCAGGTGAAAGTTTCAACAGAACTGGGAGGTGCTTGAAGCAGGAAACAATTCTGCAGATGTAGGTGTTCTGGGTAGATTGGCTCTCTGGGGGAAGTAGAAGGTGTTTGAAGCAATGTGAACTCCCGCGGGGATGGGAGGTGTTCAAAATAGGTCCACTTTCTGCAAAGACTTGGAGCCTTGTGGGGGTTGAAAATGCTTAGGGCAATAGTAAAACCCACGGGGATCTAAGGTGCTTGAGGCAAGTCCAATGTCCGCATGGACCTTGGAGGTATCTTCAGGGAATGTTCGTTGGTTTTGAAAGTGGAATATGATCGGGAATATTCTATTAGTTCGGTGAAAACCTTGATTTCGACTACGAAATCTTGAGGGAAAAAACTAAGGGGTCTTTCAATGTTGAATGCTTTAGAAATAAAACCCTAAGTCAATCCTAGAAAACCCTATATCGACCCTAGACTGTAACTTTGAAAAAAAACACAACTTAACCCTCCAATCAATTTTAATGACAAATCAAATGAAAACCTTAACCAAACAACTCAAATGAAACCTTAAACTTGGAAATAACTTTGCAAGAAATGTAAATCACTCGAAAAGCTTCAAATTGACGGAACAATGGTGGAAAACACGAGGAAAGTACCATGCAAAAAGCAAAAATGACGTGGAAGACATTCAGCAGTCATGGTTCGAAGTTGCAAGTACTTGTTTGGCACATGGCTTGAGGGTTGATGGTGTGTCATAGGTCGTTGTCAGAGCTCAAAGAACACACTTAGCAAATAAATAAATGATAAACAATCCCCCAAATTCGTAGGTTTATATAGAAAACCCTACAATTAATGCAATTTAATGTTAGTTGGTGGCATAACTGGGAAGTGTGAAAAGCAGGTCCAACGTACGCCAAGGTTGAATGGCTTGTTTTGCAAGAGGCAGAACCCATCGAGCAATTTGCAAATTTGCAACTTGCAAATTACTCACAAAGTTTCGGATGTCGCGGTTTAAAGGCTTGGCAGAAGGCGAAACTCACCAAGCAATTAGCAAGTTGGAGTTCCAGATTTCGCAGTATTAGATGTTTAGCGAAAGGCTAAACCCCAGACACAATCTGCAAGTTATAAATTGTGTTTTGAGTTCTAGATTTTGCGGAAGGGAGGGTATTTTGCTTCGCAGGATCTGGAGCCTGCCATGAATTTTGCAAGTTTCACAACTTGCAAAATGCATGCTGAGTTCTAGATTCCACCGATTTGAATGGTTTGCGAGATGTGGAGCCCGCCATGCATTTTACAAGTTTCACAACTTGCAAAATGCACCCCGAGTTCTGGATTCCACCGTTTGGAAGGTGGTTGCATTGCAAGATCCGGAACCCACGAAACAATTTACAAACTTGCAAATTGCATCCAGAGTTCCAGATTCTGCAGTGCAAAGGGAAAAAATGGTTTTTGGTGGTTTCAGGAATATTTTTAAAAAACAAAGGTCTCCCTTAGGGTATTAGATGTAATGATATTTTTAAGGCAAAAATATCAACAATGTTTTTTCCTTTATTTCATTTAGTAGGTAAATGTATGTGTGTGTGTCCTTGTCTAGACTTTATCTATACTTATACTTAGTATGGATATCTGGACTTCCCATTTATCCATTTTAGGTAGCCTAGGCCCCCATTTTCCTCCCATGGTTCCTTGCCCATTTTGATTATTCTAACCCTTTCTCCTTATTTCACTTTACTTTACTTGCACAACTACTTACATTGTTGTTAGGCAATTCCCTTGCTTTTATCATTAGAGGTCTAGTTAGAGCTATTTCCTCATGTCATAGGCTTGAAGGCTTTGGAACCCTTCCCTTTGATATTAGTGAATATAAACCCTTCTTTCTAGGTCTCCAGATCCACACTTTGTCATGACCCGAACATAACATATTGTTTGGCTCTTTAATTAACCTTTTCTGGGGCCGGATCTTTAGAGATAGGATATTTGTAGACATATCCTAGCCCATTGCATACATTCTAGTTAACACAACATGAATCATGTCCCACCACTAGTTAGATTGTCTTCACGTTATCAATTGTTTTCATTGTTTCTTTTCTCCTCAACTTCATCATACATTCTAGGGAACCTGACATGAATCTTATGCCACCTTTGGTTTATTCATTTTCGTGTTTTCCATTTGCTTTGTGGCATTGTCTTCACTTTGGCTTCACCATCATAATACATTCTTGTGAACCTAACGTGTAGCTTACCATTACCTTCACTATTTCAGCCAACTACATCAACCAAGCAAGATACAGTTTTGTTCAATTTTTATTTTCCAACAAACTACATCAGCAAACCCAATATAGTTTATTATTGTTAACTTGACTGTAACAACCAAACCGATACTCTAAATTTCCTATTTTGTTTTCTACTTCATCATCTTGGCCAAAATAGTCATTTTCCCATACGCCCATTCATGTTGCCTTTTCTTCCAAGTTGTATCAATCTATTTTTTCCATACTCAGTACCTAACAATATCCGTGTTGTCGATATTGTTTGATTTTAATAAATAACCTAATAATTTCATCATGATGTCATCTTTTCAGCGTCCAATTAGTCAATAAAATTGCATAATCGGAGATCTAGATCTTAACCTCACTTATATTCTTACTTTGGATGGAATTCTTGAATTGATTCCTCCAATTTTTGACATTTCTCCTATGATCGAAGATTCCCTAGTGGATCCTCCCAATCATAAACCAAGGTTGAATCATACAACCTAAATTTTCCAACGCAATGTAACATGGTGGTCATCACTCATATTGGTCCTCCTCCATCTAGCAATCCCAATACTTCAAATCAAAATCCACCTCTATATACAACTCAAGTCCTTGCACAAATGATTCAACGAAAGAACATCATGCAACTTCTACTAGCAATCAAATAATCCAAATGCAAAACCAAATTTTACAAATAACTCACCAACAACCTCAAGTCACCATGACTCAATTAAATAAGAATTTTTTCTTCCTCCTCTTAGAAATACCAATGGGAATATCATCCCTCAACCTCCTTGGCATAACAAAATGCTTCAATATCTTCAAAACAAACCTTTAGCTCCTTTATCATGTCCATAAACATTAGAAACATCTCTCCAACTATCCCATGTGATGAGATTAAAGACATTGCTATCTTTCTCAAAAGCTTTGGTAATCTCTATAAAGAATGTGTTCAAACCAACACCCTTGCTACTACCAAACTTCTAGCCAAAACCCTCATTGGTGATGCACTAGAATGGTATAACCAACTTCCTAGACATTCCATCCCCAAACTAGAGAATTTAGTCAATCCTCTAGTTAAGGAATTCCAACATAATTATCTCCCTGAAATAGCCTAAACCATTTCATCAATGTTAAGCAATCTCTTAATGAATCTACCCAAGCTTTCATCAAACAATAGAAGTCTTTAGCTCACAAAGCGGACCATAACATGAGTGATGATAATCTTTTCAAACTCCTTGTTATCGCTCTTAAATCCCTTCTTCGATACAAAGTAACGATGTTTTTCCCAAAGACTTTAGAAGAGGCCTTAGATCAAACAAAATGATAAGACTTTCTTATGAGTCAATTTGAATCATCTCATTGGGAATCATCAACTAATGTCATTGATACCACTTCATCTCAAATCAAGCCTCCTCCATGACCTAATGAAGCAGCTTCCAAACCAAGTAATATAACACATTTGCACCCTCCCTTGAGTCTCCAAGAACTCAAGCAAAAGCTACCACCTTTTAAATCCATAAGTTTTGCCTATTCCAAAACTCCTTCAAAATGGTTCAATCCTAATAAGTTATGTTGGTGGCATGTTACGATAGATCATTCTCATGAGAATTGTCGTGATTTTCAACTATTATTTCTTACTTCCTTGCTTCATCCACATTTCAATCTTGACACTCTTACACAACAACGTTATCAAGACTATATTAAAGCCTCTCAACTACCTCATGATCAACGTCAACACCCTCATAATCCCAACTCATCCACTAATGTTGTCCAACCCACAGTTGATCCTCCTTATTGCAACAATGAGAAAAGGATAGCTAACATGAACGACTTTAAGCAAATGGTTGTATGTGTCAATCCTCAACCTCTTATGTCATATCAACCCAAAGAGCACCTAGTTCAAATGCCCACAACATGAACAACTTTAAGCAAATGGTTGTATGTGTCAATCCTCAACCTCTTATAGATCATCAACCCAAAGAGCACCTAGTTCAAATGCCCACCACATGGTGCATTATAAGTGATTTTAATCCTCAAGCTTGCATAAAACGTCATAGCAATCATACTTCATATCTACCTAAATCAATTCTCTCAGACTGTATCATCCAACCCAATACAATTCATTTTCAATCACCTCCAGCAAATTGCATTGACCACCAACCAAACTAGATAATTGCATTGGCCATCACATAGAAAGTGTCGATATATTTCTTTTGTCCACAATAAACTGCATCGGCCATGAAACAGAGTATGTCGATATAGGTCAATATGTTTCATCAAACTGTATCGACCTGATCGATACGGTCCACTTTAGACATATCTTGATAGACACTCATATTTCGCCAAACTATATCGACCTGACCGATACAATTCATCTCAATCCTATCGCATCCCTAGATTGTCTCGACCTGGTCGATACAATCAATTGAGTCCCATTTTATCAGGTTGTATTGACCTTGTCAATACAATTCATTCTAGTCATGTTTCTTTAGAGTGTATCGCCTTGGTCGATACCGTTGATCACAATTTTTTATCACCTCCCAAAGATCCCGACATTGCCTTAGATGCCACATTTCATGTTGTGACATAGTTCCACATAGATTCTGAGATCATTCCCAGGCATATCAATCTTGAGGTTAGTTCCTACACATCTATCTCTCATAGTTTGGGGCATCTTGCGATGCCCATCTTCTTAATACCACACAGGTTGGGGCATTTTGTGATGCTCGTCCTCTTATTATCATACAAGTTGGGGAATCTTGTGATGCACATCCTATTCATACTACACATTTTGGGGCACCTTGTGTTGCCCATACTTCAACCTCTGTGGCATCTTTTGATGCCCATCCTTGATCTTATCGATGATTTTGGGACATCTTGTGATGCCCACCCTTTATATTTCGGTCTCTTGATACTTCATTTTTCCCATGAAGTACCATTCAAGAACCTTTTCGCCCTGTACCATCATCACCACATTGAATTTCACGAAACTTTCTGAGACATTTGATCACATTTCACATGTTCTCCTTTGATATAGACGTTAGCCTAGATTTTTCTTGTTATTTGTCTCATGTTTTCTTGTTTTTGTGCGTCTTATTTTTTTTCACATCATGTTTTAGCACAATTGCTTCCTTTGTAGTTCTTTGGTTTTATTTCATTTTACTTACACCATTGTCTCATTGTGTGTTCTTTAGTTTTATTTCATTTTACTTTTGGCCTTTTGTTACATATCATTTTCATTGTTATCATTTATTACCTTTCATCATTTTGCCTTAGTCTCCTTATGATCCTTTGGCCATTATTTACATTCCCTCTTTTGGGATGACCATTTACTTTCCCCTTCTTTTAAGATGACCATTTACTTTAATTAGTGCTTGCCCCTTATCCCTTATAGGTTAGTACGACTTCCTTAGTGACATGACTATCATAGCATAACCTCATCCCTTTTTATAATATTAATTTCCCTCCTTGAGATCAACTACAAGCATATTCATCAATGTATCACATTTATTTCATGGATGGATCTTCCACGATCCTCATCTTTCCATTCTTTCCTTGCATTTTGAGGCATATGTAAGTTAGTTTTGACATTCCACACTCACTTGTGGGAAAGTTTAGGAGTCTTTAGAAACCATGGTCTTTAGGTTCTCTTTCTTGTGGCCAAGTGTAAGCTCTCTTGTGTTAGCTACCTATTTGATCCATGTTTGGTTTTTTGAATCCGTATGGAGGAGGATTAGAAAAATCCAAAAAAAAAGTTAAAAGTCATATCATAAGAAAAGACAAATTATATCTCAAAAGTCAGATCACATCAAAAAGACATGATTTTTGTTTGGCACATCTTCTATCTTAGTTGAAGCTCAAACTCCACAGTCGGCCACATGATAGCGTCGAGATCCATTCGAATGTGATATGCCAATAGACTGAAATAGGTCTCATATCATTATATCAACATATTTTCCTACATATTTAGTGCCACCTATCTTCTCACATAAGTACCTAATCTTCACAGTAGACCAATGACTCTATAAGAGGCCCTAAAGAGCAAGGAACATGTTGTGGGAAGGTAGAATCCATATTACTTTCATGCATACAACCTTCATAGGATGATCTACGTATTTCACTTGTTAACCCAATCTTTGTGTTCACTAGTCAGAGTGACCTAAGTCCTTGATGTTAATAGTTGTTAGCCTCGCGCACTTGTATAGCGTGTTTGATTCCAACTAAAGATTTCTACATCACCCATATGGTGCCCTACATTCTTTATTTACATCATATTTTCTTGATATCCCCCTTGATGAATATCGCTTTTGATTTATCATGTCTTACTTACGTCTCTTGGCTTCTAACTTGAGAGTTGCATTGTAAGACCTCGAATAAGACCAAACATTCCTCACAAACACCCCTTCACATTTGTTTACCAAACCATCTCATTGTCATACTAATCATGTCATTAGGTGGTTATGTTTTATTACATCACATTTTCAAACAAATACTAAGTTTGAGTTGTCATTCTTTAAAGCTTTTTTATTTTTATTTGTCCATCGTGTTCTTATTTGATATTTTTTGGACTTCACTTATCTTACATTGGAAATTTTGCATGTGTACATGTTTTTCTTTATATTTGACTTGACATTCTTGTCTCACATTCAACTTACATTTCATTTTCAATCATTTATGTTTTCATCATGCTTCATTTGACACGCTTATCTTACATGAGCTTACATTTCATTTACTTACATGTCTTTGTTTGATTTGTTGTATATTGATATTTCATTGACAATGTTTTACATGCTTTTTCACATGATTTAGTGTGTTCTACATTCATTTTTCGTCATTTTTTTATATAACATTCTTAGATTGTTGGTTCTACACCTAACATTTACAATCCCGACTTGCCAATTCTCGAAGTGCTTTGATCAGTTTTGAAAGTTTTCTATTTTTACTTTGACCATCATGTGTACGCACGCATTGCTTCTATTTTTAGTCATGTATCCCTAAGGTTTCTCAAATGCAGGTATTGTGCCCTCCATGATTGAGACTATGATATTTGCATGTAGTCATTTACGACAAAGCTACATCAATGTATGTATAAGGTACTTTTATTTACTTTCATCATTTATTTTCGTATTTCATTTGAGTTAGCTCAATCGTTGTGTTGCTATGTTCTTTCCGAAGCATCATCACATGTTATACTATTTTGACACGTGATGAGCTTCGAATCGGCCATATGTATGCACATAATATTTTACATATTTATCACTTACTAACGCTTTTGCTTTCAACGACTTGTGGACCTTCAATTTTCCTAAATGCATGTCATAAAGGGTGCACCGAGAAAGGGGTGGGCAATTCTTTAGTGCTTTGCAAGAGATGTTATCCATATCATGATCATATAATTCCTACTAGTAGTCCAACTTCCTTAGAATGTCTATCCATTTACCTCATATGACGTCTCCCTGAAATCCTAAAACTTTGGAATATGGCTAAGTCTGAAATCTTGTTAGACCGTCCAAAACCTAAATTTAGCATTATAACTCCTAAAGGTCTGAAACCACTCTTAAACATCCTCAAAGTGTGTGTGTGTGTGCGCGCGCACACGCCCACAGCAACAGTGGTGGATAGCTTAGGGTTGGCAACAGTGTTTTATTATTATAGTTAGTCTAATTATTTCGATGGCCATGAGCAAACAATCCTTGATCTTGTGGTATCAAGCCTAACACTGAAAGAAAGTGTTGGAAAGATTGATATACATCACCCATTGGGTGAAGCATTGCCCTCCAATCTGAATATCAATGGTCTCATGGAGATCTTGTGTGAGGTCAATCTCAACACAAACACATCATTGGGGTTTGGCAACATAAAATCTATTAATTTCGAAACAAATTAACCGACCCAAAGTATCAACTATTTTTTCTAGAAAGGGCCAAAATGACATGGGTAAGCCACAGAACTCCACCTTGATTGGGACCTTGCGCTTAGCCTTGTTAGACACAACAAAGTCTTAGGTCCAAGAAGAAAACACAAACAATGAGCTCTAACATAGAATATGTCATGTTTGTGTATGGCAATACAATGTTCCAAGTTTTCAAACATAAAAAGAAAGACACCCTTGATTAGGGCTTGCACCCCAATAAGCTTAATGCCATGAGGTTGTCATTATGCTTGTACCCACCATTTTAGCATAGATTCAATAGGGATACGTCCCACAAAAGTACCCAATAAGGGTATGAGACTCCAACCATTGACATGCTTTATCAAATTCAGGTAAATCAAGCAAAACATCAGGGAGATTATCTTCATAAGGGGATACATTACCTCATGAAAGACCTTGTGTGCATTCTTCAACACCATTGTTGCTTCCCACCAGAGTGAGCTACATCTAACAATGCAAGGCCTTGTGGGAAGCCCATTAAATAAAAAAGTATTCACCCAATGGGCAGATTTTCAAGCTAGAGGCTATTAAATGCTAATCAAATCAATGAAAAAGTCCTGCAAGTCCAAATATTATTGCGGCGATATGACAGATGGGGAAAAACCTAGGACATGACCAACATGACTAGTACTCCAAAGCACTCTCAATTTGTTGGCTCACGTTTTTGTAATTAAACCTGCTTATATAAATATTTAATAAATTGGATACAAAAATGTTATTGGAAAAACATGCTCCACTTATTAAGCACACATTTTCAAAATGAAAAATACAAATCCATTTATTAAGGAGAACATCTATTCATAATGAAATAGATGGCTCCACTTATCAAGGCATGCACTTTGGTTCTTTTATTAGTATTCTTGTTTATTTTTCTCGCTCAAAATCTAAATTTTAAAAGTTTTTAAACCTTACATAAAGTTTTGAATTGTTTCCCTGCTCAATGCTTTCCTCGTACCAAAGGCCCCAAGCACAAATTGTTTTACCACATATATAATAAGAAATTTTTATGTTGTTTTTCTATAAGTAAATTGATTAACCCAGATATCTTAATTAATTTTATTTTAATAAATATTTTTCTATAAGTAAATTGTTTAAGCCAAATATCTTAATTACTTTTATTTTAATAAATTTTAAACTTATAATTTTAAATTGTTTGAATTGGAACACACAACCTATAAGTATAGGCTACAAGATAACAATAATCTCATAAACCACAAGTGATACGATCATTTGCTATGACTACCACTTGTTGTATACTAAAGTCCATATATATATAAAAGATATAAATTATCACATTTAATAAATAATAATCAGAATTTATAAAGTTATGAATTAGTAAACAGATGAACAAATTTATATATGATTCACAAGATCGTGGCATTACAACATTACCCTTGATAATAAATCGGTATTAATTAATTAATTATATAACATTTTTATTTGGTGAAGTTATTTGGGCAACCATCCACCATTTGTCATTTCTAAGGTACCTTGGCATATCATACATAAGCTTCAAATTTGTCAATATATCAAAGGAAACAAATCTATCTCACCCAATTAACCCAAGAGAAAACAATCTAATCATTCAACAAGTAAATCCTCCATGCAACCAAATGAAAACAATCACAACCAATGAAAGAAAAGAGCTTTGCTCTTCTATTCAATTATCAAAAAACTTGAATGTGCATAGCTTAGTTCAGATTAGCAATAGACGCACTCAAAGATACATAAATTATGAAACAAGAGCCAACAAGATTCACTCTCAATACTTCAATGTATACGTGTGATAAACAATTGTAGCAATGTAATCATCATGTTCATTCATAGCGAACACATTATTTTGACTAATCTTTAAAATATTTTTTTTTCATAGGGGTCATCAAATATGAAGTGTTATCATGCTACATTAACCAAACCATGATAAGACCTTGGCTTACAACCTCAAACATGAGCATTTTGTTTCTTCAATCACTTGCTTGTATCTACCGCTAGCACCATGATATTTTATTGTGGCTTGTTAAGGGACATCAAAGGTTGAAACCTCACCCCTTAATATGGTATTCAATTTAAATACAGATATTACTTCAATCATGTTTGTGACCAATACCTTGAATTTGAGAAGCTAATTAAAGGAATTTTTTTATTTAGCTATCTTTTCACCATATCTTTATTTGAGGGGTTAATTTCTAAATTTAATTTCATATAATAAACTTTTCAATTATTAATAAAACTAATTTTGATCAAAACATCTCACCAATTGCAATATGATGAGAAGTTAGAATTTTCATTTTTGACAAATGAAGCTGAAAGCTATCGTAATCCTAAAGATAGCTTGACCATGTTATTAGAATATAGAAAGATATCCACAAAAATTGAAACAAAGTGTGATATGAATTTGAGACATCCACAAAAATCTGAAGGCTTATAAGACATAAAATGTGCACATCATGTCAAGAATTGTCCCAAAAAATTTGAAATGGACAGTGTTGATATCCGAATGAGTAACAAACTCTACAGTTCATGCAAAAAGTAACACATTGCTTGTTGCATTAACTAATTGTAGTTTATAATGGAATACTTAGATTATGAGGTTGTTTTGGAAAGTAAGGTTTCCTCAGAGAGACCTGTGGTCCTCATTAAATGTCCTGCTAGTAATAACCAGGATCCTTGGTATGCAGCCATGTGCTCAATAGTTCATCCCCACACACCAAAGAAGCAATGGCGCAAGGCAAATGAGGAAAGCTCCGGTAAGCAAGTCATGTGTTCCTACAAAAGATAATGCTTCTGATTTGTTTTGACGTTTGGCTTTAACTTTGTTTTATGTTGTGCTTTTTGCTCGGGGTATGCTTACAATACCGGCTGCTTTTTTTGATCGAGTATGTACCATGTTTTATCTAATGAAATATATAGCATGACTTCAATCAAAAATAAAAATATGAAGGGTTACGAAGTAGTCTTTGTCAACCAATTATTGTCATGTAGGTCCATCTTCTAAAGTCTAACCATCATCATCAAACCTTACCTTGCCTTGCCTCGAGGCAAGTTAAGATTTCATACTCTACCCCGTGAAAGGCCCAAATTGGAACTGGCATACTTAATTACCACTGACAGATTCTTAGCATTTCTTTAAAGGCATTACACTTGTGCTTAGTAACTGACACTTTCTCATCAATAATAGCAGCACCGGTGCAAACTCCCAAGACATGAGATGTTTCATTGAGTGATGCAAATGCTTATGCTCACAATCCTAAAAGGAACTCTTCATTGGGAAATTTACCTCTTTAAACCATAGAGAAGAGTAAGAAAGACTAAGACGCCTTCCTTACCAACGGTTTCATGCTTCAAGTGTTTTTTTCATCTCGCTTCAACAAATGAGGCCAATTCAGATTTGGATTCAAACATGGAAACTCTTAAACTTAGTCATATGGGCTCTTAACCCATAAAATATGCTTATGAATTCTATATATACTATTTCACTACCAACCTCTTCTTTTCTTTCTACTCAATTAGTGAATTTGAAGCCTTCAACATCTTGGGTTTTTGAGGTGGGTCATATCATCAACCCATATCTTGTGTTTTTGCTCATCTCCTTAGCATGCCTCTATGAATGTCCTCAACTACATAGCTCACTTAAAGTATATAAAAAATAATGGCCAATACCTACTAGTGAATATTATTATCCATGTTGAGAAATTCTAGGAAATCCATCTTTTAAGGAATCATCATTGTCCTCCCCTAGAGTCGAGTCACTAGAACGATAGACACTAGGGTCATCACCATCATCATCATGATGAGTGTACTCAAAGGAATCTCCAAACAATTGAGTGGTGGATAAAGTTGATGTCCGTGATAGGGTCAACGACACTCCAACTGCCCAATTCATGTTATGAGTCTTCAATAGTTTTCCATGCAAGCTTCGTCTCTATAGTTGTATTCGACTCTAGACTCCCCACCAACAATGCACCAATTGGGTTTCCAAACTAAAAAGACACATTCACTATTTACTCTACCCATTTGGGTTTGTTAGCCTCCAGACAACTCAACAATTGGCTTTGCTTCACCAATTTCATACACTTTCTACCACCTCCCCCAATCACATCCCTAGCCCACCCCACCAAACTTAAACAAATCAAGAACTGAAGAACTAGTTGAAGTATTCATAGTTTTCCCTAACATATGCCCTTATGCACTCGACAAACTAGAAATGGACCCAAAAACAACATCCACCATCGAGACAACTACAACATACATCCTTGAGTCAAATACTAAAGTTGACCACTACTTAATTTGCACGGGCTCCTAAAGAACAACCCTTGTAGTTGAGGTATCCATTGAACCATTTACATTAGGCATCACCATCATCGCATTTAGATCAACCACTTTCACACCTCAACTTGCCTTTCTTCATCGACAATTGCTTCGGCAGACTTTGCTTCATCCCCAGATAATTGTGTACTATCCTTGGTTGCATGATTGTCACCCTTAGGGAGGTCAACATCCATGGATGCAACCCTCAATACTTTCGTGGTGTCTCTAGAATATATTAATCTATCAAAATTTTCCAAGTGGTTAATTCTAATGCCTATTGTCATCCTTGGTCTAAATCTCAAACATCAATCTTGTTCACCAATTTTCCCTTTAGTTGTTGGTAATTTGGAAGGCACTATCAAAATAGGCTCCAGCTTTGTGGCCTTCAAACACCCCTTGTGTAGCAAATTCGGTCAAGATGATGGCTTTCATCATTCATAACTTTGCCACACCAACAAACATGTAATCACATCCTGTATAAATCCCTTTCATCATCAATGATCAATAAAACCGATTCACCATGGCAAGATGATCTACAGTATTAATGCCAAAACCTTCTTTTACGTCAATAGTCGTACTAGGCTCGCCAATGTCATACTAAACCATCATATCCCAGGGAGGGGTGTTTTTTTCTTTGTTTGATAAAATTTTCCTTTCTTCTTTATGAGATCCAAGGGATCAATGATCCAACACCTCATTTCTCCTTTAGAGCAAGTATTCAAGTTGAATTTTTTCACTAAAATCACATATGTCAGGGTATCTCTCTTATGCTTTGTCCTTATATTGACTTCTACCTTATTCTTAACTGGGGTTTGAACCTTTGGGGGCTTGTCAAGGTCTTCTTCATCGTACCCTACTTCTAAGTTCAAAGTAAAAAAATATATTTGCCCTTGCTCCAATCTTTTGATTTTTGTTTCCACCCCATTTGTCAGCGTGAATGTCGATGGGAAAGTAACCCAACAATAATGCTTATTGACACAGAGATTTGACTTATCCCTCTTTTGACGCACCAAGAACCTCAATCATTAGGGCTAGTCCAATCACTGAACACACTCTCCACTTTTTCATTAGCTTTGTTAAACTCGTATTTTTTGAAATTAACTATAAGAGTTTGATCAGTAGCAATTTCATTGGCATCAACATGCCAGTATTGGATAGCTCATATAGCTTGAAAGCTATTAATTGAAGAGTGTTGAACCAAAAATCTACAATATTTGACCTAGAGTTGAATACAGAAAAACTAGACTAACTCCTAGCACATACAATGCACCCAACTGACCTTGTATTTCTCTTGAAACTTCAATGCCAAAGTGAATTCTAAAATTAAAATGTCATTCCCCCTATCTTTGCCAATTTAATTTGATTATTAATCAACTTGCATGCCAATTTCTTATCTAGGCCTTTACAATTTCACCAGTTTTGACGAGCTCCTATGAATTAATTTATCTCCAATTTTTGAAAGGTCTTTTGTGCTCTAATTGTTTGTACTCATCAAATCGAATTGGGGATCAATTAAAAGGTCATATAGCTTAAATCATGTTTGTAAAAGTCTCATGTTTTCTTTTTTCCCTAGGGAGTCAAACTTCATCCATAGCAAAAATGACCAAATTTAGAGCAATTGTTAACCATTACCTTCTAAAATTGACTTAGAATGCTTCCTTTGGCATTCGTTTAGATATTTCAATGAGTGAAATGGAATCTCGCATCAATTAGTCAAATAGAATCTCACAATGAGATTTTAGACTAGAATTATTGGGAAATCTTTCTTTTAGAATCAGATATAGCCTAAAATCCCAATGGGGAGTCCCAATTGACTTATCGATTTGAGTTAAGTAGATGATCCTGTAGACACCTATTTTTAGTTTGGGATGGTTTTAGTTGTCAATTTGCATCATTCTAGGGAACTTGTGTTTTTGTCAATTGTCCATTCGTACTAGGCTCTTATTGGCACATTTTTTCCAGTGCTTTAGCCCTGATCTGCCCAATCTTTTCCCTTCCCCTTTTTCTCCTCTTTCCCTTTCACCCTTGGTTGTTCTTCTGTTGATTTTGGAAAGCGTACGTTGTATAGTATTGGGGCCCTAGGACCACATACTACATGTTTTTGGTGTGGGCCCTTGTGACCCTTATTTTAGGTCTCCCATGCCTTATGCGCACTATTTATCGGCCTTCCCACCTGTTGTGTGTTGGGTCGTGCGTCAATTTGGTCCTACTTTGAATTTGAGAAGTCTGTAAATACACACATGAATGAGTACTTATAGGACAAGAAACATGATAGACTATTACGAATTGAAAGCAATATTTTAGCACCTATGGAAAGAGCATAATTTGAGCATTTAGAGCTAATTGAATCAAGAATTGAAGTTTGTATTGCATTGTGCCACTTGTTCATGCTGGTGCAAAAACTCATATAGGATTAGGGCTTGCACCCATGAATTGCTTGTTGAAGTATATTAAGTGGTGTTTACCAAAAAAATTATAGAAGAGGGGTCTGATAATAACGGAGGGATAATATAGGCCCCTCATTGGTTGGTCCATTTTTTATTGGTCTGTGATGAGTTGTTAGGGTTGTGGAGGAGATTAGTTTCTCAAAGACTTGAGCAAAATTCAATAAAAGCAAACAAGGATTTCAAAGGCCCAAAGCAAGCAAATAGGGTTATGTAATTAGTTTTCAACAAGTCACAAGTGCCCAAAATTGTACATTGACGGCTCTGGTAGTCTGGGAAAAGTTCTATGTTCGTCCCAAGCTTTCTAGGTTTTGTTCATCTTGCCTTTTGGACCTGTTTTCCAGTATCTATTTCTTCCAATTGTCCCCATATTTGTGACAATTGAGATATTCTTCTAGAACCCTCTCTTTTCACCTATTGTTTATTCTAGAATACTCCTTAGTACAATTAGGTTTGATTTTATATTTTTATTAGGGTAAATCTAATTATTCCTGATTGCAAGTAGTGTAGGTAGAAGTAGTGCATTTTGATGTAAACCCACTTTTCCCATACTACAAATCTGATTCACAGCAGGTATTTGGGGAACCATACTCTAAATGAGAATCTAGATGTGTTATATGCATGTGTGGAAACAAATATCGAACAATATTTAGAATAGAGGAGATAATAAAATTGAAGCCATAAAAATTTATTAATCTATGCATTTTGTACATGGCATACTCTCGAGGGAGACATGGTTGTTTATTTTTTGTTATTTGATGATAACTAATCATGCAGATGTGTACATAATATTACAAGGCCACAAAGCTTTAAAAATTGTTATGGAAGTTGAAATGGTTGCATTCTATGTGTGACTCTTTGCCTTCTAAGGGTCGCACTGAACCACGTCAAAATTGATGGTCAAAATCTAGCCCATTGGGTGTTTCCCTACTACACCCTACACAGTTACTGCCCTAGACCCTACAAGGGGAACACCTCCGATTATATTGGGGCTCCACCCCATGGAGAATGAAGTAAAGAAGGATTGCATGAACTACACATAGAAGAGCTGCACCAAAAGGGTTTGCGCACAGGGTTGCATAAATGTTAAGTTGTGCACATGTGCACACGTTGAGCTATGTAGGGAAGAGTGAGAGGCCACGAGTTGTGTGCAATGCTGGATGTCTAAAATGCTCAAGATGAGAGCTCAAACTAATGCAGTTGTGCACGGATCAGCAGAATGGATGTAATTGCCATCCAATCTTGAGTGTTGCTTCTTGCATCAAAGAATTTGTAAAGAGTTTTATTGCAAATATGGGCTAGAATTATCTCTACATCAAAGTTAGTACTTCCCATACCTTGAGTGTACAAGAAGAATGCATCAATTCTTATATTACACCATTGTTTTTGGTATTGCGTTCAAATTTTACAATCTACTCAACTGCCTTTCAACATAACGCACAAAATTCTTCTGCAACAATGTACATCAAACAGGTTTTATTGGTTCTTTTATCCTTCCTAGTTTTCTCTCTACTTCCCCTCTATTTCTGATTGAGGGTCATATATTATAGAAATGAAAACTCATAACTTTATACAGCTTCAGCCAAGTTCAATGGTTAACATAGATCTCTTTAAGACGTCCTAATCTATACATTTCTTCAGTGTCCAACATGCAGCATAATGTAGGCATAAGCATAGTTTATAATTATTTACTAAACAACTAGAACATACCAATTTTGATCTATTATTATCTGCTTCAAGAAAAAGGCTGCAATGAGAGGAAAAAACCTACCATCTACCTCACATTTACTGATAAGAATGTGCACCCCGTGAATGAGGAATTAAATATTTGGAAAGCATAATCACTTGCCAAAAGTAATAACTACCATTTGAGAACCATCCAAGTTCCCCATTAGAGATGGGAAAAAAAAGGTAAAACATATTGGCGTACCAATTCCATTTTAAAAAACTTGAATCAACAAAGCATACAGTTCTTCCAACACTAGAACATTCATGGCCCCTAAGAACATACATTACATTTCTAATTTCTATATCATGCACCGACAATATCAGTTGAGCCTTCTATAGCTCAGATATTACCTTTGCATAAACCATGCAGGGTAGGTACAGTAATTTATTTTGTTCCATCAGACATTCATTATTTCTCGTCTCTGTTAAGTTATTTTTTGAAGTCCTCTTGATCAAAAGTATATCCCATTTGTTTCGTAATTAGAAAATATACTGAGGAATTTGGAAAGAAATGAGAGATACCTGAACAGTGAATTCTGGTCCCTCAGGTTTGCTAAGCCTTCACGATCAAAATATATATCAGAGCTACTAAATGCCATATTGCACAAATGGAAGACAACAGGAAGTATAGATTAATTAATAGTTGCATACCTTCCAGGAACAAATGTAAAATCACCTTCAATTGAGCCAGAAGAAGGCAAACCACTGCAGCTCTCATACACAAATTCATCACCACCCTCTCGCAAAAGTGGATACTGATCAGCCCCAAGTCAAAGTCAGAAAGACCAAAAGTTGACAACTAACAACTTTGAAAAATGTTAATTTAAAAGTGACTTTTATTTTCAGAATACCACCTCTCCAATGACACCTTCATCACAAACTTCATCTATGATATTGTCATTTGCTCGAATTATCCAATGCCTTCTAGACAGTTGGCACGAACTAAAGATTCTGTCTTGAGAGATGTTTTCTTGATGTAGTAGGCACATACGGATTGAATAGCAAAACAAGTATTTGTCCCCATCCCTCCGTACATCACTGAACTCTGGCACAAACACAGCAGAGCCACGAACCTGCAAAATGACACAACATTCAGTCAAACAAAAAGATAAAAAGATACGCAACTCATACAACTACCCGCAAACATAACATAAAACATTCTTCCAGACAAATATTTTAAGCATGGCATTTCTCAAAAAGAATTCACAAAGAAGATGATAAGCCAAGCTAGGGCTTAGTTGCATTCAACGAACCCCATATCATTTAAAATATTATTTCTCCTCTTACAAACTTCTGTACAGATAATTTTTAAAAGTCAATTTTTTAGTTGTAAAGACAGTGGCTAATGTGACTCAGGTGTAAGGTGTAACAAACTATATTACTGGTGCTAAAGTCATGGTATAAGCCAGATATTAAAGATAGTGCAATAGCAGACAGCAGATGCCATTATCTTGAATGCTATTGGCTTACCTATTCCGTAGGTGGAATTACAAATTTGTTCTTAACCATTTAGCAATGTACAAACACTGATCCCAACCTAAATTGGCTTACCATCCACTATGGTGGTGTATCTATGTTTAATATTATCTGGATATTGATATACTACAAAATAATATCTAGGCACATTGTATCCAAACACCCAACTTAGATATATTAACAGTTCTGATATTGAAAACTCCCATATCATATAAAAGTCTAAATACACCATAAAACAACTATACAGTGCACGTAATGAATAAGTAGTTGTCTTATTACAAATGAGATGTATACCTGAATTGAAAGTGCAGAGCATAAATTGATCAAAATTTATTTTGAAAATTTTGAAAATCCCTTATTACCTGTCCCTTTATTTCAGATATTTCAAGTTCTATCTATACCTACAACAGAACATGAATCCAATACTTTGCGACTTGGACTTCTGGCAATCATCATCAAGGCGTGAATCTCATACTTCACTTCCCCCTAGTATATTTATCACATATACACAGAAGTAACATCTAATTCATAAAGGAATGCCAATATTCTTGTGCTATTCATTTTGATGTATGCAATTCTTCTTAAATAGTAATGGCTCCATTTCATTCGTTGTGCCACTTCAAATGCTTCATATACCACTTCGAATGCCTACTTATATGCAGCTAATATTTGGTTTAAGAAACCAACATCTGTTATTAAACTCAATATGATACATCAATGACTAAATCCCAAGTTGCAATCCATTTTGGCTGAATGATCCAACTCATAAATGGGTTCTAAGTGTATTAAACCCAATTAAGATACAAAGCCCGCCTGGAGATCAAGTGTAGCTGCAGCTAATAAAGACAGACAGACAAAAAAACACATGGAGATGCCTAATATCTAAATTCAAAATGGATATTCAAGCAAATCAATAGCTTTTATGTAAAATTAACATATACAATGAACACAACAGTACTCAAGATAAAAAAAGGCACACTTGAGAACCGTGATAAAGATACCAACGTCTTGGAAAGCCATGAGATATAGAGAAGAAACTGATTTCAACTTTGGCCACTTGGAGAACACATGCCCTGAACTATCCAATGACTGCCCACATTATCAGGGTCACTGAACATTATTACTTATAGTTTTCCTTATGTTAGTATTAACATGGTAGCTCCCCCCTTATACAACACCATAGCTCCTCTCCATTTTTAAAAAAATGAAAATTTGAAAATTTAATGCCATGCTAGAACAAATACTTTTGCATGACACCACAAGGTAGTCAAAGGAACCAATGATGGTGAACCCACTACCTAAGAGATAGTTGGAGCAATTGATGATGCAGTCGCAATTTGGGGTCTTATGAAGAGATGCCTTAGACCATGCAGCCCTCAGAATTACACAACAGAATAATGTAATAAAATGCAACAAAACAACAGATCTTTATTTGATTTCAACAACAGGAAATACAGCTTGCGCACGCAATAACAACACAACAATCTCAAATGAGATGCATTGCAACATCATATCATCAAATCTCTGCCTCCTAATACTTAGAATACTCACTAGGATCTATATCCGTGAGTTACCCGACTCGCTGGCTCAAGCATAGGGGCATGTTTATATGGGCACAAGACCCACCTACATACAATAATGCCCTCAGCAACCCACTACATTAAATATTTGTAACACATCACTTTGCACCACAAACATTAAATGTTCATTACAATCCCAAAGCACCATAACACATCACAGCATAAGGCATCATGCCGAAACACATCAAGTGACATTAAATGAAATGGCAACAACCTTCCATGATTCAAGGAATTAAATGCAACCGGTTAGGAACTGTAGTGACTCTTTATCCAAAACTCATCACAACATATGCGCCCAGTACAAACTGTGCACAAGATAAGTTATGCAGAAGTCACAATCTTGCAAGGCTAACCTTGCAATATTCTCACTATTGCATACCAACATCCTGCATAAGATGTTGCAAGCTTGCATACTAGAACTCGCAAGACTTCAAAAGTCCATTTTTTGCATGGATCTTCTGAATTGCCACTAAACCAAACAAGGAACTTTAAAACATACTCATGCAGAGCATTGCAAGCAACTACAAACAAGGATCGAAACTATGCACAACAAACTTGCAAAAAACAACACAAACATACGTGCACACAAAGGCAATGCAAAAAACAACACTATAAGGGACTTTGCGTGTGCACAAAGGCGGCACAAAACAACAAAAAGAACTCTGTGCACAACAAGATTTACATACAATATTACTTAGCTTATTTCCTAATATAAATGTTTTTTTGCTTGATGTAGGATTACAGGTGAACTCGAATGCTCCTACATCATACACCCTTGGTAATAAAAGAAACATGAGCTCCTGATTATGCACCCTCTAAGAGCTCTGTTATAGGTATTCTTGCATTACAGTTTTTAATGCGCTTATCCATGTCGCATCTTCAACTTCTCAACCCTTCCACTTAGCCGCCTGGAGATGAGAAAAGAATGATCAAGCACCGCTTGAGGACTCCCACTGAGGCTTTTCCTTCTCAGACAAGATATTATTTATACTCTTTGTCATGCGTCTGCTTGCTGACTCTAGAATCAATAACCCTTTATGCCTCACGCACTTTCTCTACCATCTGCGCTCTCTAGTCAACTTCTTCAAAATCTACGTTTGTACTTTCACTACTTTGCCCTTCATTATATGGATACAAATCTACCACATTGAAAGTAGGCGATATATCTATCCCTTCATATAACTCTATCTCATATGAATTTTTTGCAAGCTTTTGGAACACTCTACATGGCCCAATCTTTTTCCATTTCAACTTCTCATAAATTCCCTTTGGAAATATTTGTTTTCTCAAGCATGCTAAGACTAAGTCTCCCACCTGATATTACACTTCACTTCTTTTCACATTTGTACATTGCTTGTAATGCGCAATGCTTCTTCCCAACTATTTGTGCACTTGCTAATGTAGGTCGCACATATATTCAACTAAATCTTCTGCTTCAGCACTGTTCTTTTGCTCATCTACGATGTCGTGCAATAGTGTGACACCTCTTGGACTTGACCCATACACAATCTAAAATGGTTTCTTTCCAGTACTCCTATTAATTGGATTGTTATAAGCAAACTCAACTTGTGCTAGAACTGAATCCCATGTTCCTGGCTTTCCATCAATCAAACATCACAGTAGATTACCAAGACTTATGTTGACTACCTCTGTCTATCCATCCGTCTTAGGATGATACATTAAACTGAACTGTAGCATGGTATTCAGTTTCTTCCACAAAGTCCTCCAAAAATGTCCAACAAATTTCATATCCCTCTCTGATACTATGTTGCACGGCAATCCATACAATCACACAACTTTCCTGAAAAATAAGTTAGCAATGTGTGTCGCATCACTAGTCTTCTTACAAGCAATAAAATGTGCCATCTTCAAAAATCTATCCACAATCACAAATATGAAAGCATATCATTTTTGTGTTCTAGGCAATCATAAAACAAAATCCATGGTAATCTCTTCCCATGGTCTCTTTGGAATAGGCAATGATTGATACAACATTGCATTTTGACTTCTCCCTTTCACAACTAGCAAACTCTACACTCTTGCACATACTTGCTCACGTCTGCATTCATTTGCAGCCAAAAGTAATTCTCAGCCAACTATGCATATGTCATGTCATAACCAAAATGACCTGCTAATCCTCCACTCTGTTTCTTCTTAATCAAAATTTTGTGCATTGAAAATCTAGGTATACACAACCGCGCTCCTCGGAACAACAATCCTTCTTGCATGAAATAATCCAACCGCGGTGTTCTATTTTGCCACTCACTAGTTTTGTGCATGCTTTTCATGCTTGCTTGAAATCTTCATCTTCTTCAAATATCTCTTTCATAGAATCAAATCCTATGACTTCCACTCGCATCTCGTTCAACAAAAGAACTCTTCTACTCAATGCATTTGCAACTCTATTTGAATTAACATTTCTATGTTTCAAAAAAAATGACTAACCCTGCAAGAATTCAACCAACTTCAAATGTAGTTGATTCATTTTTTTCTTGACTATTTATGAATTGCAGTGCCATATGGTGTGTTACAATACAACTCCTTAGGCAGCAAATAATGTCTGCACTTCTTGAGTGTCTGCACTATCGCATAGTAACTCCTTATCATACATTGAATATTTCTTTGCATCATTCAATTTCTCACTTAAGTAAGCTATAGATCTACCTTCTTGACTCATCACTGCTTTGCAAGAATTCAACCCACTTCGTATGTCATTGATTCAATTATTCTTGAAAATTTGTGAATTGTAGTGCTTGATGGTTTGTGTACAATACAAACTCCTAAATAATACCTCTACTTCTTGAGCACAATTGCCCAATCACATTAAGGGGAAGAACGTGTGGCTTGATTTCCCTCTTCAAAGTATTGGATACGTGAGCAGAGATCAATCATCAACGAGGGTGATTGGGGTTAGTTTAGTCCATTACACTTCCCAAGCGTTTTTGCAAGTTTTATCCCCTGACAAATGGACCTAAGGTTTCAAATGAAGGAGATACATTTATAGGTGTCACGCATATGATTAGACCTCGATATCGTACACAGAGTTGAAGGATAAACAAGTGCATATGCATGAATCAAATAGAGAAGCAAAATATCTAGGGACAAAACCGACCAGCTCAAAACATAGCAGCGAACGTTACTGACCTGAGGTTGATGTTATTGTTTCGGCATGCACAAAGATCCAAAGCCTACATCGAGCAACTCACAATCATGTTTCCAGCCTACCTTGGTGTGTGCCCCCTATCTCGGTCCTACACAGTACAAGGAATTGCTAGGTATATCATCCTTTAATGTACTTTACATATTTAGTAAGCTTGCATGCTAAATCCGTTTCAACATTCTACATTCAAATGCTTGATTGCCATACTTTATGATCTGAATTATTACAATGATTTCTATCTTAATTAGATTAAACAAATAATCCAAATTAGGGTAAAACAGGGTCTGAAATTAGTGCACATCCTTCATTCTCCACCTTTCTTAGGCACTAATACTGTTGAACTGCACACAAGCTCAACCTTTCTCTTATCAACCCTGTGTCTAACAGCTCCTGAGCTTGTCTTTGCACCTTTGCATTTTCTGTAAGTGTCAACCTATAAGCCATTTTGTTCAATTAACTCAGCCTTAGAGAATCAAATCCATTCGATGACTTATACTCCTCATGGGTAGCAACACATCTGGTAGATCATTTCAAATAATCTTTGCAAATTTGTTCAATATCTCTAACATCATGCAGAAGTATTTCTTCTGCTGCACCTGCGCTTACAACTTGCGCGGGCTTTGTTATCAACGCATAACATGTGTGTTCCTTCACTTCTCTCAAGAATTGTTTTCCCGAAATCATCGAAACTCTTTGGACCTTTGTCCACTTCTTCACTCTTATCTACAATGGATTTAAAGTATGTTTTGCTCAATCTTTCATCAATGTATGGGTGTTTGTGCGGCCATCATGTTGCACCCTCCTGTCAAACTACTAGCCTTCCAAGTAACACATGGCAAATGTTCAAGGGCATTATATCATGCAACTTCATCATTCTATCAATTAATCTAAAAACTTACTAAACATTGTTCATTCACCAAAATCTGATGTCCCTTTAGCAACCAAGAAACTATAGGGATTTGGATGTGCAATCCTCTTCAAGACAAGCTTTCAACCATCTCTTCCAAAATAAGATTATTTGAACTGCCACTATCAATAATCAACTTGCAGCCCTTACCTCCAAATCTGCAAATGGTTCTTAATAGATTCTTCCTTTGTGTGGGACTATTATCTTCTTTTGTTGGTTTTGATAACACCCTCATCATCATGAGAGCTTCTCCAATTTTTTGTTCATAAAAGTTATGATTAGATGCAATACTCTCTTCATCTACTTGGGCAATATGTGTATTTGCATTGTTTCTCCTACTACCTTCATTGTGTGTATGTGGATACTTAAATGCTCTATGCCCCAGTTTCACCACATCTGAAACACATACCCATGATTCCTCTTCCTCTATCTCATCCATAGGATCGTCTACCTATGGTAGGATTTCCTCTGCCTATTTGCACACTAGTATCATTGTGCTAAGAAGTACTAGTTTCTCCTCCTTGTGTTGAGTAACCTCTATCGCTGCTTCCTTGTCCTTGTGCACGCGAAAATCCCTCACACTGTGCCTTGTTGTCTTTATCAACTTCTCCACCTGTAGTGTGCATATAGGCTTCTTCAACAAATAGCAACTAGATCATACCATACTCGTCTTGAATGGAAATTTGCAACCCATTCAAGTATCTCAATATCGTCTTAGCATCATCTTCAACATGATCCACTTTGATGGTGAGTCTCTAAAACTAATCAGTGTAATCTTTCATACTCATCTCCCTCTGTCGCAAATTTTGTAACTTCTTAAACAAAATTTAACCGATACTCAGAAGGTATGAATTTCCCCTTCAACTTTGCAACCAGTCTATCCCAAGTCTTGATCGTATCTTTACCTCTACAGAATCTTTTTGCCTACATATGCTCCCACCATAAGGATGCGTGACCCTTCAACTTTGTGCATGTAAATTTGACCTTCTTGAAATCTTCCATACTTTCATTCTCAAAGTATTTCTCCAACTCGATAATCCAATCAATGAGTCCTTCAAGACTCAAATTACCTGAATAACTAGGAGGGTCCAACTTTGGCTTACTAGTCATCCTTACGATTGCACGCAAGAATATATCTTCAAGTTTATCGACCTCTTTTTCTGCAACCTGCTTCTCAAGAGCTTATTTTGTGGTTTCATTGTCACTTTCATCATCCACCACTGCAATCCCTTGACATTGTGTGGTTTCCATAGTCTCTAAACAGGCTTGCATATCTCTCTTCAATCTTGCCAAGTCTACAAGTCTTGGCACTCTAGCCACTCTCGGCGCTCTCACAACGAACCCTACTCGGGGTGCCATTCCTCAAAATCAAAGAACAAGCACTACACCTTTTACTCAACATTCATGTTGGAAAGATGTCTTCATTGCTTTCTACCCACACTCACAAATGTAGAAAACCAACTTTTATCCACTTACTCACTTGCAAGTAAAAAACCTTGCTTTGATACCAAATGATGCAGTCACAGTTACGGATCTCAATGAAGAGATGCCTTAGACCACACATCCCTCAAAATTACATCGTAGTATAATGCAATAAAATTTCTTTAATCAATTTCAACAACAGGAAATATAGCTTGCACACGCAATAACAATAACACAACAATCTCAAATGAACTACATTACAACATCAGATCCTCATATCTTTGCCTGCTAATTCTTAGAATACTCACTATGATCTATACCCTTAAGTTCATTGACTCGTTGGCTCAAGCGTAGAGTCAAGTTTATATAGGCACAAGACCCACCTACTTAAAAATACCCTGCTCAGCAATCCACTATCTTCATTAAATATTTATAACTCGTCATTGTGCGCCACAAACATTAAATGTTTATTACAATCCCAAAGCACCATAACACATCACAGCGAAGTACATTGCAAAATGACATTAAATGAAACCACAACAACCTTCCATGCTTTAAGGATATAAATTCAACTGGTTAGAAGTTGTAATGACACTTTATCCATAACACATCACAAGAACATATGCACCCAAAACAAACTAAGCACAAGATAAGTTATGCGGAAGTCGAAACCTAACAAGGCTAAGTCACAACACCTTGCAATATTCGCACTGTTGTGCACCAACATCCTACATAAGAAGTTGCAAGCCTACAAATTGGAACTCACAAGACTTCAAAAGTCAATTCTTTGTGTGGATCTTCTAAACTGGCACTAAACCAAACAAGGACCTTCAAAACATACTTGCACAAAGCTTCGCAAGCAACTACAAACAGGAACCAAAACTACGCGTAACAACAAACTTGTGTGGAACAACACAAGCATACGCTCACACAAAAGCAACACAAAAACAACACTACAAGGGACTTTGTGTGCGCACGAATGCAGTGCAAAACAACAAAAAGAACTTTACGTGCAACAAGAGTTGCGTACAAAATGACTTAGCATATTTTCTAGTCTAAATGTTTTTTTGGTTCAGGTAGGATTACAAGTGAACCCCGATGATCCTACATGAACTGATCTTGATGAAATTATGAAAATTGGATGAAGGAAAGTATTGAATTTGGATCCCCTAACTAAGCGAATACAAAAAAAGCAGCACAAGAAATCAGAATCTTAAGTTTCTCTTCTCTTAACCTAGTAACCCAAGGAAGTAATGGAGGGTCATGTAAAAATTTGATCTTCAAAAGGAGAGGTCATATATCATGTTCTTCCTTTAGAGAAAGATTGGTAATATTGCCAAGGTCATCAAGTGTTATTATAAATATACGTGCACTTGATTTTTAGAGATAGAGTATCAAATGGCATGCAAAGAGTGTTTGTGTGTGTGTAGATTGAGTAAATTATCATTTTCTTCAAGATTTCCTTATACTCTCAAGATAAAGTAAACATGGAATACAGAATTTCCCACATGTCCTTTCCTTACTTTATAGCCTACTTTTGATTTATATTCATCGAATATTTGGGACCAACTATGTTGTCTACTTGGTATATCTTATTTGGAAGGGAAGCCTGGTAACCGTTTGTGGCCTGTGTAAACTTCAAAGTCTTCATTTTTTAGTAAGTACTTCTAGGTTAATTTGATGGTGTGAATGATTCCTATTGATTCTTGTTCATCCGTGGGTTCTTTGTTCTTCCTAGTTCATTTCCTTGCTCTGATAGGCTGTTTTTTTGCCATTTGGTAATATAACAGTTCCTATGACATGAAAGCTAGCGACCATATAAATTGTAAGTAGTTTTGTCAGGTCAAGTGATGTTAGATTGCTTCTATTGTACCCTTATGAAATATTTTTTTGTAGTCTATTCGTCCCTTCAAATTTCTTCAGTTGGCCTTGGGATGCTAGTGATATAATTAGAGCACCTTTCTCTCCAGCTAGTTTGATTTCCTTACCCTTTTTCTGCTCCCAAACCCAGGAAAATTTTGGGAGACAACAAACCAATTGCAGGATTGATATGTTATGCTGATGCAAAAGCAAGATAACAAACAATAATTAATGTGCAGAGATAATTGTAGAATCAATCTGTACAAAACTCGAGAGCAGAGTTCTACCAAACAAGAACAGAAATGTAACGGAATACATAAGAAAAATGTAGATAATGTAATTGTAAACAGTATGTTATTAATGTGAACTCTGTACATAATATTAGAGCTAGGTGTCGAGAGTTGTATGCTGCCTCAGATGAGCATGGAGACAGGATAGATGTAATGTAGAATTTTGAAAGCACCATGTGATGTGTGTAGAATCCCTGTACTCAATGCTGACTCCCAAGATGGAGTTGTGGGTGTATAGTTGTACTTCTCAAGGGATAAGGGTAGAATCCTATATGCAAGAGAGATGTGGATATCTCCACTTGGGGGCGGGAAAGAGGGGGAAGACGACTATAGAATCCCATCCATACTTTGCTCTAATGTAGAATATATATGGAATACTGTGTGAGGTGTAAAGGTAATGACTCATAGGAGAAGAACTAATTTCTCTGGAATACTGTGTGAGGTGTAAAGGTAATGATTCATAGGAGAAGAACTAATTTCTCTCACAAACCAAGAGCCATCAAACACTTATCTCATTCAAAAAGACATACCTATAATAATGATACATGTTGTGATAAAGTGTTGATTGTACGATCTTCGTTGGAAGGTGGGGCAGTGCCCTGTTGTCAACCTGGAGTTGCACCCTGAATCGAAGACGTGCTAAAATGGCCAATCCTCTCCCTAGTTGAAACAATGGGATCTTCTCACGTGGGTGGGTGCCTCAATGGTGAGAAGAACCTCCAGAGAAGGTCGGTTCCTATAAGATGTATCAATGGATCTCTACTCTGTGCTGCGAATCTACCATTGAAAAGGGAGAAAAAAACTTGAAAGGGAAATCCTATCTAATGACGGTGATACACCAAAATGTTGATCCACTCTACTTGGAACCTTGAACACTGAATCAAACAAGGGAAAAAGAAGACCTTTGATTTCAATTGATCACTATGCATAAATATTTCATGAGAAGGTTCGATCCAATGACCAAAACATGAGGGAAAATGATGGAGAGAGGTTTGATACAAGACACTTTGCAGCCACCTAACATCCACTTACAGCGTCAGAAAAAGACAGAGAACACTGAACATGACTTGCATAATATGATGAGCTAGTAACTAGGTACGAATCAAAATTTGGGAAGGAAGAGAAATCTACCACGTATGCAAATTGTTGAATGAATGTACACTATGCCAACACTTGAAATCTGAAAGTACAATCCTTTTATTGATTGAAGAGATTACACAACTCACCAATGGCAAAGTCTGGTCTTACCAAGAGAGGGATACAATTCAACACTGAAAAGCCAACTTATATAGAAAATTACAACAGCCAAGAGTTGGCGTTGGAAAAATAGGAGAGAGGCTAACTCCGTCCAACTCAGCCTTTACAAAAAGTCTATTTGTCTTGCATGAAGCTCCTTGGCGTTGGAGGAAATGGTGGTGAGTCCAAGCTTGGCTTATTCCGCTCCTTGCATGAGAGTTGCACCAATCTTCAAAATAGACTTCTCTTTAGCTACTTGGACTGAAGAAACCATCTTTTGCATGAAAGGGACGCATAAGTGGATTTAAGCAGTTTGCTGGAACGTTTGATAGACACGACTTGCATGAGGAGCATTGATCTTTGACAAACAGTCAACTGAGCTTCGACGGCTGAAAATAGCCTTTACAAAAGTCTATTTTTTTGTCTTTTATGCGCTCTTTTATTCTAGAACTGCAACTGTGCATGTTTTGTCGATCCGTTTGTTTCATTTATTCTAGCACTCTCTTTGCATGTTTTTGTCTTTGCTCGTATCTATTCTTGGACCATCCTGCATGTTTTTGTCTTTTCCGTTTTTATTTCTATTTACTGGTTTGTCGTTCCTGGGCTCATTTCTACGGATTTTCTTTGTCTCTGTCTGTCTATTTCCCGCGGCTTTTTTGTTTTCTCTTTTCTCCTTTCGGGTTTATTGTCTTCGTCTTCTTATTCTTTACACTATTCCGCGGGTTTCTTCTCCTTATGCGATTTAATCGGGCTTTTGTTCACTTTGGGCTTCGGGTTTTTGTTCTGAACTTTCCCGAAGACAATTTGTCCGCAGGATTATCTCCCTTTCCGCTTCTTTTCTCCTTTGGACTTTACTTATTTTCAGGCTCTCTTTTTTTCCCCGGGTTTTATTTATTGCAGGGGTTGTTCCTTTTTAATTTTCCCGCAGACAATTTGTTTGCGGGATTTTGTCCATTCTTTTCCTTCGGGCTTATGTCTTCTCGGACAAACTTCTGAAAGAATTCTTTCGGACTTGTCTTTTCCGCAGGTTTTTTCTTTCTCCCGAATTTCTTCGGACTTTTCGTCCAAAGGAATTCCTTCGGACAAAAAGTCCGAAAGAATTCATCTCCTTTGGCTATCTTTTCATGCCCTTCGAGAACTTTTGAAGGGTCCATTGTTTATGTCACTGCGCTCCACAAGGGCTTTTGTCTCTCCTCTGTGCCCTTCGGAACTTTTGAAAAGGTCCACTTCACCGACCAAGTGCCCTCCGCAAGGGCAGGTGTCCTTTGAAATTGGCTTTTCAGAAGAATTGTAAGTCACCCAGGCTTTTTGTAAGGCACCCGAGCTTTTTGTAAGGCACCCGGGTTTTTTGTAAGCGTCCTTATTCCTTCGGACTTTTGTCTTGTCTTCTCAACTGTGCCCTTCCTCTTTTCTTTCGAACAAAAAACGCGAAGAAAAAAAGCCTTGAACGACTGCCACTTAGTCATTTTTTTGGACTTTTTGTCAATCCTTTGAGAGCTCTTTCTCTCGAACAAAATGTCCGAAGAAATAGTCCACCTCTTATACCCGAAAATTCCTTGGGAAGACAAAACAAATGAACTTACAGCTTGAATATCTTGGTTGTATTTGCACGTTTGGTTGTAATCAAGCAAGCTCCTTGGAAACCTCTGCATGACTAAACTTCACCTGGCTGTAGATGGCCACTTGGGTGGCTGTAAATGATCATTTGAGGACCCCAAAACTGATTCACAAGACCAACTTGGCACCATAGCAAAGTTCTGAAGGGTAGGTGTGACAATTTTGCCCTGTGGGGGCAAAAATGTCAACATTTTTGCCGATTCTGCTGGGAAGCATGCCTGCTATGCTAGAGAACTGAAGCCATATAAATGTTATTCGAATTACCGAATGGTGAACCTGATTTCTGACTAAAAATCTCCCCCTGGCCTTGGCTGAAGTAACATTTCTGCCTCAAAAAGGAAGGGAAAACACAAAAGCAGGAAAACTAAGAAGCAAATGTACAAATAAACACTTATCGAACAAAACTGAAGCAAATTGTTGTGTTTGAACAGCACTTGGAGGAAAGGAAAAACAACTATGTACATAGAGCTTTGCTCTTCAATAGCAATATTCTAGATGTATCCCATTGACTGGGATTGGAAGCTCTTGGCCATCCATCTTGGCAAGTTGGAAGGCGTTGTGGGATTTGCAGTTGGAGATCGTGTATGGGCCACTCCAAATGGAATCAAACTTTGTGTGCCTTCCTGGTTTGGCTCGATCCTCATCCCACTTAAGGTCCAAATCTCCTTCATTGAAGCTTCGTGAGGAAGCTCCTTTGTCAAATGTTCTTTTTACCTATGCCTGATGACTTTGCATGGCTAGCATGGCTTGATTTCTTGTCTCTTCCAACTCCATAAGCTTTGCATACCTGATCTCCATAGGCTCATTCTCCAGCAACTCAAGTTGTTGCATTAGTTCCAAAGCTAAAAACTCGAGAGAAATAGGTAACCTTGCTTCCTTACCATAGACTAGCTTGTAGGGAGAGTTGGATATTGACCTCTTTTAGGTGATCCTATCAGCCCATAGAGCTGACTTCAACTTGAGATGCCATGACCTCTGATTGTCTTCAATAGTCCTTCGTATGATCCGTAAGAGGTTCTTGTTTGTAGATTCAGCTAGGCCATTTCCTTGTGGATAATAGTTCGATGAAGTGCTGAGATAAACTCCATGTTGGACAGCCCATTGGCTGATCCTAGATCCCACAAAAGCCATTGCATTGTCAGAAATAATGGTCAAAGGAACTCCAAACCTAGTAAGCAAACCTTCATAGAAATCAAGAACGCTAGTTTCGTTTGTTTCTTTCAATGCAATTGCTTCAGTCCAACATGTGAAGTAATCTGTCTCTGTTAGAATCCACTTATGCCCTGAACTCAAAGGAGGATTAATGAGACCAATAAAGTCCAATCCCCACTGGACAAAATGCTGATCCACTACAATTGGCTGAAGGGGTAGGGCTGCAAGTTTAACTTTTCCGACAAACATAGTGCATTGTTTGCACTTCCTAACCCATGTATGGCAATCGCCAAATATAGTAGGCCAATAGTACCCACCTCTCATGATTTTAAGTGTTGTAGTTCTTGCGAAAAAGTGTCCTCCACGAAGTCCATCATGGAATTCTTTAAGTAATCTTTGAGTTTGGCTTGGTTCCACACACCTTAGTAACATTCCATTAATATCCTTTTTGAACAAAACATCGTCAATGAGCAAGAATGGAATTGATTGCAATCTGAAATACCTTCTTTTTGAAGCACTTAAGTGAGAAGGGTAAAAACTATTTTGCAGATAGCTTACCAGATCACGAAACCAGCTGGAAGGTGAGGTGTGAACAGCAGCAATCTCTTCATCATTTGACACTAAAACAACTTCATTAGTTTTTTGCAAGTCCTGAGCTAGATGCTCACAAAGTCCTTTGCCTCTAACCAGCTTTGTAACCTTAATTTCTACATCATATTCCATTACTTTGGTTATCCAACCAGCCCTCTTCTCATTTATGTCTTTGTTCAGAAGAAATTCTTTGATGCTTGGATGAGCAACCATTAGATGTATTTTATTATTAGACAACAAGTGCCTAAATTTCTTCAGAGATCTTATAGCTGAAATGACATGTTTTTCAACAAAAGAATACCTTGTCTCATACACCTGCAAGCCTTGGCTGTAGAAAGCTATTGGCTGCTCCAAATCTTCATAATTTTGCTGCATAAGAATACCAGAAATGGTGTCCACATTAGCATATGTATACAGAATGAAATCTTTCATAAAATCTGGATTTAAAAGCGTAAGAGCACTTGCTATGGCTTTCTTAACATCTTCAAACCCTGTTACTCCCTCGGACCAGCTGAAGTTCTAATTTTATTTAACATGGTTGCAAGCGGTTTAGCTACAGTAGCGAAATCTGAAATGTATCTCCTTATAAAATTGATTTTTCCAAAGAAACTTTGCAAAGCCTTTTTGCTCTTAGGCAAGGAGAGTGCAAGAATGGATTGAATCCTTTCAGAATGTATGTTTAAACTGTGATTTGAAACATGTCCAAGAAGCTTACCTTCATGAACTGAAAATACAAACTTTTAGGGATTTAGAGATATCCCAAATTGCTTACACCTTTCAAAAACTTGCTTGAGATGAACCATGTGATCTTCTGCATCTTTTGAAAATATTGTTATATCATCCAAATAAACAAGCACAAACCTATTAAGAAGGCCTTGAAAGGCTATATCCATGGCTCTCTGAAAGGTTGCTCCAACATTAGACAAACCGAATGGCATCTTTCTGTATGCAAATGTCCCCCACTTAGTCGTGAACGCTGTCTTGAATTGATCCTCTTCTTTGACCAAAATTTGATTGTAACCACTATATCCATCCAACAAAGAAAACCTCTTTGAACCTGCAACAAGCTGTAAAATTTGTTCCATTGATGGCAATGGATAGTGGTCTTTAAACAAAGCCCTATTTAAATCACGAAAATCAACACAAACGAATCTCACCATTGTTTTTCCGTACTAAAACGAGGTTCACCACCCAAATTGAGTGCTTGATTGAAAATATAATGGTTGATTCTATGAGCTTGTGAAGCTCAGCTTTCATCAAAGACTCAAGCTTTAGATTGATTGGCCTTTGTCTTTGTCTTATTGGTTTAGTTTCGTCTTTTAACTCAATAATATGTTGAGTCAAACTTGGATTAAAACCTTTGAGATCATTATACTGCCATGCAAATATATCAGCAAAACTTGTGCATAAATCAATGAAAGCTTTCTTTTGTGGTGGAGTGCATACCTTGCCCAATTTCAAAATCTTACCAACTGCAATCTCTACATTGGCATAGTGTTTTTCCTTTGTTGACAAGGATGGTTTCTCTTTCCTTATCTCATCATCTTCACTGAAAATATTTTCAAGAGTGACCAATCCCTTGGGTAGCTTATTAGTTTTCAGTTGTACAATTTGATCACCATACTACTGTAAGTGTTTCGACTGATTTTTAAAAAAAAACTCATCCAATTTCTGCAAAAATCTCACAATTTGATTGTCATTTTCAAACGCCTGCCAATTTTCTTAGTTATCCAGAATAGAAGGCCTTACAAGTACCTTTATATGTGACTGAAAAATGTCACTTTTTACATCAGCTGGAATATCAAATTGTGCCCCAACAGCAGCCAACCTATCAGCATGTTTATTCCTATCTCTTCGTATTGCCTGAATATTAAAAGCCTAAAAATCTTCAAGTAAATCCCAAACTCTGTGTCTATAAGATTTAAGCAACAGATTCTTGCATATATTCAAACCTCTTACTTGGTGAACTACAAGTTTACTATCTCCAAACACTTGCAAACAATTTGCTTTCATCTTCCTAGCCCACTACAAACCGTGAACTAGTGCTTCATATTCAGCAACATTGTTTGAACAACCAAACTGAAATTTAATAGAGGAGAAATACTTTTGTTCTGTAGGATAAATTAACATCATTCCAGCTCCGATCCCATGCTTATTTCTTGATCCATCAAAATATAATTGCCACAAGCCTTCATTAGATTCGTCCTCTTTGACCATGGCTGGAATTGGTGCATTGTTCTCATGAAGACAAACACACCAAAACCTTCCTCTTCAATTACCCTGTAGGGATCATGCTCATGCAAGGTGGAAGCCCACTCATCAAGAAACAAATCTGGAACTCCATCCAAAGGCGAGTCCTTTTCTATATCACTAGTTTGTAATATTTCATGTGAGATGATACAATTTGCATTGACCACACTTGGCATATAAGGCTCCATATGAAAACGTGCAATAGGCTCTGAATGAATTGTTACCTTTGTGTCACGTCTGGTTCTAAACAGCAAATAGGTCCAATCAGTTGATAAATATCCCTCAATCTTTGAGGTGAAATCCCTTAAAAGGCACATAACGAAATAAGGAGGCAGGTCCACCACTACATCTTGCTGAATAGTAACGTTAGGACATGTATGTAATGTCCATTTCAAATCTTTGATAATGCCTACCGTTTTTGCTGGTGAACCATCCAACTGCAATACCCCTTTAGTATTTGGCTCATAAACAAGGCCGAGCTTGTCTGCAATTTGTTTAGGCATCACTATATTGCTAGCTCCACTATCCACCATACAATTATGAACCAAAGTATCACCCACTATCAAGGAAAAATCAAAAGGGGGAGTTTTCTTCATTTTTACCTCAATTTTGTCCACTTTTGATATTTTATCTTTGCTGCACCTGTTGCTTAGTTGGTTGATCTAAATTTGTCAAGACAACAACTTTCTCAACCGATTTTGGAGACAATTCAAGAGCTAAAAGTTCTTGAATGAGTTTATCCTTTTGCCCTAGAATTGAAAGAGAATCTCACATGCTAATGTTGATGTTAGACTTCTTCATTTGATCTACAATACTGAACTGAGATGCACTAACCTTTGATTGCGCTTTTTGTGGTACTTGCTGCTCACGAATTAGAGGTATTTGCTGCACTTTACCAACCTATATATTCTGATTTTTTTGGGTTGTGGGAGCAACGAGCTGCTCTTTTGTATTTTGAGCAACAATACTAGGAACACTGAAGTATTTGCTACCGCTTGGGCTTCTTCAACAACGCTACTTTTAGTTCTCTGATAGGTTATAACTGCAACTTGACCATTTGAATCATTAGTTTTAACATTTTGAGTAAAAGCGACATGATCATCTCCCTGCCAATTTACATTAATAGCATCAGACTGCCCTTGAGTCACTCCTTGTGATGTCAAACAAGTATCTTGATATTGACCTCTTTGAAAAGAGAACTCTTCTTGTGTCATGTGGCATGGTGATGTTCGATGATACCAAACCCTAGTTTTGAGCATCATTGAGATTTGAGGGCTGCCAACCTGAATCCTGCACCAAATTATTTTGAGGTGGGGTTGGAACAATGGCTTTTGAAGTGGAAGGAGCATTCGGATCAAGAGCACCATATGGCTTCGTTGGAGTTATGGCTCCTTGTGCTTGATAGGGTGGTCTATTTTTTCTAAAACCCTGATAAAGAGACCTTTGATCTTTGAAGCGCTAATAGTTGTTCTGATTTTGCTATTGATAGGGCCTATTTGACTGAAATTATTGCATTTTGAGCTGTACTATTTCATTTCCAAAAGATTGTAGCAAACTTTTCAACTCTCCTAACTCACTAGATTGACTAGTAGGCACTGCAATAGGAACTTGAGGTGCTGAAATTGGAGCCAAGGATGGAATTTGAGGAACTTGAGAGGCTGGTACAGAACTTATTTATGGAAATATAGGCATTGGAGGTCTTGGAGAAAGCTTATGTGCTTGTATCAAACTATTTTCCGCCCTTATTGCAACTTCATAAGTATCTGGCAAAATAGTACCACCCATTGACTAATCATCACACTAATGTCAGAATTAAGAGCTTTCAAAAAATACAGAAACACATATTCAGAGGATGGCCTAATCAGAACCCGTATCCTGATCCATGTCTTCTGGAATCTGAGATTAAAATCAGAAATGAACTCATGAGGAGCTCTTTGTATGGCAGTTAATTGCTCAACTAAAGATAAGTGATCAGATTTGTCTTCAAACTGCTTGACTAAGGCTGCATCCAATTCATCCCAGGTGGAAACGGATCTAAGTGGGAGGGTTCTATACCACTGTAATGTTTTTCCTTTGAATGAAACAACAAGCAATCTGATAGCAACATTATCCTCAACAACATTATGAACTGAACAAAGATTAGCCACATCTTGGATATGCTCAATAGGGGATGTTTGATTTTCTCCTGAGAATAATGGAATACTTTTGAGGGCAGATATAGGAAAGTCGTTTAACTGTGCTAGATTCAGTGGACTTCCCCTATTGAATGGAGCAAACACTTGATTTTTAACGGCCATCTGGATGGTGGGGATTGCAGTGTTTAGAACGATAGGATGAGGGGGAGGTAAATATTCCCTTTGAAGATATGGATTTGCCCTCCTAGACCTTGCTCTTTTATAAGTTATAAATTCAAAAGGAATACCTTTACTTGATCTTGTGGTAACATTTGGCATCAACGGATTGCCTAAATGATGCTATGAACTCTGCAACTAGATGTAGATGAATATCCTCCGCTACTATGAAAACTCTGTGCAAATAACTTTTTCTGTGGTCCCACCAGGCGTGTCAAAAACTGTTGTCAATCTGGAGTTGCACCCTGAATCGAAGACATGCTAAAATGGCCAATCCTCTTTCCGATTGAAACAATGGGACCTCACGAGAGTGGGTGCCTCAATGGTGAGAAGAACATCCAGAGAACGCTGGTAAGATGTATCAATGGATCTCTATTCTGTGCTGCGAATCTACCATGGAAAAGGGAGGGAAAAAAATTGAAAGGGAAATCCTACCTAATGACGGTGATACACCAAAATGTTGATCCACTCTACTTGGAACCTTGAACACTGAATCAAACAAGGGAAAAAGAAGACATTTGATTTCAATTGATCACTATGCATAGATATTTCATGAGAAGGTTCAATCCAATGACCAAAACATGAGGGAAAACAATGGAGAGAGGTCTAATACAAGACACTTTGCAGCCACCTAACATCCACTTACAGCTTCAGCAAAAGACATATTGAACACTGAACATGACCTACATAACATGATGAGCTAGCAACTAGGTACGAATCAAAATTTGGGAAGGGAGAGAAATCTACCACGTATGCAAATTATTGAATGAATGTACACGATGCCAGCACTTGAAATCTGAAAGTACAATCCTCTTATTGATTGAAGAGGTTACACAACTCACCAATGGCAAAGTCTGGTCTTACCAAGAGAGGGATACAATTCAACACTGAAAAGCCAACTTATATAGAAAATTACAATAGCCAAGAGTTGGCATTGGAAATATAGGAGAGAGGCTAAATCCGTCCAACTCAGCCTTTACAAAAAGTCTATTTGTCTTGCATGAAGCTCCTTGGCGTTAGAGGAAATGGACGATGAGTCCAAGCTTGGTTTATTCCGCTCCTTGCATGAGAGTTGCACCGATCTTCAAAAATAGACTTCTCTTTAGCTACTTGGATTGAGAAAACCGTCTTTTGCATGAAAGGGACACACAAATGGATTTGAGTAGTCTGCTAGAACGTTTGACAAACACGACTTGCATGAGCGTTGATCTTTGACGAACAGTCAGCTAAGCTTCGACGACTGAAAAGAGCCTTTACAAAAGTCTATTTTTCTCTGTCTTTTATGCGCTCTTTTATTCTAGAACTACAGATGTGCATGTTTTGTCGATCCGTTTGTTTCGTTTATTTTGGCACTCTTTGCATGTTTTTTTCTTTGCTTGTATCTATTCTTGGACCATCCTGCATGTTTTTGTCTTTTTTGTCTTTATTTCTATTTACTGGTTTATCGTTCCTAGGCTTATTTCTACGGATTCTTTTTCTGTCTATCTATTTCCCGCGGCCTCTTTGTTTTCTCTTTTCTCCTTTCAGGTTTATTGTCTTCGTCTTCTTGTTCTTTACACTATTCCGCGGGTTTCTTCTCACGCGATTTAATCGGGCTTTTGTTCACTTTGGGCTTCAGGGTTTTGTTCTGAACTTTTCCAAAGACAATTTGTCCGCAGGAATTATCTCCCTTTCCGCTTCTTTTCTCCTTTGGACTTTACTTATTTTCAGGGTCTTTTTTTTTCCCGGGTTTTATTTATTGCAGGGGTTGTTCCTTTTTAATTTCCCTGCAGACAATATGTCTACAGGAATTTTGTCCCTTCTTTTCCTTCAGGCTTATGTATTCTCGGACAAATCTTCTGAAAGAATTCTTTCGGACTTGTCTTTTCCGCAGGTTTTTTCTCTCCTGGATTTCTTCGGACTTTTTGTCCGAAGGAATTCGTCTCCTTTGGCTATCTTTTCATGCCCTTCGAGAACTTTTGAAGGGTCCACTGTTTATGTCTCTGCTCTCCGCAAGGGCTTCTGTCTCTCCTGTGTGCCCTTCGAAACTTTTGAAAAGGTCCACTTCACCGACCAAGTGCCCTCCGCAAGGGCAGTTGTCCTTCGGAACTAGCTTTTCAGAAAAATTGTAAGTCACTCGAGATTTCTGTAAGGCGCCCGGGCTTTTTGTAAGTCACTCGGGCTTTTTGTAAGGCACCTGGGTTTTTTTATAAGTGTTCTTATTCCTTCGGTCTTGTCTTCTCAACTGTGCTCTTCCTCTTTTCTTTCAGACCAAAAAACCCGAAAAAAAAGCCTTGAACGACTGCCACTTAGTCATTTTTTTGGAAATTTTGTCAGTTCTTTGAGAGCTCTTTCTCTCGGACAAAATGTCCGAAGAAATAGTCCACCTCTTATACCCGAAAATTCCTTGGGAAGACAAAACAAATGAACTTACAGCTTGAATATCTTGGTTGTATTTGCACGTTTGGCTGTAATCAAGCAAGCTCCTTGGAATCCTCCGCATGACTAAACTCCACCTGGCTGTAGATGGCCACTTGGGTGGCTGTAAATGCTCATTTGAGGACCCCAAAACTGATTCACAAGACCAACTTGGCACCATAGCAAAGTTCCGAAGTGTAGGGGTGACAATTTTGCCCTATGGGGGCAAAAATGTCAACATGCCCCTCAGCCCCACCCTATAATGACGAAGGTAGAGCACGAGGGGCACCACCCCACAATCTCGCAATAGGCTTCCACCCTTTGGCCCCACTAAGGGAATGCAAAGGAAGAACAAAATAAACTCTACGCAAATCATTTGTTTTGTAAGAATGTGATATCTTCCACATATTATAAATTTATAACATCGTTTTCAAGAATCCATATATTTCCTAAAATTGCGCCGTACTTACTCATTCGCATTATTACATCAAAGTCTAGTTGGTCACTATATTATTGTACTTATGTTTTGACATTCGCTGAATAGGCAGCCCATTTTTAATTGGTAGTTAAGTTAGCAAAATATACCTCGAACATCATCCAATTCTGGCATCCATGTAGACAGGTCACTCTCTTTTCCAGACAAATCGGAGCTGAAATTAAAACCTGAACCATGATTCCTTCATCATCCACCTCACCTAGCACATACTTTCTACCGAGGTTAATCTACTCCTTCATGAAAGGAATGCATTTGCCATCAACCAAGGGATGTTCTTCTTCACCAAGGAGATTTTATCTTTTCTCAGCCCCATCATAAGTATCATTCCTTTTACATGTGTTTCAGAGTTACTTGCATAGAGCTACTCAAAACAATCTCGTTTGATTTTCACATCCAGCTCTCCTCCAGAGCTGTTGCTGATAGGTTCTCCACTGTCCATACCTCTTGTCCCTTTGCAAATATTAATCCCTTGCTACTTCCGCTCACTCCTTTCATCTTGATTTTCCTCAATTATCGTACCAGTTACCTCTTCTTCTCCAGCTTCTCTTTCTTTCTCCTTTCCCATTTTATCTCTGTATAGCCTCAGACCCTCTGAAGAAGTAATGATGGTTCAAATTTTCCTGAATAAATTTATTTTATACCCTGTGCTCTGGATATTAACTATTGGATCAGTATCCAACGAGGTAGAAGAACCATCTTTATGAAGACAAACAGACCAGTCTTCTCTACTAGAATAGAGATCAATTTTAACAAGTTGCACACCCATATTCCAAAAATCTTTAGAAAAAAGTAATTACATGATCAAACTACCGGAACCTAATAAACTAGAAACACAAGTTATTCAAAAGCTTGCCTGCCTGCCTTCTTTTTTCTTTTGGATGAGCACAGTCCCTTAGGTGTCCAACCCTTTGAGAGTACAAATTGTTCCTACTCAAAAGGTCCTGAATCTTCACATGTTGAGGTTAGACTTATTGATATCCGTTCTCTATCCAGTTTTTCTTGCTTTGATCTGTCACTTGAAGTCAAAGATGGCCATAAATACTTTGTTTTACCATCAACTCGTTGTCCTACACCTGTGTGGATCTCAACTGAGCCTCTGAACAACCGTAACAGGAAGAAAAATTCAAATCTCTAGTTCCAAATCATGGTCTTGCTCATCCCCTGTAACAATGTGGTCCTCATTATCTTCAAACTCTCCCTTCTCTGCATCTCTTTCGTTTGACCTCTGCTATATACTCACCTCATTTGCACGATGTTCATCCTCATTTGTGATAACCAATTCAATTCTTTGCCTCATATCCTCCATATTGTCTTTTCTGTCCAGAATGTCTGATGTGCCCTGTTTCTTCTTTGTTTCCTGGATTCTCTCAGCTTTATTCAGTCTAACCTCTCTCTGAACATTGGGAGGGAGTCCTTGTATTTTGCCTACAAGTTACTTATAGAACCTCTAGATGGGGAACCATCCTGTGGATAAAAACTCTTCGATATCATGCCAGCAACAACTCTGAAGGCGACTTCACTAGAGAAATCAGTATGGTGTCTGCCCTTTTTTCAAAAAGGTGCTTATTTCTCTTGGCCCACAGCAACAGTAACACTTCAGTTGATATAAAAAGCCATAATATATCCAAGCATTGGGAGCATTTAACATCAACTAAAGAACAAGATCATGTATCTCTGCAGGTAATATACCTATTACGCAAGACCTCCCATCCCATTAGAACATTTTTCCAAGAAAATATAGCAAAGATACATTCAAAGAAAAATGTTTGATAGACTTTTTTTTTTTTACCACAAGCTAAACAATCATCAATGTTCATACCAAAGTTTGCAAGAGTTTCAGCAACAGCAATTTTTTGCCACATCACGAGCCATCTAAAGTAAAACACATTATTTTGCTTCAAAACAGGAGGCCCAAACAGGTTTGAAACAGCAAGACCAGTTTTGATATGCGTCATAAACGTTCTGAATTTCATTTAGGTTGGAAAAGCAGCCTAAATTCCTAGTCAGCAAACTGTGAAGATATTTGGTAGTTGACATCATGAAAACTGTTTCGTTTATCGTTTTCAATTCTTTTGGTATGTCATGCTCCCAATCTAGTTCAAGACCAAACTGAGGCTTAAATAATACCTTGGAAAAATAGGTAAAAGTTATTTTATGCTTATCAGAGAGTTTGTATGTAATTTTCAATTGATCGTAGACTACCCATCTGACATATACATAAATAACCCCAAATGTTGGTATACTTTTTTGGGCCCATTCTGAGAGGAACATCCCTCTAATTGAAGCTGGTTTGCTGTTCTTATAGGTCAAGTTACACCACAAGTATCCAAAGACCTGATACTTTTAACCCATTCTTTAAGACAAGAAGACATATATAGTTTTTTCATTACCCTCCAAGCTTTCCATATAGATTTAAAAATTATTAATCATTACATCTTACATGAAAAGTCGCCATTATAGTATCAACTCTATTCAACACCTTCCATCTTGGTTGTTTTACATTATGGAAATGCTTCCGTCCAAGCTTTCCATATAGATTTAAAAATTATTAATCCTTACATCCTACATGGAAAGTTGCCATTATAATATCAACTCTATTCAACACCTTCCATGTTGGTTTCACTTTAGGGAAATGATTCTCAATATTCTACCTTACCAAAATCTTCAAAGGCATGCTTCCACAGATGGCTTTAATGATCCATTTAGTAGCCAATGTGATATAACCTGCCTTTTCTTTGAGCCTTTACCATCATACTACAAGAAGCACCTCACAATTTTATGGAGACAATGTAAATAACCAACATGAGCATATTAGGGAGTCCACCAAGATCTCTGGATCAAGCGCATGCACCGGTTCAAAAGCATGAGACAAGCAAATGCATTAAAATGCTGAAAGTGAATGAAACCACAAGTGAGAACAATTGCAAAAGCACGTTAACGAATATCCAACACTCCATGAATAACTCAATATCTCGAATCTCATATTTACAAATAGGGAGTCAAATGTGCAACTCCCCCATGAAATTAAGTCAAATGTGTTAAGAATATAGTGTAACTCTCATACCTGGAATGGCCGGTCAAGAGTAACTCTATCTAGCTAATAATTAGTCAAACATGTAACTCCTATGGCAATGTACACCTAAGCAAGCATATCCCACAAGTGTAGGGAAACTCCAAGTGAAGTGGAATAACCCATGTGGCATGTCTAGGAAATAATCCACAATATAAGAAATACGAGGAAAATAACCACCCTACACTAACACCCTCCCATAAGCACAGCTTAGGTGGGCAAAAAAAAAAGGGTCCCGACAACTAGACTTGATGAGGTACCCAAGTATATAGCAACTCTCATAAAGTGAAGAAAAGAGAAAACCCCTGGGAAAAAAAACTGCCCTCCAAAAGAGAAAAAAAAAAAGAAAAGTTAAAAAGCCCCACTGAAGATGATGCTAAGGCATTTAGCACTCCAAATACAACTCGCAAGATGACTAATGTCGATAACGAGATCCTCTGCATGAAGACTGAAGAAGCTCCATCTGCATCGAACGATGTTTCTTCCTTTTGCCAAATGAAGAACACGATGTGTGTACTAAAAGTCTACCCATTCCACAATGGAAGATGAAGGCAGCAGTATGAAGATATCTGAATATGGTCCAAATCTGATGTGTGGCATAGGTCTAGCAAGATTGTGCACAAGAATTGAATGCAATGCCACTGAAGTAGACCTATCGGAAGGACATGGAACATTCACTGAAAGAATATCCATGTGAAATGTGGAACATGGATCATCAACTGAGGGAAGAGAATCCACATGAAGAGATGAGTCGTGGATGCTCTCAATAGGGGTACTCTCACTGGAGATAGTATACCCCTCCAAAGTATAAATATGTGGTGGCTCTGGACAAGCATCATCCTACATTTTAGGTCTGGCAGAAATTCGTCCCATAGTGGTGTCTCGACAAGGGAAGAGCGATATCCAACAAGAATGTGTCATCACAAGAAATAATAGGAGAGTACAATCTCAGAAGAGATGGCAGGATGAGAAGATATAACAATCTCAGCAGGATCTCCGAAAAGGGTCTGAAGAATGCTTCAGTCAGTGTAAGGACACTCTGTGTGCTCCACATGGTGGTGTAGATCCATGGAAATGCACATCAGTACGTTACCAAGAACCATGTCACATGAGTTGGCCCAGTCATTGTATCGAATTGGATAGATGGGAGCAGGAACATGGCCATACAGAAATGGTAGGTCCCTGTCAATGATTTGACGTTCCATGTACACCCGTTATAAAGCATAGTTAGTCCTTCAAAGAAGAACTATTGGAGTAGAATCTATCCTCATCTAGTATCTCTCAAATGGAGACGACATGACTAGAGTAGACACCAAGGTAGTGCAATGAGAAAACATTGCATAGTGCAACCTGCAATGACCCCCTAAGTTGCAAGAACAATGCAAGCTCAATGTGAGGACATCAGACTCAGCGGAGAATGCGTCCAAGAATGAGAAATCTATGCAAGGAGTTGGCAAGCAAAAGTGCACGCTCTAGAGATGCACTTTGGACTAGGCCGAAAACGAATCCACTAAAATAAGCAATCTGTGTAGAAGTGCCAATGCATGCTCAACAAATAGACATCAAGCTTTGTTGACATGCGTCCAAGAATGCAAGAGCAATCTGTGCAAATGACACCAAAGTGGCATGCGTACATTGCAAAAATGTGCGTGCACAAGAGAGAAGCAAGCCCACAACAACCCCCCAAGACTATAAGTAATGACCCCCCTACAGTTTGCAAGTGCACAACATGCTTGTGTGTTGGACATCGGACTCGACTGAGAATGCATCTACGAACAATCAGTGCTTGTGATGTCAAAACTAAGCAACACGTGATTCAAGCGAAACAAGCCAAGAGGGACGTCAGGCTCTGTCGATAATGCATCCATAAGGAGAGAGAAGCAAGAAAGCAAGCAAGGGGAGAGAAGAAAATTTGGTTTGCTTGTGAGGGAGTTTGTCCGCCTACCAAATCGGGCCTCACCCTCTGTATTTGACAAGCAGAAAAAAGGAGGATATGACCAAGCAATGAGTTTCAAATATCCTAAAATCTCCCCAAAATAATCTCTCAAATACAATATATTGTTTTTATATAAAAAACAATCTAAAATCTCCCAATATTGTTTTTATATAAAAAACAAGTAAAAAAACTCTATCCACCATTACAATATATTGTTTTTATATAAAAAACAATCAAAAAATCCCACTCTGAAATACTAATCCCCTCCTCACAATGTTACAAAGTCACACCCGCCTTAAACTTCTACCATTACTCAGTCAAAAGGCTCCAAGAGCTTTTCAAAATACTCCGTCATTTTTTTTAAAAAGGCTCAAATGAGATACCATGGCCTTTTTTTGAAATTTCCAAAGTTAAAACACAAAGAAAAGAAGAATACCATGAATTAGGTGCACTAGTGAATTTATGAAACCACGAGTTTTTGTTTTTGTTTTTTAAGTGGTTTTGTGTTTCGAAAAAAGGTTTACCAGCATGAAAATAAGGAAGGCAATGATGAGGGATCAGGTCGATGAATTGCATGCCATTTTAGGACAGCAGAGAGATTCTAGAGGCGATTTACCAGTCAGGGCGAGCCAAGAAGCGACCCACATTTAAATGCAATGCAGGACTGCAAGGGTAGGCATGAACCAGAAGTAGTTTTGAATACCACAATCACCTCAAAACAAGGATGGGGCAGCATGCACAACATGGGAGGCCCAGGGAGGAGACAAATAGGAACGGCATGTGGTTTGACCAAGTGAGGGCCGTGGAAGACATCCAAGAGCAAACCGAGTGTTGGAGATCCATGTAGAAGAGGTTTTTTTTTTTAAAGGCTCGAAGCTTGTCCAAGAAGAGCGATGTGGGTGGCAAAAAGAGATCAAGCCAACCTGCAAAACTGATCAACCTATGTCGACACGTCTACTACAACCATAGTCTAACCTTCTATATCATGTACCTATAGCAAATCATGCAGCCATCTGATACTATGTGCCCACTGCAAATCATGCAACCCTCTGACACTACCTAACACAGATAATGAATGTTCTTCATTCACCAGCCCTTTGATCCTTGTACATGTATTGCATTATGAACATCGGTGAGAATGGCCAACCACATTGATCTATGTCTCAATGAGAATCTTGTACCTGAAGCATGGCACATCTTCCCTGATGCCCAACAACTCTAACCACTTTGTAAATACTCTGGTGCGTATAACCCCCATCAGTAATGTACACTCACCTGAAGACTGATCAAAAACACCAAAACACCCTTCCACCTATCAATCGAGAGGTGAGAAGTCTATACAACATAAAAACCATCAGATAACTAGTCCACTCTTCATTAATGATATCAATATATAAAAACCAAAATTTGGATACAAATAACATCAAATTCCTATCATCTATTCAAAAACACCACTAAAACAAAACCTGATCTCAAAGCTAATAGCGAACTCAAGATGGGTGGTTCTTCTAACTATCTTAGCCAAGTTGATCATGATGGTTGTGTAAGAAAGTATATTGTTACATCCATGGTGTTCAAACATAGACTATCCACAATCAAGTTTAGAGCAATACCAATGTGTCGAGTACTAGCGAAATTGCATTCTATATAACAAAATGTCTTAAATCTTCATTCGAAATGATATTTTAATGCATCTCTCTAAGAACTCAGAAAGGGAGTCTTCAAAACAAAAAAACAAACTCTTCTAATGGATTCATAATGTGTCAAAACCTTCGAAACGAGTAGTTACAGGCCTATCTTCATGTAAGAAAACAATAGGGCTTAAAACTCCAAAATAGTAGGCAATATGCATTGAAAAGATGGGGATTTTTTTTTTAAATGACTGCACTTGACAAGTTTTAACCTCTTGACCTCCTACACAATATCTTATTGAATGAGCATACAACCAACTCTTCTAAGCAACTACTTGATACATAAATCCTAATTGGATATAACGTATACTTTAAGGCTAGTCCTTTGAAAATATGTATAAGATGCAAGATAAAGAGTGGAGAGAATTGAACCTATGACCTCTACTAAGTAGTGTTATCACTCTGGAATGCACCCTGCTTGAAGATGTGTAAAACACACCCTCACTCCAGCTGATACAATTGAAACTTCTCAGAGTGTGGGTGACTCTTTGATGAGAAGAACCTCCAGAGAGGGCTGGTTCCCTTTAGATTTTTCAATAAATTTGACTACTGTGATTTTTGGGGTGAAAAGGGGAAGGAAAACTGAAAAAAATCCTAATTAAAGGGGGGTGATGCCCCTGAATTGTCCAAACCCTCTGAAGTTACCGAAATCAATGCACACATATAATCAAATGAAATCTATAGTTTTGTCCCTAAGCATAAATATTTCAGATGAAGGGTTGAAAACCTCTTCAAATGACCTGCAAAAGGGTGAGAAAGGGAGAGATAGGTGAAGAAGGGACCTAGAAAAAGAGATAAATCTCACTTATATGCTGATGCACAATCAAATTACACACTATCTTCTATCAAAACTCAGATTCAGAACAATAACTTCTTTATTGATGAATGGTCCAGCTTACAATTTCTTCCTTCAAAACTTAAGGAATCCTTCTAAATGGCTTGATTAAGCCAATAAATAAGCTTTTCCAAAACCTGAAACAGCCTTAAGTGTAGTTCTAAAAGGGGAAAGGGTTAGTCTTGGTTAATTAACTCAAGACTTAACACCTTTTACAATATTTAAAATATTCAATAAAAACCTTTCTTTTTACCAAAAAGCATGCATCTCCAAACATTGGCTTAGAAAATAAGTGGTGGAGCCAAGTCTGAAAGATTAATTCTTAAAATAAACAATACACTCTGCAAAAATCTGCAAACATGCATGAATCCAAAGTTGGCGTAGAGGTGTGGATGGTGGGCCCATTGAAAGTCAAACTCCTCCTTTGCATGGAAAACTACACCAAATTTCTAAAAAAGGAACTCCATTTGATTCGTTTGAAATCTAAGCTGGAGGAAGAGATATTCCTGTTTGTATGAAAAACAAGGAAGATGTGTAACAAGCTTGTCTAGTCAACTCCAACTTAGGGCCAGTCAACCTCCAATGAAATCCACTTGCATGAAAAGCTACACCACATCTTGAATGGAGAACTCCACTGGAACTACCTGAAACATCGAAAGCTTTAGATTACATGAAAATCAAGGAGAAACATGATTTTGGTCAAACAGTCAACTGAAGCTTTGACCAGTCCATTGTAAATAGCCTCTTGCCTGCATGGACAAGGATCTTGATAAGTGGGAGATATATTTAGACTGAATCGTTTGCTATTTCCTGGCATTTTGCTCTCGGTTCCCTTGTTTCTGTGCATGCATTTCCCTCGACCTTATCTATTTATGGATTTTTTGGCTCTATTTGCTCCTTGATTTACTTGGACAAATTGTCCATAACTTTCCTGTGTCAATTTTCCCTTGGTTCATCCTTTCTTTTCGGGCTTTATTATCTGGGCTTTATCTTTCCTTTGGTGATCTTCCCACAAGAATTACATTTCCTTCATTGTTTTCCCGCAGACAATTATCTTACCCTTTGGAGTTTTCCTCGATAATTTTCCCTGTGTATTTCCTTTCCAGTGTATTTCAATATGAAGTCAGGTATTTACTCAGGCATTTTTGCACAGTCAATTTCCCGCAGACAAATTGTCCATAGGAATTGTTTTAGACTTTATGTTGGACCAGTGATCAAAAAAGAAATTTATGTTCTAAATCTAAGTTTGAAAAGAAGAATAGTGTGTATTTGATTGTGCATCAGCGTATGAGAATTTTCTCTTTTTGCAGGTCCCTTCCTCACCTATCTTTCTCTATCTCAACCTTTTGCAGGTCATTTGAAGAGGTTTTCAACCCTTCATTTGAAATATTTCTGCTTAAGGACAAAATTATAGATTTCATTTGATTATGTGTGCATTGATTTCAATAACTTCAGAGGATTTGAACAATTTAGGTGCATCACCTCATTGATAGGATTTCTTTTTCAAATTTCCCTTCCCCTTTTCCATCCAAAAATCACAGTAGTCAAATTTATTAAAAATCTAAAGGGAACCAACCCTCTCTAGAGGTTCTTCTCATCAAAAAGTCACCCACACTCTGAGAAGTTCCAATTGTATCAGCTGGAGTGAAGGTGTGCTTGCATACCTTCAATCAGGGTGCACTCTAGAGCGATAACAGGACTGACATAGGATACGAGGCACGGGAAGATGCACAAAGACGCCAAGTGACACAACCAAGGGATTTGGAACAAAAAGAGCCAATCACAGGTGAGGGCCCAGATTACAATCAACGACTCGCGCTAATCCAGGATTTTGAGATGACGGTGTGAAATAAAATAAGGTATTTTAAATACCAACGACTAGTGCTCAAAGGCATTTATGAAAAATGCCGCAAAAAAGTCCAGACCGATGCCACATAAGCGCCACGCAAGCAAAAAAGGACAAAACAAAAGATCTTGTGGGCTGAAAAATGCAAAGCTATAAAGGCAAAGGTCTAAATCAAATCCAAGGCACGTATAAGCCATAACCTAGATATACCCTGCCATTAAAGCTCCAAAACCCTAAACCCTGCAATAAAGCGATCCAATTGAATTCATTTGGTCACAATTTGATCCAAGGAGAGCTTGATTGTGTTTTGAGCGCAAAAGAGCTTTCACAAAGACCTATTTGCAAACCAGTGTGAACAATTTGAAGAAACAAGTACCATGACAGCTCACAGACAGCAATTGAAGGAAGAGACTGAGCTCTACTTGTCGACAGATAATGAAGGACGAATCTTCAAGGACACCGAAGTAGACCTTGCAGCCCTAAATGTCCCGGGTATTAGGAATTGGTCCGAACTCTTCTTCATGGTGGAGGAATTGAAGCCCATTACAACGGAGGAGCAAAAGATTTCTCTGGTGAGCAGAAGGCATTATGACTTGGTCATTGTCCAGATGACTGGCCTTCACCATGCTGCTACAAAACCCGAGGTACTACACTGTATAGACATCCTTGCTCCTATCTTTGTTGATTGTAGGATAGATAATGAATGCATCATTCAGGAAGGGAATTCCAGGGGGATAGCGTATATTTCCCCTGTAGCTTTCGAGAAGTATTATAAGCTCCCAATTTCCCATGTGGACCTATCTAAAATTAAGGAATGGACCAGCACTCATGATCTGGATTCCGTCCTTAGACCTTGGCTACACCAAGGACCCCATATCTTCAAGGACTTTGAAGGCAAGATCCCAATAATCCAATTCAAGGAGGGCATTAGGGTAATAATGACCTTGCTGAACCGAGCCTTTGGAGCCCCTTCAACCACCTATGTGAACAAAATATGGGTCCCTTATGTACATTTCATGGTAGAAGAGAAACTCACCCCTCCAATTGGAGATTTGATCAGTGTCTTCTTGGCCAAGCAATTCACTGCCATCAAAAGGAGGACATCTAAACAGTTTTACATGATGTCCTACCTACTAGATGCCCTTCTCGCCTCAATCAACTTCCCTAGTATTATAAATTGGTCTCCTGAGGGAAAAAGTACCATTTCCCACCATTAGTCCAAGTTGCATATCTTTAAGTATAGGAACCATATGCAATCTATTTGTGATTGTGTCTACCCAGCAATGGTGGAGGCCATCACAGGTGTTCCCATGCCTAGGGTCCACCCACTTATCAAGAAGTATGTTGAAATGATGGGTGACATCTGGTACTACCCTAACTACACAATCATCAGGATTGAGGGGATTATGTCCTAGCCTTACAGATTGCTAGTATATGTTCCAAGTAAGCTTGTCGAACAAGAAATTACCCCCCAACTCATCAATGGCATTGATGGGATTTGCAAAGAAAAGAGGAAGGGTCTTCTCCACCCCTTCCCTCTAACCATAGGAAGAACTATACTTCAAGATTAGAAACAGGTTGATACCATGACCAAGCATAGGGATTCATTTGGGTTTCAGCTCGATGAACTCAAGATATGGGATCCTAAGAACATAATGAGTAGCCATTTGAAGGAGAAGAAGCTCCCCAAGCTTGAGTACATGCATCAGCTCGGTGTTCATGACACCATTTATGTCAAGGCCAAGAATTAGGAAGAGGTGTTGGCCAGGATCCAAGGGCACATCAAACTTGAACATAAATTGACCAAGGATGACAAGCCATCTGGAGAGGCATGGCAAATGAATCCTTTACAATATCACTTGTTGCCTGGACCATCTGGGACAGCCCAGGAACAACCCCAAGTAGAACAACCACAGCCTCAAGGGCAAATTGTGCCAGAACAAGATGACCACGGCTGGGGTAAGGAGAAGTCCGGAGAAGTGAAATTGGAAGAGAGACCTGGAGAGGGGCCCACATCTTCAACACTCGCACAAAGGCCACCTTCCCCAATTCAGTACATAGATATGATAGCCTTAGAGCCAGAAGAGACACTTGAGGGTGCCCTCGAGGAACTTGCAGAGGCGTATGATACTGACAGGGAAGAGGAGCAATTTGAAGAGACTCAAATCCAAGTGGGGGAGCCTGGAAGAGAGAAAGGAAAAGAGCTTGTCCTTGTGGCATCCCAAGAGAAGAGGAAGGCAAAGCTAGCATTGCTCCCTATTGGACCAAGGAAGAAACCAAGATTGACCTTCACTCACCCCACTAGTGAAGTCAATCTCTTCAGTGATGAATTCTCAATTAATGGACCAGTCATCCTTGACTGGTTCATTTATAAAAATTACAAAAGATCCCTAGTCTTTCCCATTCATGGGCCATGACAAATGTGGAAGTGCATGATGAAATGAAGCCATGGATTAGGGCCATGGTAAAAGAGCAAGAAAAAAAGAGAATTGTGGTCACTCCAGGACCAGAAAGCAAGAAGATGGATGCTCTTGGAGCATCAAGCAGCACCGGTGTGAGGTCTACGAGCCTCTAAAATTTACAAAGTCATCCACAACCGTGCAATTTAATCCAGAGACAGCTGGATTGGAGAGGGTCACCACCAAGAAGGCTATGGTGGGGGCTGAGGAATTCACCTTCCAAAAGGTGGAGCCCTTTGAAGGTCTGACCCCAGTAGGAGGTCAGCAACTTGGTGAAGCTGCCATTCATGAAGAAGATGTTGAAAGCTTAATCGAAGCCCAGTCAACACAAGTAAAAGAAGGGGTCAGAGGAATGAAACAGAGGATCCATAATTTGAAAAGAGAAAAAAAAAACCTGGAGACACAGGGAATTCTATCAGTACTTGAGGCAATGACCAAAATGCTTGATGAGTCATTTTATGACATGTTTGAGGCACTCAAAACAATGACGTTGAGGTAGAGTGAATTAGCACAACAGGGTGCATTAGCCAAGGGTCTGGGCACTCAATGGCAAGCCTCAGAGGACAAAATAGCCTAACTTCTCAACATCCAAGCAAGGAAACAGATCCCAAGCTTCAAAACCATCAGTTTAGGACACTTGAGCACAATTCTGGGAATTGTGGTTGACAAGCTTCAAAGTTTGAGCACATGGCACAATAATGTGGAAAGGTTCCTAGAAGATAAGGATCTAATTGCAAGGATTGAACATCTTCTTGGGACTATGCTTGCAAATCCTGCACAACCCATTGCCCTTGGAATCAACATAGGGCTACTTTGGTAACCCAAGAAATCAAAGGAAAGAGCCAAGGCAAATTTGGGGCTAATAACAGTAGGATCCTAGACATGATATTCAATGCTGGAGAACGGATAAATGAAGCTAGGAGCATTAAAGAAGCCATGGCCAGAAATGACAGAGAACTCGAGGACTTGGCAGATCAAGAGGAAGAGTGTATCCTGAATCCTGTTGTGGATCTAAAGCTAGTTGATGAACAACATACTAAGGCCATGAGCATCCTCCAACAACAAGCAGAGGCCCCACCAGCAAATTAGACAATATTCTATTTTGTAGAATTTTGTAGCTTTTGTAATAGAATATTCCATTGTAAAGGCATATGCTAGTTTGTTAACATATTGCCCCTAGGTCAGTCTAATTGTATAAAGCAAGTGTATTCTAGAACCATCTTAGGAAGGACAGTTGTCCTTGTCTTTTGTACCCCTGTATATTGTAACTAACCGGTAAACTGCCTAATCTTTCTATAAAATCATGTATTACCATTTGTAAAAGAGAGAATATTGAGCAAATTTTGTATACTTGAAGCAATTAATATAATCAAGGAGTTCTGCAAAGATTGTCCACATTTGATATGTCAATTGCTAAATAGCTTTTCTCTCAATTGCTAGTATAAGTCTTGGATTTGAATGGTGTCTTTGAATTCAGAGTTGCATTTTCTAATCACAGGGTTTCTAATTTGTGCATATGCTAGATTAGTTGAAAGATCTTAGATTTTGTTTCACTTCATTTTACTCTATATTCAAATGTGCAAATGCTATTTGATTACAGTAGTAAATGCTTAAAGTAAACCTGATTCTTACTTGTGACTCTTTACATTATCCTTTGAAGTTTTCCTGATATATAGTGAAATTTGAGCTCAAACTATGTTGCACTATATATTGGTTGAATGTTTACTCAGTTGCAATTGATGTTTTGTCATAATGTTTGAGACTAAAATTGGCAATCACTCATTTCTTTTCTACCTTACCCTTCTCTTTGCTCCTTTTTACACCAAATCACTTTAGTTTTAACTTCATTATAAATATCCACTTAGATTAGTCTTTAGCTTAAATTCGGATCACAATTCACTAAGTATTAACATAGATTCTCTGCAATTCACAAAGAACGGACCATGATGGCTCCCAACCATCACTTATTATAAATTTGTGGGACACCAATACATATCTCTGCAGCTATTTCACCATAGGTGACATCAAGTTGCCACAACCTACTACTCATGCTCTGAATTCCTTGAATTCTAAAATGAGAAGTGTTATTTGAACACTAAGGAACCCTATGGTGCATTTAGAGGCATCAACAATAATGAAGGTTAATTCTACACAAATTATGGATGAATCACAGGGACAGAAAGAGGACAATCAACAAGCTATGACAGAAAAGTTGGTTGCTACATTATCCAACACATCTAAACATCATGCTTTCCGTGTTAAAGGAACCACCAAAGGTAAGAGGATAATTGTGTCTTTAGATCAAGGGGCAACACATAACTTCATAGATGTCAAAGTGGTTGCTAGGCATAGGCTGCCCACCAAAGACAATGGTGGATTCAAGGTGATAGTGGGAGATGGCTCTTCTTTAACAAGTAAACCCAGCACTATGGGCTTAAAGATCACGATGGGAGAATACACTTTTGAGGGAGAATTTCATATAATAGACTACTTAGAGATTGAGGTTGTGTTTGGGGCTCCATGGTTCCAAACCATTAGAGAATACACATGTAATTTGCAGGAACCTAAATTGAAGTTTATGACAGCCAATAAGGAAACCATGCTTCATGGGTTGAGCAAGGGAACACTCATGATGGTAATGTCAAAAAGGATGGAGCAAACTTTTAATAAGGGGCAGGTTGTATGGGCAGCAGAATTGTTTATGCATGACACAAAGTCTGATTTTAATTCTCCCTTCACAAGGATGTGCAAGTCATAATTAACAAGCACAAAAAGGCGTTTGGTGATATTCCACATGGGCTACCCCCAAATAGAGGCTTTGAGCATTGTTATCACTCTGGAGTGCACCCTGCTTGAAGATGTGTAAAACACACCCTCACTCCAGCTGATACAATTGAAACTTCTCAGAGTGTGGATGACTTTGTGATGAAAAGAACCTCCAGAGAGGGTTGGTTCCCTTTACATTTATCAATTATATCTGACTACTGTGATTTATTTTTGTGATTTTGGGGTGAAAAGAGAGAAGGAAATTGAAATGGAAAATCCTATCTAATGTGATGATGCCCCTGAATTATTCAAATCCTCTGAAGTTACTAAAATCAATGCACACATATAATCAAATAAAATTTATATTTCTATCCTTAAGCAAAAATGTTTCAAATGAAGGGTTGAAAACCTCTTCAAATGACCTACAAAAGGGTGAGATAAAGAAAGATAGGTGAGGAAGGGACATGCAAAAGGAGAAAAATCTCACTTATACACTGATGCACAATCAAATACACACTATTATTCTCTCCAAACTCAGGTTCAAAATAGAAATTTCTTTATTGATCATTGGTCCAACTTATAATTTCTTTTCTTCCAACTTCAGGGATCCTTCTAAATGGCTTGATTAAGCCAATAAATAAGCTTTTTCAAAACCTAAAATAGCTTTAAGTGGAGTTCTAAAAAGGGAAAGGGTTAGTCTTGGTTAATGTTGTCAACCTGGAGCTGCGCCATGAATCGAAGACGTGCATGAAATGCCCAGTCCCCTATCCGGTTGAAACAATGGGATCTTCTCATGAGGGTGGGTGCCTCAATGGTGAGAAGAACCTCCAGAGAAGGCTGGTTCCTATAAGATGTATCAATGAGGATCTCTACTCTATGTTGCAGACTACCATGGAAAAGGGAGAAAGAAACTTTAAGGGGAAATCCTACCTAATAAAGGTGATACACCAAAAGATTGATCCACTCAACTTGGAACCTTGAACACTGAACAAACAAGGGAAAAGGAAGACCTTTGATTTCAATCAATCACTTATGCATAAATATTTCATGAAGAGGTTCGATCCAATGACCAAAACATGAGAGAAAACGATGGAGAGAGGCCTAATACAAAACACTTTGCAGCCACCTAACATCTACTTACAGCTTCAGCAAAAGACATAAAGAACACTTAACATTACCTGCATAATACGATAAGCTAGCAACTAGGTACGAATCAGAATTTGGGAAGGGAGAGAAATCTACCACATATGCAAATTGCTGAATGAATATACACTATGCCAACACTTGAAATCTGATAGTACAGTCTTTCTATTGATTGAAGAGGTTACACAACTCACCAATGTCAGAGTCTGGTCTAGCCAAGAGAGGGATGATTTTTTCTAAGGCTAAAAAGCCATTTTATAGAAAATTACAAAAGCCAAAGATTGGCGTTGAAAAATTGAAGAGAAGGATTAACTTGGATTAACTCAAGGCTGACTTGGCCTTTCAATAAAAATATGTTTTCCCTTTGTCTTTGCATGAAGCTTCTTGCGCTTGAGGAAGTGAACTTGTCTTTGTTCTGAACCGCCCACCTCTCTTTGCATGGAGATCCACGTCAATGTCATTTTGAGAACTCTACGTAAGTTGTTTGATGCCGAGTTACAATGTTTGAAACGCTGAGTTGACCATTTGATAAGCTAAGTTGGACGAAGAGATCATTCTCCTTTGCATGGGAAACTCCTGGTAGATGTGGCGTTTAACAATTAGTCAACTATAAATCTAGAACAGTCAACTCGACGTTCGAATTTGGAACTCTGGTTGACGCTGAGTTGGACCTTCGGATGCATGAGTTGATCTGGGGATGAGCAGGATTTCAACAACCAGTCAACTGAAGCTTTGACCGGTCAATCGAAAATAGCCCTTGCTTGCATGTATTTTATCCTATTTTGGTCTGCCTGTTCATGTCTATTTTTGGCGGGATTCTATATTTGGATGTATTTTGTCTATAGTAGTCTATATTTCCTTGGATTTCTTGGCTATCTCCTTAGCCTTTGGATCTCCTTGGGACTTTATGCTTGCCAATTTTCTCGAATTTTTTCTTGCAGACTTTGTTTTGCCCTATGGCTTCATATTTCCTTCGGACTTTTCTGTTTGCAATTTCCTTCGAACTTCTATGTTTTCTCCCCGGCTTTATCCTCCGAAGTATTCCTTCGGACAAAAAGTCCTTCGGACTTTTTTCCGAAGGATATCTTCCTTTGTCATTTCCTTTGCTCGAGCTTTTATTCCACAGGGATTTCTTTGGTTCAGAAATCCGAATTTCTTCGGACTTTTTGTCCGAAGGAATTCCTTCGGACAAAAAGCCGAAGGAATTAATCCTTGTCTTTTTTGAACTCTGCTCTTTGTTGATTTCGAACTTTGCTCTATCGGATTTTTTGCGCGGGCCTCTCCGAATTTCTTTGAACTTTTTGTCCGAAGAAATTCCTTCGGACAAAAAGCCCGAAGGTATTTTCCCTTGTCTTTTTGAACTCTGCTGAGAATGCCCTTCGAAAAAATTGCCATGGTCCAGTCATCGACCAAGTGCCCTCCGCAAGGGCTTCTGTCCCTTCATCTGCGCCCTTGTCAAAAAAATTATAGGGCACCCGGATTTTTGCAGGGGTCCCGAATTTGACGTGCACCTTCTTGAAGGCTAGGTGCCCTTCGGGATTGTTGAAAATGACCCTTCCGAAGGGTACCTTGCCCTTCAAGTTTCTTGTTTTTCCCTCTTCTGCCTTTCAAAGACACCCTTTGCAATTCCACGGACTTATTCCTTCGGATTTCTTTGGACTTTTGTCCGAAGGAATTCCTTCAAACAAAAAGTCCGAAGGAATTATTCCTTGGTTTTTCCCTGCTTTTTGGGCGGACTTTTCTCTTGGATTCTCCGAAGTATTCCTTCAAACAAAAAGTCCGAAGGAATTACATCCTTTGTCTTAGGCTCTTTCCTTTGTTATTTCCTGTGGACTTATGTCCTTAGCACTTCTCCGAAGATATGTGACATTCTGCCTTCTTTGATGAACCATTCCTTCGGACAAAAGTCCGAAGGAATTCCTGTTGTAGCAAAGGCCCTTACAAAAGAAAAAAAATGTATTCTTCCCAATGAATTCTTTCTTTCCTTGGATGGAGATGTGAATTTTCCGAATGGCAAGAGACAATTTGTCCTGTGGAAGAATTGTCAACAGTTAATTAACTCAAGACTTAACACCTTTTATAAAATTTACAATATTCAATAAAATCTTTTCTTTTTACAAAAATGCATGTCTTTACAAACTTTGGCGTAGAAGTATGGCGGTGGGGCCAAGTTTAAAAGGTTAATTTTTAAAATAAACAACACTCTCCAAAAATCTTCAAACATGCATGAATCCAAGGTTGGCGTAGAAGTGTGGATGGTGGGCCCATTGACAATCAAACTTCTCCTTTGCATAGAATACTACACCAAATCTCTAAATAGAGAACTCCATTTGATTCGTTTGAAAGCAGAGTTGAAAGAAGAGATTATTCCACTTTGCATGGAAAACAACGAAGATGCATAACAAGCTTGTTTAGTCAACTCCAACTCAAGACCAATCAACCTCCAATGGTCTCCACTTGCATGAAAAGCTATGCCACATCTTGGACAGGAAACTCCGCTTCAACTGCCTGAAACGTTGAAAGCTTTGGATTGCATGAAAACCAAAGAGAAGTGTGATTTTCGTCAAACAGTCAAATGAAGCTTTGACCAATCCACTATAAACAGCCCTTGCTTGCATGGACAAGGATCTTGATAAGTGAGAGATGTATTCAAAATGAATTCCTTGTTATTTCCCAACCTTCTGCTCCCGGTTTCTTTGTTTCTGTGCATGCATTTCTTTGGCACTTATCTGTTTGTGGCTTTTTGTCTCTGTTTGTTCCTTGATATCCTTGGACAAATTGTCCATAACTTTCCTGTATCTATTTTCCCCTGTCTTGTCTTTCCTTTCAGGCTTTATCCTTCATGTGCCTTTCCTGTGTATTTTCTTTCCAATGTTGAGTCGGCATTTGTTTTGGCTCTTCGCTCAGTCATTTTCCCGCGGACAAATTGTCTGCGGGAATTGTCTCGGACTTCTTCTTTTGGACTTTATTGCCTCTCGTTTTCCCTTGGTTATTTTCCTGCAAGAATTGCTCATTTCCTTCGAATTTTTCTCGGGCCTTTGTCAATTGTTTGCTTTGGACAAAAGGTCTGAAGGAAATATTTCCTCCGGGTTTTTGTCTTAAAGACTTTCCGAAAAAAAAAGCCCTTCGGGCCTTCAAAAGTGATCCTTTAGAGGCATAAACCAACCCTTCAGAAGCTTGGAAAGTAACTTTCTTGAAGGGCACATACCCTTCAGGTTTCTTGAAAACATCCTTAGAAATCTTGAAGTGAACCTTCCCGAAAGGCGAGTACCCTTTGAGATTCTTGCCAAGTGACTTTTTCGAAAATGCCGTTCGGCAACATGAAGATGCCCTTCGGGCTTTTGTCCAAGTGACCCTTCGGAAGCATAAAAGCTACACTTGCCCTTGAAAAGTCCTTCGGGTTTTCTGTAAATGTACTTTCCCGAAGGGTACATACCCTTTGGGTTTTTTGTGAATGAACTTTCCTTTTGAAAAAGAAACCCCTCAAAATTTTGAACTGGCCTTGCTTTCGGAAAAAATAAGTGTCCTTTTGGTCTTTTTTAAGTGACCCTCCGGACTTTGTCTTTTGAACTTTCCCGAAGGGTACATACTCCGGGAATTTGTAAAAGGTCCTCTTCGAAAAATTTAGAAAGTCCTTCGGGCTTCTTGAATGTCCCTTGAAACTTTTGGTTTGAGCTTTCCTGAAAGGTACATACACTTCGGGATTTATGTAATGAACCCTCCCAATGGGCACATACCCTTTGGGTTTCTTGAACTACACCTTTTCCCTTAACCGAACTGCCCTTTGTAATTCTTTCGGACTTCTTGCAAAGTCCTTTGAAATCTCTTTTCCCTCGGATAAAAAGTCCTAGGAAATTATTCCCACTCTTAGCCCAAAAAAATTCTGAGAAAGACAACACTTGGAAAAGAAAACACTTGGTGTAAAGTCTGAAAAAATAAACTTGTGCTCCTGCTTCTGATCCCTTGCTTTCATCTGTAAGTGAACCTACGGGCCTGTAAGTCTAATCTTAAGGATGGTTGTAGCTATATAGACTAGTAGGTCTCTTTTCAAAACATAACCACACCCTCCATGTCTTTTGTATAGAATCACTTCAACACCATACTATTTAACCATTTGTGATTAAACCTTTCAAATTAGAACTCCATACAAAAAAGATTGATATATAGCCCTAAAAGGGACCTGTAGAGTTATCTTTTTGGTGACTGACTATAGGTGCATATGATATGTAACCCTATATAAGACCTTTTGAACCTGAGTATGCCTTTTTCCATGACACTCCTATCCACCTTACGAACTTATTCCTCCTACAGGCCCGTAGGTTAACTTTATAACTGTACATGACCCTTTGAGTAGGAGATATGCTTTTTGAACTTGCTGTAGGTGTCTTGCCCTTGTACCGACTGTAGCTTGTCAATGACCTCAAAGAAGGTTCAAAGAAAGATTTGATCTCCATTCTTCTTCATGGTTATAAGCACTTGTCACTAAATCTTGATAAAGACCTTTAATATTTCTACATATCATCCTTGTGAACACACTTGATTGTGTAACATTGTTGTAGGTCCTCATCATGACTCTATTTGATGCTTGACTGCCTACATATCCCTTTGTTCATGCCTTTAGACTATAATTCATCAGTTTGACCGACTGTAAAGGGGATTTGACCGTTTTGGGGAAAGTTTCAAATAATAGGGGTAGTAATTTGGCCTTGACAGGCCAAATTACTAACAAGCATATGATAGAATTGGAAGAAGGCACTAAGGTAGTAATCACTACTCCCTACCGCCATCCTCGGATCTACAAGGAAGAGATTGAAAAAGCTATCCAAGAGTTGCTCGAAATGGGGCATGTAAGACCAAGTTCTAGCCACTTTGCTTCTTTGGTTGTACTTGCGAAGAAGAAAGATGGGACCATGAGGATGTGTATAGATTATAGGTTGTTGAACAAAAAAAACATCAAGAATCAGTACTCAATACCAAGGATTGACGAACTCATTGATGAATTACATGGGGCGGTTTATTCCTCCAAGATTGACTTGAAAACCGGTTATCACCAAATTCGTATGAGGGAGGAGGATGTGCAAAAAAGTCTTTCGTTGTCACTATGGACATTATGAGTTTTTAGTCATACCTTTTGGTCTCACTAATGCTCCTGCGACTTTCCAATCATGCATGAATTACATTTTCAAGCAACATTTAAGGAAATTTGTGCTTGTATTCTTTGATGATATCTTGGTTTATAGCAAGACATGGGAGAAGCATTTGCATCATTTAGACATTGTTTTGGGCATGTTAGAACAGCAAACACTCTTTGCAAAAATATCTAAATTTGAGTTTGCTACTTCCGAAATTCTATATTTGGGGCATGTGATCAATGCTCAAGGGGTTCAAGTGGATCAACAAAAGATTCAAGCCATTCTTGATTGGCCTCCTCCCACCTCTATATCTCATTTAAGGGGTTTCCTTGGACTTTGTAGCTATTATCCAAGGTTTGTCAAAGGCTTCTCTCAGATTGCTGCTCCTCTTACAAGTTTAACAAGAAAGGGTACTTTTGTGTCGTCTAAAACAGCTTTGGAAACTTTTGAGAAACTCGATTATGATGAGCTCTTGTCCCGTGCTAACTGTTCCGGATTTTTCCATTCCCTTCACATTAGAATGTGATGCTTCAAGAGAAGGGATAGGGGCTGTCCTAATGCAAAGGGGACATCCCATTGCTTTTGAAAGTAGGAAGCTCAAGGAAGGAGAAAAAAATTTTTCAATTTATGACAAGGAGATGTTGGCTATCATGCATGCCTTAGCCAAATTCCGCCAGTATCTGATTTGTGGAAGGTTTATAGTAAAAACGGATCACAATACCCTCAAATAATTTCTCACACAAAAAAATTTGAATGATAGACAACAGAAATGGGTGAGTAAATTACAATCATATGATTTCAATATCGAGTATGAGAATGGTAAAAATAATAAGGTGGCTGATGCCTTGTCAAGGAAGCCATATTTATTTTCTTTGAGTGAGTTAACAGCTACTTGGAAGGCTGTAATTATAGCCGAATATGCTAAAGACAAATGGGCTACCGAAATTTTTGAAAGTAAGGTGATTGACAATAGGTACAAGGTGCATGGGGAGTTGATTCTCTACAAGGACAGAATTCTTTTGACCCCTTTATCCAAGCTTAAACATCAAATTATAAGGGCTGCTCATGATGATACTATGGCGGGTCATCAAGGTTATTTCAAGACTTACAAAAAAGTAAGAGAACAATTTGTTTGGAAAGGTTTGAAGAAGGATATATATGATCATGTTAGGGAATGTGTGGTATGCCAAAAGAATAAGGTAATGACTACTCTTCTAGATGGTCCATTGCAGCTCCTTCCTATTCCCCACCAAAAATGTGAAAGCATATCCATGGACTTCATCACGGGGTTGCCTATGTCACAAGGTAAGTGTGAAATTTTTGTTGTTGTGGATAGATTGACAAAATACACTCATTTCATGACACTTCCAGCCAAGTATAATGCTCCTTATATAGCGGAATTCTTTTATAAAAAAAAATATTCTGATTGCATGAGCTGCCCAAAAACATTATATGCAATAGGGGCAGCAGGTTTACGAGTCACTTTTGGCAAGAGCTTTTCACGTTAACAGGTACATAATTGCTTCCTAGTACAAGCCATCATCTCCAAACGGATGGGCAAACAAAAATTGTAAATAAATGGGTGGAAGGATACTTGAGAAATTATATTTCAGGGCAGAAAACAGGTTGGAACAAGTGGTTGCATATGGCAGAATTTTGTTACAATACATCTCATGATGTCTAGTGGTGTGTCCCCTTTCAAAGCTTTGTATGGTTATGAAGCTTTATCATTTGTTGATCTTGTTTTGGAGGATAGTAGAGTGCTAGGTGCGGTGGATTGGGTTCAACAAAGCGCAAAAATTTTAGATCAACTCAAAAGGAATTTGTAGCAGGCCCAAAATCAACAAAAACTCTATGCGGACCAGCATAGAAAGGAAAGGCAATCTGAGGTAGGAGACATGGTTTATTTGAGATTGTAGCCTTATAGGCAATCATCCCTCAAGCTAAGTGGAGCAGAAAAGTTGAAGCCACGTTTCTATGGGCCATACAAAATTATAATAAAGGTAAGTGAAGTGGCCTATGAGTTGGATTTCCCTGACGGAAGTAGAATCCACAATGTGTTTCATGTATCATGCCTTAAGGAAGCCCTTAGAACACAAATCATACTTTCTAGTGATTTGCCACCTCTTGATGATGAAGGTAAGTTAATTTTGGTAACTGATATTATTCTAGAGATACGTGAAAGGAGGCTTCGAAATCGCACTATCACAGAATATTTGGTACAATGAAAAGATTTGTCTCGTGAGGATGCAACTTGGGAGGGGGCAGCTATCCTTCAACACCCAAATCTACAATTACTTGTGGGCAAGCAATTTTGGGAAGGAAGGACTGTAATGTCCTCCTTTTTGAGATAATGTTTGGATGGGACCTTTAGCCTATTTGTTCCCAAAGGCTAAAGATTCAAGTAGTATAAAGGAAACATTTGTTCTTCATGAGTTCTTTTTGATGGAAGGAAATGCACTTTATCAAGGGAAAAGCGTTCCTTGAGAGCATCTTGTGGTAATTTTAAAAATTAAAAAATAAAAGTGGACTCTTCTCTTATAATTTGGACGCCACTTGAAAGAAGCATATAAAAATAAAATGAGATCTCTTATGAAGATTATGCATTTTTTGATATTGTGTGGATCAATCAAGTATGTCAAACTTGACTTCTAGTGTGGTTGCTTGGAGAATGTCACCCTTCAAGCACTGTAGTACAATCTAAAAAGTTGTTTTGTAACACCACGTTGAAAGAAAAATTATTAATCTTTTGGAGATAAATTTATCAAGTTTAGATTGCTGGTTTTTGGTTCATTTCTAAGGTTTATGACAAGTGCGAATTGCCTAAGAGTGGAGCGAACCCCTGTGGAGGAGTGGTGAAAAATTTTGGAGGCTTGCAAGGAGAAATTCATGGTCTAAAATTCAGGTTCCTATTTTTTATTAATTTTCTACTACATTTTAGCGAATATTCTACAAGGGTTTGAAGGTTAAATTTGCAAAAACCAATCAGAAATATTTAATTAATTTTTCTGAGTAGGACAATTCCATGTGAGAGTATTTTAATCTGGTTTGGATAGGTTAAAGCCTTGGGTTGCTGTCCAAGGTAATTCGCCAAGCAGAGGGAATAATATTGAAACCCTAGTTGCTGGTTTAAGGGTCGTTTGAGTGTGTTTTGTAGATTTTCTGCCTTGCTCCTTGTGGCATCAGGGTTTGGGAAGTAAGGTTAAGTTCAGATCAGGTTTTACGGAAGGAAAAAGGTACAGTTGGTCTCACTTTTGCTTATAATTCCACTTTTTGTTCAATTATCTAAATTGGGGACATTTCATTTGGGCGTTAGTTTCCAACTCTTCGGCTTCTTGTTTGACCTCAAGGAAGGCGTCTTCTACATTTATGAACCCATAGGGGTTTAGAGGAAACAATTCTCATGCATTCATTGAGTGTCTACGTGTATTCACTTAGTGTTGAGTGTATTCAAGAAATTTGATCGAAAATGTGCAGTTGATAGCAGAGGAAGCACAATGAGTGAATGGGAACTCCCAAAAGTGAAAAGAAGGCACTCAAGTGCAGAGAACCTTTAATTTGAAGACTACACAGCAGAGATACTTGAGTTTAGTATTCTCTCTTGCTGAAGAAGCAAGTCATCCACTGAAGAGTGCAAAGATCATTATGAGAGTAGGATGCTTCTGCGGTTAGTGTCTTTGTAAGCCCAAGAAGGCAAAAGCTTGTAAGCTACAGAACATGGTGAAGATGAGGAAGCATGGCATCACTCTTGTTGGAGATTTCTCACATTGAGTTTCTCCAGGACATGTTTTGTGTATCCCTCTTTCATGTTGTTTTTGATTTCCTTGCTTGCATGTTTTCAATACCTTGCAACTAGTTTAACACATCAAACACTTAAGAGAGCTCAAGAGTCAATTAACCCAAGCATAGCACTTGTTCATACAGGTTAAAATACTTCACATTTGTTTTGCACTTCTATTCAAGCACATTGAATCACAGTCCGGTATGGAGTAGTAGCATGGGTAGAGTGTGAAGAAATGTATGCAATGGATGTAGTATGTGGGGATTGCATGTGAAGGGTTGCATATTCTTTTGTAAGCTATAGATGACAGTCATAAGAGCTGGAATACATCTTAAGACAGCATTTTAAAGTGTCGTTGGCATAGAACTAGGGGACAACACTTGTAAAAAAATTCATATTGGTGTAGCTTAGTGTGGAATATCCACCTAGTTTATAGATCAAAAATAGGTTTTATTAAATATAACTTAATCTAATTATGTTATTACTGACTTAGTCTAATACCAATACCCTCCCTTAATGACTAAACCAAATACAAACCGAATGATTTAGTCATTATTACAATAATATGATTTAAGTCCATACATAAACATAATCAAAGTGTAATTCTACTGCCAATGCAACAACTGTCACCAAGTCAAAGACTTGGCAAGTCAATTTTGAACTATAGGATGTTGCGGTTAAGAGATGGCCCAAATGGGAGAGATTCGGAAAACTATGTTAGTCGCCGCATGGAGCATTGCTAATGAAAGCTTCGCAACATTATGGTACCACTACGATTCTACAAATAGCACCACAGAACTTTGGACAGCACCACAGAACTATGGACAGTGCTGCTTAATTTCAATATCGTCATGGGACTGCAAGGTTACGAGGCTAAGCTACAACCAATACTTACTACTAAATCCCTACTTGAAGCACAAATACACCATTGTTAAAATTAGAAGCTAATTTAAAGGATGAATCTTGAAAGTATGACTTTCCACATACATATGAGATATCAACACAAATATTTAAGTGTCTGAAAAAAACTCCAAATAAAAACACAATGAGAACTCAACTACAGTTCATGCAAAATATATAAATTTGACCAAAATAGATTTATTATAAAAATTGACAATAACAGATTTATTATAAATATGAAAATAGTTTAGAGCTTATATAAATGTGACAATAAGTGTATGTATAGTCTTCAATAAGCATAGATGAAATCTCCATCCATCAGACTTTATGTTCTAATCTTAGCATTCTCATTATATACAAGAAAAATGATGTCTTCTCCTTTAGGATGTACAAGAAAAAGGTGGCAGAGCCACTAGATACATAACATTTCTAAACGAACATGTAAAAATTATTCAACAAAATTAATCACCGCAAGGGAGATATTTAGTGTTTTACATTTCTAGAAGTTTTGGCGGAAGGAGAGACCACCAAGGTGCTCTTTGGCTCCACAAGCCATGCCAAAAGAAATCACCTTTCGCGCTTGGAATCCCTGCTATGTACCCGAGATAGAAAAGATGAAGGCATTGTTCTATGCAAAACATGTTGTCATGCCGATGTGTTGGAGCTTCGTGGAGGAATATGGCATCCCTTCTAGCAACTCCTCAATATCTATAAAGCCCTTTACGTGTCAAAACCAATCATCTACAGAGATGGCACTGCCTTCATTCTTTTTGGCTGAACGATTGTGTTTGCCACAGGAAGGCCTTCCAAGTATGTCCAAGAAAGGGAGTAGAACGACTGCAAACCAGCTTTCTGCCCTAGAAAGCCAAACTCAAAATTGACCTTTCAACACGCTTCAAACGCTTCGCAACTTTGGACAAATGTCTCTACACCTTGTGCAAAATCGTCATTTCCCTCTCACTCTACTGGTGGACCGCAGTCTGGTACTTCATCCTATAAAGTCAGAGGAGAAAGAAAACAAACGTCCTCATCTCGGGCTTTAACGAGCAGCTTAGACCTGTAAATTTCCCCAAGTGGTCTTTAGCACCTAAGTGTTTGCAAATCAAAGTGGGGAATAATGTTAGAGGCGGTAAGTTGAAATGGGTAAAAAGTTGGAGTAATCATAACCAGGGTACACAAGAAATTGTCTCTAATTGAAGGAGGAAATTGGTCAACTATGCTAAAATCACCATAACCCGTGTGACTCAACACATGGCAGAAGAAGTTCTCTTCTACACCATTTAGTTTAAAGCTAGAATGGAGTAAATTCAAGGGAATTTAATAAGCAGAAGAATTGGAAGGTCCAGCAGAGACAACCATGGAGGACAGGAGTTTAAAGACAGAGTAGGGGGCATGATTCAATTCATCCATTGTTGTATCCTTGTTTAAGATTTTAGAGGTTGTTTTACAGACGCAGTTCAATTCATAAATGAGGGGAGTCTAATCACTAAGACCTCAGACATTAATGGAGTCTAAATACTTGATAGAAAAATTATAATAAAAATCCACCAAAGCGTAATATCAACAAAACATTGGAGTGGAATCACAAGAGCAAAAAGCTGAGAAAGGGTTCCTAATCAACAAAACATTAATGAAGGAATGAAGGGGATTGATGATGGTGCAATTAATCTCATGTGATTGCCAATATTGTTATTTCAATTCCTCTATCATCGCATGTCTGAAGGAGTTATCAATCCATCTTTCAAAGCATTGATAATAGGTTTTTCACTGTCTTTCAAAGCAGATTTAACCAAAGCATAATATCAGCAAGACATTAAAAAAGAGAGTCTAGTCACCAAGACATTAATAAAAGAACGAAGTGCAATGATGTGGTGTAATTAATCTCGAAAGCAGTAGGGTAACGAATACTTTGAAAAAAAAATGTTGTTTCTTAAGAAACAACTTTGACCGGTACTTGTAAAAGAAAGACCCCAGCCTTCGTGCTTGAAGACATTACCTCTATGGACATTGATAATGCAGCATATCATTGGTGATCTTTAGTTTTTTCTAAATTTTGAACTCTTGTAGATGCTATAGCAGTTTAGATTTGTTTATGGCGGTTTAGTTTTATGGCCTATTGTCATTTTGATGTATTGTTGTTTTGGGTTGAATGCAAAATCATCACATGCTAAAATATGCACCGCAAGTCTAAAAAAGCATCACAGTGCTTTCAAAGGTATTGCTTGCTAGGAAAAGCATCATAGGCTTGGAAAAACATTGAGGCTTAGAAAAGCAATGCAGTGATGGAAAAGCATCGCCGCTTAATAAAAGTTCATATATGTATGAAATTTCAGAACTGATCACAACCATCTTTTGAATTGGATCAATATATTTACCTGTAGGCTGTAAACTGCAATTTTGGATAAATTTTGGATTGGATCAATAGATTTCTTCTTTCATATCTACAAGTGTTTGATTTATTTGTATATTGGTCACCTATTTGTATGATGAAAAATAGCATTTAACGTCGAAGTGTATATATAACTACATTTAACGCATTTGGGTTGGGTATAACAAGCAAATTTAATTAAATTTCAAAATTTTCCTCTAAAGTTTTGGCAAGTGTGATCCAAGGGTGCATAAAATGTGGGGCGATCCAAACATTTTGTAAAATCATGGACCATAGATTTGTTGGCAATCCACCAAAAAAGCCCATTGGGATTAGAAATCATTTGGCCATTCAAGCAGAAAATAATAACGCATATGCGTTTTTCACTAAGTCGAGTGCGGACCGACCTAGTCCAAATAGCAAATCACGAGTCTAGAAATTCCTAGAATTTGCCTGATTACGAAAATTTGCTGCTAAAATTTTCCTTGAAATACAATGGATGACTAAGTATCCAAACCAACAATGATGTACATAATGCAATAATGATAAAACATGATTTTCTTCTTCAAGATGATTGAATGCTCCATATGATCAGCCAATAATCTTTTGCACATCACCCCTACATTTTTGTTCGTGAACAACTTAACTGAGGTAGATAGGTAAGGTCTACGGCTTACCTGCACATATGCGGGTAAGGAAAATAATGCCGGTAAGGTTTTTACGCCTCTCTTGCAGCATTGTAGGTAAAGAATCAGGTATCTCCTGAACCCAACAATGATGTACATAAGGCAATAATGATAAAACATTATTTTCTTCATCAAGATGATTGAATATTCCATATGCTCAACCAATAATATTTTGCATGCCTCCCCTACATGTTTGCTCATAAACAACTTCACTATAGTACACAGGTAAGGTCTACGGCTTACCTACACATATGTGGCAAAGAAAAATAATGCAGGTAAGATTTTTATGCCTCTCTTGCAGCATTGTAGGTAAAGAATCCACTATCTCTTGAAGGTACTAGTAGTATGCACAATATAGCCTTTTACACAAAGAAGTCATCATTCTACATCATCATATTCTGCATAAATACTGAGGTTGGAAGGATTGTTGATCCAGTATGTCTAACCCCAAAATGGATAGTTTTGCCATTAAGTACCAATCTTCAAGTATGAACCATGCATTGTAAAAATCAGTTTTTGTTAAAACCATGCCAAACTCACCACTTAATTAGATTTATCACACAAAGAGCATAGAGTTCAAGATAACCCTAAATTTTGTTTAATCAAAGTGAAAATCTAGTTTTAGAATGTTCCAATATAGTGTACAAACTATGACACTCTTGACCTACGGACATGCAAAAATTAGGCCTTCTGGGAAGCTAGATGATGAGAATGTAATCAGTTGAGATCACTGTAGGAGATGGCGGTTCGCTCAGATTCAAGGACTCGAAAGTGAAATAATTAGATTTAGAGATGATAATGTGTGGAGCATTAGGATTGTTATACATGTTCCTAAAATGAACCACAATTTTGGTACATTGGTAAGATGGCAAAGTAGCACTTGTAGATAGACTTTCTTGAAAACTATGCGTAATAAACAAGGAGAATGATGGAATGGTGAATGCCACAAGAAGACAAGAAATAGGATTGTACAAGCTAAACGTTGTCCCAAGAGAGCAAAAGGCAATGGAGGTATATGGGGAAACCCAAGCATGTGCTGGATCTCATTCATAATAGGTAGACCGATGCAAACTAGATCAAATAAGCAGTCTATTTCATTAGTTTCATCAACTACTTTTCAATGAGATTTTGGGTGTATTTCCCAAAGCAGAAATCTAAGGCAGTTGATGCATTCAATCCTTTCAAGGCGATGGTAGAGAGGTTAAGTTATCAAAAGATAAAAATCATTAGAATGGATAATGGTGATCAATATGTTTCAAATGATTTTGAAAACTTTTGCAAAGCAAAAGGCATAGTGCGACAATTCATGGTTCCTTATATTCCACAAGAAAACGGAGTAGTTGCAAAGCACAAGAGGTCGATAATGCAGGCAGCTCAAGCAAGTCGAAAGGAAAAGGTCTTCCTATAGTATTTAGGGAGAGGTCATGTGTATAATAATGTACTTTCTAAATAAAAATTCTAGGAAGGCATTGAATACAGTAGTTACCCCAATCAAAATAGTAATACCCCTTTTTGATACTCATGTAAATCCACCTTTTCCTTCTCATGTTATTTAGAAGGATCGTTTTAATGTTTAGGAAAAATAGGGAACAATTCGCTGTATTTTAGTACCTTGAAGCTTCAGGCAGATGACTTGTGTTGACATTTATTTCCTGATTATCTTTTAAGAGTTTCAAATTTCATTTTTATTTGTAAAATGCATCTTATATTATGAAAATGAGCAGGAAGTTACATCAATCGAGCCAAATAGTCACAAGGAAAATCTCTCCCCATAAAAGCAAGGAAGGAAAGCACCTAGGCCTGGACCCTAATGGGCAAAGCCAACATCTTTATAGAAACATTGCCAGTTAGCTCTAACAATCAAAGCTAGCTCTTACTTCAAGAGTTTCAACTTCTCCATGGTAAGCAGAGTAGAATTGTCCTTAAAGGTAGATTTGCATTGTGTTTTCCACAAGAAGCTCATAGATGCCAACCAGACAGCATGCCAAACACTTTTGGCATTGCACCCGATATTCCAAGAGTCCCAGCACAACTCCTCACCAAGACAAAGGAGCAATAAAGTGGAAATGAAATTTGGCCTGAACCAAGACCAAAGTGGCTTAGCTGAAGGGCATCTCCAAAAGATGCGATCAACTGTCTCCTCTCTCCCAAATAAGATGCACAAAAAGTTTGTTATGCCCACTTGCTCAACCTTGCATTAACATCCTATCCTTGTTAAATCACAAGCCACCCCAAAACTTTGTGCTTGTTCAAACAAACATGAATAATTAACAGATACGCCATGATTCAAAAACTAAAATGAGCCAAACTATTAATGGCAACAAACTTCAATCTTTAAGAAATGGTATTTGAATTATGTATTGATATATTTTCTGAAATTTCAGAATTTTCACACTAATAATGCCAAGAATATTGTATTCAAATGATATTCTAAATTACATAAAGAATAAGAATTAAGAAAAGTCTGTGCAGCCAACAAAGTCAACTGCATCCTCATACTGTCATGATGGCTCTCAAGTTCTGGCTCACCTGTGGGTTGTGTAACTGGAAGCAATTCAAGAAGGCCTGCTATCATTTTACAGTCTGTGGGTCGTACAGTTTTGTTTTTATGGATTTAAGGTTGATTGTTGCATTGTTTAGGATTCAATCAGGCATCAAAGTTTCTACTCATAATTGTTGTTTTTTCTATTTTTGTTTTCGAGAGGGCATGTGGGTTCCCTTGCAGTGGATACCTCAAGGGACACCAAGAGATCTTAGTTGATGCCAGGAGAGACACACATATGAAAGCTTGTGCCCCCAGCCCCGCTTCATGTTTGGAAGACACAGGCTCACGAGGGGTATGCATACCCATCCCTTGGGTATATGTCTCAAAAGAACAAGTAAATTGATCTTTAAACATCCCACACAACACCGTTTGGACCACAAAAAAAAACTGTTAACATTTTTTTCTTTTTAGGCAAGGAATAAACTTACTCTTATATCTTTCCATATCACTGAGTAAATAATATGCTTGTACTTGTATCAAAAATTTATCCTAAGGATCAGATTCCCAATATATGGAGAAATATAACAATTAGGAAATATTAATTTCTACCCAGTACCCGTGTTGGTTACAAGACGCAATCAAAGGGTGGAAATGACTGAACTCCAAAACAAAAAAGGGTTCAGTTTTTTGACTTAATAACACCTAGCAAACTTAATGTTAAAAGGAAAAAATTTTAACACAATCAAACTTTTATAGAATAATCATTAAAGTATTTGGCAAAATTTCTGAAACATATCTTAATTTACCCTTGAGTAAAATTGTGTAGCACCATGCTCAAATAAGTCCAACAAGGAAAGTAACATGATAATTGTTACAAGGAATAGAATAAAATGATTCAAAACTAGAACTATAACTGAAAAGACAAGCTTAAAAACAAAAATTAATCTGAAAAGACTGCATACTTTGACTAAGAACAAGAAAGCTTACCTGTACACCATTTGTGACAGCCTTGCTACATAAAGGCTCCTTTTCAGGAAATAGACTGATGCTTCGGATATTACCATCTTTGCGTACAGAAAACATTCCACCTTGTAACTTTCTACCATATTCTTCCAGCCACAGAAGCATGGCATCTTGCTGAGCCATATCGACCAATGCACTAGGGACACAAGGCATCAGTTGATTCTGGTCCCTACCAGTGCCAACATAGAGTTGGCCATCAAAACAGTTGAGAAAGAAAAACTTAGTGAAATTGGAGGAAGCCGCAACGACAATATACTTTGATCCACTAGGGAGCCCTAAATGTGGAACACACAGTTTAGTGAGCCTCATAATATTGTTCCAGGATAACAAATGTACATTGGCCTTGTGTTCATAAAATTGATAACCTCCTAAAAGGCCCAAGGCCGCCAAGTGCTTCTTTTGTGAAAATCCATGGTCTAGGGTTAATTGACCATTGCAAAAACGATACAAAACCCGCAAAGGAACAGGCAATTGCCACCCAAGACATTCCTCAACTTTGCTGATTTCCTCTTCGGATGCCCCAGGTGCCAAAGTATCCACAACTTCAGGAAAATGGATTGAGGTCCAATTTCTAATAGTATCCCAGATATGCTTGGCTCGTTTCACAATTGATAATGGATACATGCCAAATGCATCATGCCATTTTATATAGGTTTCCTAAGATCAGACAAGATTTTAAAATGAGAAAGGCAATCCAAGTAATTTTCTTTTCACTAGTTTTAGCCAAGATAAAGCAAATTTAAGAAAAGCAGGAAAAACAGTAACATAATAATGCATCAATAACACTTATGATAATGATAATTCCCTGGGTAGTGTTATGATAATGGTTTGATATCAACAGTAAAATTTATGTTATAAACAAAAAACAAAAAGAAAGATGAATGCAGAAATAAACTAATTATCCGATTGTGAAGGCCAAGTATGCAGGCAAGTCAATTACAACTGTATTGGTGAGAGTGTACCACCATCCAGGCATTTGTAATGGAATTGTACTCTAAATAGAAGGCTTCCATTATGCAAGCTAGCCACGTTTACTGGGAAATGCCTGTAATGCATTTATTTCTTTTAAGGGAAGAGCTCCAAGGAATTCTTTAACCAATAAACTTTTTTGGCATGGAGCCACAACAAGAAGTTCAAAAAATCTAATGGGATCATGCATCATGCAATGAAAACAATGAAATGCATGCACCAGTAGCAACCATAAAATATAAAAAAATAACCATGGTCCATGGGTCCCTAATATGAAAAAGATTGTAGAGAATGATTTGTAAAATGATAAAAGATAACAGGGAATGTTTCCCTTCTCTTGTCAGCCTGATAGGCCCAGTAATTCTGATGAAATAAATAATGGAAGATAGATGAAGAGATAAAATGAAGAAACCTCATAATAGATCAAGTCTAGATGTTTGGTTTAACTAGAGAAGATCTTTTCATGATAGCCAATGAATTAAATAAGAAATCATCAAGAGAAGATTATAAAATCACAATGATCTGTAATTCTATCAGATAAATCATCACATTCAGTTGGTTGGATTAGGATTCAGGAAGTGGTTGCGATAGTTTATGACCTAAAAATAATAGATTTTGGTGCATAGGCAAAAACATCCATAGTGTTTTTGGATTACATATATGGATTATGCTCAAAAAGTTATGAACTTTCAAAAAAAATGGCATCTGATTTTGAGTCTGTATGCAAAAGTTATGGCATCCGGAAGTTTCCGGACTTTGTATGGTGACGAAACCGTCAGCCTGCCTTATGTGGCAATTATGTAACCACCGGGGCGGTTTTGCAACCTTATGTGGTGGCTTTGTAACCGCCGGGGTGATTTTGCAATCTTACGCTGCAGTTTCGCAACCACTGTAGCAGTTTCACAACTGTTGGACTGTCTAAAGCAACAGTTTTGCCCGACCAGTCTGCACAAGAAGAGTAAACAAGAGAGATGGTTTCTCTTCGTCTTCCTGACTTTTGAGCTCCCAGTTCAAGCTTAAGGATTCTTAGGACCATATAAATGGACCCACAGAGGTTCATGAAAGGCGACGGAGGGGATTCCTTTCCATTCCAGTCATCCAATTCATGAAGAATGGATGCAATCATTGTTTGGTGTGATTGAAAGTTTATAGAAGACCACACAGCAGAGCTGGCTGAGAGAAATAATCTTGTTTGCTGGAGCAACAGGTGATCCACAGGAAAGTTGCAGAGGACATTTGCAAGTGTGTGATGTTGTTGAATGATGTTGGCATCCTTAAAGGCCTCAAGAAGGCATGGAGCTTGTAAAACTACATGAAGATAGTGGATAAGAGGAAGTGGAACTTCACTCTTATAGAGTTTTCCCACAATGGGTTTCTCCGGGGTAATTCCTTGAGTATGTCTCTTTTTGTGCTTGTGTTTAACTCTTTGTTTGCATATTCTAACTCCTGCGACTAATATCCTATCTCAAACACTTAAGAGAGTATAAGTAATTAGTGAACTCATAAGCACAAGCACAGTACGTTTTCAAAACAGCAAGCAGCAATTGGATTCATTCTCTCATGAAGGTTAAGTCAACATAGTCTTTGTGCACTACTGTTTTATCGAAACATGTGGTTTGGTAGTAGCATGGTTAGAATGTAGAATAGGATATGCAATGTATAAAGCATGTGGGAAAGCATATGAAGGTTGGCATAAATGTATGCTGTAGATGACAGTCATAAGTGCTGGGAAGCATTAAAGTTACAACATTATAAGTGTTGTTTCAATAGCATAGAATGTGGGAAAAGCACATCAAGAAAGTAAATACGTATTCATGAATCGTGCAATGGAATGTCCATGTCAATTACGGATCACACAGTTACTAGGGGGCATCGGTATAGGGCGGGGGACGGGGACAAGTACAGGTACATCATTTTCAGAATTAGGATACTCATACAGGGTGCTTAGGCATTGGACACATCTACTACACAGAGAGAGAGAAAGAGAGAAATCTATAATTTAAAAATTAAAATGAACTTTCAATAATATTGAATCCAAAATGAGAATGAAATTGTGCCTCTCAAGTTTTCTCTGCTGTGTGATAATATTCACTGCAAATTTATGCTGCCTAAACCTGCAACCTTTTTATCTTTCCTGAACTGGGACATAATCTGCTGAAATTTTTCAAGCTCTCCAAACTTGATGCTGATTTCTTTATCTGAATGAATAAGAAATGGGTTTTGTGAGTCTGTTGACCTTTTAGGTCTTAGGGTTCTTTTTTCTTTGTTTTTTTCTCGTCTTTAGCAGCAGGAGACACAGAGAACGCCTCCATCCTGCTAGAGATGTCTCCTGCAGGTCAAGTTTCTGAGATATGTACCTGTCTCCAATATGGGTACGCTACTCTAGGATACACATTTCAGGGTATCAGTGGATAAAATTCCTCTTCTCTGGATGATTCAATCTACTTTACCATATTTCCTTGCCACAAGAAAATGATGCTAAACTACAATCATAATAAAGTTATTATGCAATCCCTTAATAAACGGGAGAGCGGAAGTCACTCTAAAACAGCTGCTGCTAAATGGCAACCTCCCAAGCCTACTTTTATAAGCTAAACTTTGATGGTGCTACCAAAGCATATCCATCCTGGCAGATTGCAGTGTATCTATCAAGGACGAAAAAGCCAAAGGATACTTGATTAGCTTCCATGCCATCAGTCTGTCGCACAGTGAACAATGTTACAGAGGTAAATGCCTTAATCAATGGTCTCAAACTTGCTATCCATAAAGGCATGGGCAGCTTGAGGTGGTAGGACAACTCAATGATAATAACCTTTGCCATGATAAAGGGAAGTAGTAACCATTGGAAGCTTTATGGCCACTTGGATCAGACTTAGATTTCTTTCCCACTTTCAGGAAACATCCCTTGGTCATTGCTATAAGAGAATATAGGGTAGTGAATATATTGACCAGTAAAGGTATCGACCTTGAAACTCAGTCAGCCCCCTAGAATCTATGGTGGTAATTGGGATGCTCTTGTGGGGCTTAAAATCTATGTCTTAAACTATGCTCCTTCTACCTGATTTTAACCCACTTATCATTATTTTCTCTCACTCGCTTCTTAATTATTTCTAACTTTATCTGACAATGGGAGATGAGACTCACAACAGACTAGATATTATCTGTTATGATCTCCATCAGCATGGGAATTTACTTCTTGTCTCCTTTCAATGACTCCCACTAAACTTTCCCCATTGGAACAAAGAGTATTCTTGCGGACTTTGCCCTCAGTTGGCTCAACTTCAACCAACATGGTGCCTCTCAGGGTTCAATATTTCTCTTTCTAATTTTTGTAGGGCTTGACCACAATGAGACCACTCGATTGATAGATGCAGGAAGTCAAGGAACTCATCTGATGTTAGGACCTTTAGGCAATTGACCAATTTTAGGAATTTTACAGGCTCTACCAATGCTGGGTCATTTATGCCCTCGACCATTGGGAGAGGAGGTTCAGGACGATGAGGGATTAATTTCTCAGTCTCTGTATGAGGTCTTTCCTCACCAAGTGTTGAATTCCCTACCCTTTTTCTGCTCCTATTTACTGTGATGCCTGCAAGCTTTGGTTGTTTCTGCTTGTTTCTCTTGTGACTTTCCTATCCCTGGCCAAATGAGTTTTCTAGGCTAATAATTTATTTAATCATGGAAAAACCCCCTAAAAGCTTAAATCTGAGACCATGTATAGCCTCGCTTGCCAGAATGCAAGAAGCACCTGCCCTAAGGGGAAAGGAGGAGATGGGATGGTCATCGGGTGTGAAAAACAAATATGGGGAACCCAAGACCATTGGGAAAATGAAGCTGCACTCAGGAAACATCTGTGACATTCTGAACGACCTGACCTATAAATTTTCTGTTGGGGAAAGCACAAAGCTGCTTTATTAGAAGTTGGTTACAGTAAGAACCTGAAGCAGACGCTCAGACTCCTGAGCTCTGAATGTGGGTGTTGGAAGCTGTTAACCTAGGGTTTCATCCGAGAGACAACTAAAGTTTCTCCTTTGGGTCAATCTCCTGCACTGTGTTTCTTGATGTTGAAGACCCCAAAACCAAAAGAAACAAGGTTGCTGATGGATTGGCTAATTGGGCTCTGGATAATAAGGACCTGTTGTGCTATGGCATGCTTCCTCCATGGTGGTCCAACAAGCTTCAGGAAGATATCAGATATATTCATCTTGATTCTCTATGATGATTACTTCTTCTGTTCTTTTGTTGTATAATGCTCAAGCTTGGGCTAATAGTTTTCAAGCTTGGCACAGTCAAATATGTACTTTTGATTTTAACATAATAAAAAGCTCGATTGTTTTTAAAAAATTAATAATAATAATACAATAAAGAGGTATATTCTCAGAACAAAATAAATGACTTATATTTAACAAGCTTCAGTTTATGAAATGCAACCAGCTTCAAATTGTTCACTTTGAATATCAGTCTATCTACTCCTCTGACAAGAAATTATGCTGATGAATTATGAGCATAACCGCAAGAGTTCAGGCTGAAAATAATGTTAATTACTCCCTGGTTCTATGGTGCTATTTTTTGGTTTGCCTCCATGCATGTTAGCTGGATTTTACTTCTGTCCATTTTGTCTGGCATGGGCTTTTTTAAGGTTACGCCAATAGTTACACTGATAGACGTTCTACAATGGCTGCTGGGGGGTGGTGATGAACTGTAATGTCCGTGAGTTGTTAACAATTAATAGACACCTTAAATTTGATGTCCATTTGACCGTCACAGGACAAATTAGAATTTAAATTTGACATCCATTTGACTTTCATACTGAAGTTTTTTGGAATATGGAGAAGTCAGATTGAAAATTTGTAACATCTTGGCCATACGGTAGAGTTTGGAGCCCCCCCTTTTTTAGCGAAAAGAGTTTTTCATGCGCAAAAAAGTGGTGCTGCTAGATGGAGGCCACCTGTCACCAGTCAGCAGAAAATTTTCTGAGAAGTTAATAGTCATTAATCAATGTGGTATGTGACAAATCCAAGATAGATGCTTCAAGATTGATATCCCTCGGCATTTTTCAGATAAATGTATTTGAGATATTTGTAATAGTAGCAACGGCTCCTACAGCCCCTCATATGTATTTAAATTTATGTGGTATGGTTTCTCCTGAATCTAGTTGGGGCAATATCTTCAATTACAATCTTGGCTTACGCTGCTTATGGGAATTACTCTGCAAGTAAGGTTATTATCTGCAGGTCCTATATACCTGACTGTGCAGGGCATATGGTTTCTGCAGTTATTCTGATATCTCTGATATTAGTTTAACTTAATTTTGAATTTGCATATAACACTTTGGTCTGACACATGTCATAAACTCTAGTTTTCTGCATCATTATTTCCTCTTGGCCCTTTGTACTGGAGCTTAAAACAAATCAGTGGTAGCCCGTTAGCATGCTTAGGGTGAGAACCCTTTAGATTATAAAAAAAATACAAAGTATTGTGCTACTGAAAATCTGTCACGAATGGCCATCTGCTCAGTACATTATAAGTCAGCCTGGTGAAGTTGCATAACCAATGGCTGGGCCACCATGGCAGTGCTTTTGAAACCCATAGTTATTATCGCCAAGAAACTTATTAAGCATGACAGATTTCTGATAGGTTCACGATTGAATCAAGAAGTATTTAAGGAACAGGAAATTTTCAGTTTTATGTTATTTTTAACACAAAAAATGCAAAAAAAAAATGGTATGTTTTGCTGGATAAATCATTAACTTGTAGACAGAAAAATAGAAATACAAAATAAAAATTATGTTAATGTCCACAAAGGACCAAATGTAGGTCAATGGGACTCAAGAGTACATCCAATTACAATAGAAAGAGCTAAGAGAAAGTGCTAGGGTAAAACGACCCTAGGATCAATGACTAACTAAATAAAAGAAGAACAAAAGCATTGAAAATAAACAAGAAGTAAACCCAACGCGGCAAAGCCCCCAACCCATGTGGTAAGGGTACCAATACAAATAGCCATATGGGGGGAGCAAGAACCCCCGAAGAGCATAGAATAGTGAAAGTTGGAAAGACTAAATGGTGGTCCCATCAAACATCTCTATCCGTGCCCAGGACAAAGGAAGCATCTATGTCATCATCTATCACTGTGAAATGACCAAAGCAAGATCTGATAATGCTCATACGGGAGTGTTTTGGGCTGAGGGGGCCAAGTTGTGTAATCCTCGGAGGAAGCAAGACACTCCCCCTAGAATCCCTCCTAACATCCATGGCTGAATAAACTCCCATGGCAGTGAAGAAACTCGTAGCGTGTGATTGTCCATGTAGCCCAGGAAGCAATCGCGAAGGGATAGATCCACGGTGTTGAGGAGCAGATCCATAAAGGTAAGCACATAGCGAAGAAACTCGTAATGTATGCTTGTCCCCCCAAATTGATAAGTGATCACGAAGGAGCAGATCCATGATGTTGAGGACTAGATCAATGATGCTAAGCCGGGACAAATCCCCACTCCCAAGAGCTAGTGTGTTGGGGCACCTTAGTAGTAATGTTTTGCAGAGATGAGCGTTGCTTCACTGACCTGTGCCCCTTAGTGTGTGAAGCAACAATATCCAAAGGGTGCTTCATGCCACCAACCTACGTAGATGGCTGAAAGAAAGAGGTGATCACGATGGGGCTTTAGGGGTCCCCTATAGGGACCTGCATCAAAGAGTGATAACCTCCCAAAGGAAAAGGGTCGGGGATCGTTGGTCCAAGTACCAAAAAAAGTGGATAGAGAGTTTCCCAAGTCTTTGTAAAGACATTAGGATCTCCTCGGATCTCATAATAAATAGGGCATCTAGAAAAGTGCTCCTCATTCTCCATTTCCTGGAGTGAGCAAAGGCGATATATCCAGTCCCCACGTGGAATATGATGATCACTCTCAACCCATAAATGGTGTGAGTCCATCCTCAACTCACCAAGGGGGAACCTACAATGGTGAGACCAATGACACTAGGGATAGAGCGACAAATGACACCATCCACTCCCTGCAAGAAATTCTCAATGTAAAAGGCAAGCTTGGAGCTAAGCAACAGAGGAGGAGATGTTGAAGTGACTTGGATGTACTTCTTGCAAATATCCTCTCTAACAACTCTAATGATGACCTCCTTTAATGGAAAAAGGTAATGAGGGCCATCTAAAGAGTCCCTGAAAAGAGGTAACCTATCAATAGAGTTGCCGATAGACTGGAGGACCAAACTAGTCTTAGAAAACCAGCAATGTTGACATTTATTGGGGCCCAATGATGCAATCCTATCTAAAGTACACAGAGATAAGTATGGATACATCCCATGACCTAAAGTTGATTCCCCCATGGTTCTAAGTCTATGAATGTAGAGAGTAAGCCTGAAGATAGTCCCAAGGCACAAACGCTAGGCAATAAACTCAGCTTGGACAATGCACTAAGGAACAATCCATTTGCAATAGATCATATGTTGAATCATAAGAGTCTGGATCCTCTCAATATGAGCCCAATCAACAGACACCAAACTAGGTCCCCAGACCTCGAACACACAAATTGTAGGCTTGATGATTGTATCGAGGCACATCTTCTAAGGGATATCATGGAAGTGGATCTAGGAATATTGGTGCTCAAAGATAGAAAGGGAGGTATATCCCTTGAAAAGGCGTGATCAAGAAGCAGGATTCATACTAAAAGATGGTCTACAAAATTGGTCCCCCAAGTAAATGTAAGTCGATGTGATCTCCAAAGGTTCCCCTTTGTAAAAGAATTGGAACCGGCGTTGAGAACGTTTGGATGTATTGAATAACATGATCTTAGTTTTGCTAAGGATGACCACCAACTAACAAAACTCACAAATACGAGCAAAGACATCAAGTTGTCTTCGTAAACCATTGACAAAGTGAGATAGGAGAACGTCGTCATCGGCAAAAAGAATTGCTATCACCACATAATGTAAAATGCAATCATCGTCTGCATGGGTATGCTGTCAAAAAAATCCCTCTAACTCATCGATGTAAATACTGAAGAGGATCTGCAAGATAGGGCATCCCTACTTGACCCCAATTGTACCATTCAAAAAGATGGAAAGACTGTGAGAAGTACAAAATTGCCCGATAATTGTCTCATAAAGCCTCCAAGCAACAGTTATGATAGAATCTACAATGCCAACATTACACAACTTCTGGAAAAGCAAATGTCTAGGAACCAAGTCAAAGGCCTTCTGAAAGTCTACAAAACAACAAAAGACTTTGGAAGACCAATGATGAACCTCCTCAATGATAGCCCAGAGTGTAAAGATGTGGTCAATAGTCTAGCATTCTCCCCTGAAGCTAGCCAGCACACTTGCTATAAGATTACCTCTCTCCAAGTGCCCTAAAAGTTGCATGTCTAACACTGTGGCATAAAGTTTGGCAAATGTATGCCCAACCATAATGGTCTTGTAGTTGCTAGGGTTGAAGCTATCCTTGGCTTTATGAATGCGATGGATTATTTGGTGGGACCAAGAACAAGGAAAACCCAAGCAAACAGCCTCATTAAAAAACTTTTCTAATGGGGAGGCAAGGGAATCCACACCACATTTGAGGAGCTCAACCTAAAGGCCCTCACATTCGTTGTTTTTTTTTGGTACAAAACTTCTGAATAGCCCTCCTAATTGTACTAGTAGAGAAAATAGTCGAAGATGTTGCTGGAGTGGAGATAATGACGATAGGCTGCTTTGGGATGTCATAAAGAGAGCTAGCATAGGAAACCCATCCCTGGGGTTGATGTCAGAAGTGAGGGTTTCCCTCAAGAGGAGAGTGTGCCAAAAGGTCTTAGGGGAATGGTGGAGGGCAGCAAGGAGAGCAAGTCTAGACGTAAGAAACTCACATGTCTTTCATCAAAGAAGACATTGATAATCTCTACGAGCGGAGGGTACAGAGGGAGTGTCATGGCCTATGGCAAAGCAAAATCTTCAATGTAGGGATTTACACTTGTCATCGTACCAACAGTTCATAGGGTAGGACCCATGGGGACAACGTGATCTAGAGTAGTGCACAATGTGAGGGCATGAGTCAAGTGTTGCATCCCAGAGAACATGATATAAAAACTCATACATGGACTTTGTTGTGTGAAGAGTTAGGGAATAGTATCTAGGCATAAGTTGGGAGAGTTAGGCAACATAGTCAATTGTGTAATCATCAAAGTGGATCATGATGTGGCGAGTGTAGGGGGCACAGTGGGAGGCAGTGGGGTATAGGAGTGAGAAGCAACATGGAGGATGAAAGTCAACGTAACCTGATCAGCATCTAAGAGCTAATGAGAAATAAGGAAATCACGAATGTGGGGAATGAGGGATCTGCAAGTGAGAACATAATCCACTACGCTCGCTCTCCCCTGCTTGGGGTAAATAGGTGAATCTACTAGAATTAGGGAAAAAGGGAACTCTGTTGAGAATGTGGAGATTTTGATTCCCCAATCTGGAGAAGGTGCCTCCCATAGACTTTGACCAAAGTATTTCCAACCGCTAAATCTATTTCTAAATCAAACTCTTCAAGATCTGGCTCTTGAAGGCATAACTTGTCTTGTGCAAGATCACAAATAGGTGTCTAGTGGGTTCTTGTACGAGCATTGAAGTCGCCCAAAAGAATAACATCACCCATTGAGGAATACTAGGACATCCCAAATAAAATTCAAGGTACGAGTCATCATCATGCACAACGATAAGCGATTGAGGCGGAGAGGAAGTAGCATATGGCAATGAAGACATCACAAATAGGAAGTGGACACCTCTAAACATGTAACCACATGTATCTGGAATGGACATCAAAAGCTACCAACGATACATTGGCCCTAAGGTTATCACAAATGAGGCAAGCCACTCCACCAGAACCATGAACACCACCAGATCTACGAGCCTCACATTGACAGGTCGAGAACCAAGCATATCTTGTGACTAGGGGGAGGGCCCACTCAGAGCTCTCGTGGGTCTCAATAAGAAAGATGATATCTTGTGAAGCAACATCTTATAAGGCCCATGGAGAAGACCATAACGTACCAATGCAATTCCGGCAGGTAATGGAGATGCCACCATCACCTACTAAAACCCAAGGTCACCATCCTGCTAACAATCCAAAGCATGACCACTCAAGATGGGGAGAATCACAAATGAAAGCCCTACAATCTCAAATAACAACCCACTTGTTTTCTTTCCTTGCAAATACAACCTAAATACGAGCTTTCCAGAGCTCCTCCACTTGGAGTTGTGTGAGATCTGTATCTAACTCATTTTTTTTAGGGAAAAGAATTTCCATTTTGCCTTAAGAGCTTGCAAATGCTCTTCTGCAATTCAAAATTGGATAATAAGGGTGTTGTACAACAATGTCCAAGCTCTGTGAAGGGAGATATCCTTTAAGTCTAAAGATTCATGCAAGATTGAGTGCATTGCTTGTAAGGGATCAACTACCCTAGGGAGGTCACAAACATGAAGGTTGAGCACCTTGGTTTGTTGTGCCTTTTCTTCTTCAAACTGCGCTTGGACTGCCATCTCAACAACTAGAGGTGTCTTCTTCCCTTCAACCACTTGCACCCATGAATTTTGTTCCTCAACTTGTTTTGGAATAGATTGCTTCCAGGCTGTGGTTTCCTTTTTAAGGTGTTCGTGCTGAATTATTATCTCCAATTGTTTGTTCTTAATTTAAGAAACCGCTTCATTAAGTTGCTGAAAGCATGGAGAATTAGCGGGGTTGCCTTGGATCTGCTCAAGTTTAGTGATTCTTGCCTACAAATCAAAAATAATACCATCTTTCTCCTATAACTGAATCGAAACTTTATTATATCTAGTAGTATGGAACAAAAAATTATCTACTAGTATGGAACAAGAATACTAAACTATGGAAAATTGTTAGGGTGTGGAGCTAAAAGCTTCACCAAGGAGCATACATTATCAGTTTCGGGTCTACACAGACACCAGCGTCAGTCAGGAGCGACCGACGTCGGCAAGGTGCAGTTGCAGAGGCGCCGACGTCGGCAGAGGATCGGCCGACGACGGTCACAGACAAGCAGCAGGAACCGACGTCGGTTACCTGCGTGTCCAGAGAGCTATTTCCGAGGACAGAAGCGAGTGTTTGCATGATGAGTTTGAGTTGTAGTTTCAAGCTCGCATCTCTATTATTAGCAATACTATTTTTAGAGCATTTGTTCAAGTGGCTTAACTGTTTGTTGGAAGTGCATGCTCAAGTCTCCTAATTCTATATGTAGAATTAGATCTTCCTAACTTATTGTAGTAGTTATTGTGAATTATTATTGTAATTCATTGTATGTGAAGAACAGTACAGAATTGAATCATCCAGGTTTGTTGGAGTTGATTGTTCTTGAGAGAGAGAGCTCTTGAGGAATAGAGATCTAGTGAGAGATCTATACATCTAGGAGAGGTGTGGAAGAAAGAAGTTTCTTCAATTGTATTCCTTTTGTAAAGAGTTTGTTAATACAAGTTTTCAGGGTGGTTTCTTGTATCTCTTGTTCTTGCTATTATCTCATTCTAATTACTTGTCTATCTGATTTAATTTCGCGTTTATTGCTTTCACAAGTGTAATCTATTGTTGGTTGATCCCCAACAAGTGGTATCAGAGCCTTGGTTGTAGGTTCAGAGCTTGATATCCATCAAGTGGTATCAGAGCTCAGGTTCACTAACAGGTGGTTCAGATCTGTGTAGTGTGTATTGATTACAGGTTCTCACAGGGATTTTTGCAAGGATTTATGTTTGAGTGAGAGAAGCAATGGCAGATGAAAGTAAATTGAGAATGGAAAAATTCAATGGCAAAAATTACCAACATTGGAGAATGCAGATAGAGGATTATCTGTATCAGAAAGATCTCTACTTACCGTTAAGTGGGGTTGCAAATAAGCCCAAAGACATGGAGGATGAAGAATGGGAAGTTCTTGACAGAAAGGCTCTGAAGTCTAGAAGACTGAGTCTAGCATCCACTGTGATATCTAATTTATCACAGGGAAAGTCTACGGTAGAGTTGATGACTACGTTAGCAAATTTGTATGAAAAACCCTCAGCTTCTAATAAGGTATATCTTATAAAGCAGTTATTTAATTTGCATATGAATGAAGGTGGATCTATTTCTACTCATCTGAATGATTTCAATGGAATTGTGAATCAATTAAGTTCAGTGAATATAGTGTTTGATGATGAAATAAAAGCTCTTTTAATATTATGTTATTTCCCTGAAAGCTGGCATGGCTTAGTAATGGCAATAAGTAATACTGCATCTGCATCAAATATTTTGAAAGTAGAGGATGTTGTTAGTGTTATCTTGAATGAGAAAATACGCAGGAAAAGCACAAAAGAGGCATCTGGGAATGCTTTAAGTTTTGAGAGCAGGGAAAGGCAGAAAGAGAAGAACAAGAAAGGCAGATCAAGATCCAAATCTAAGGGAAAAGGCAGATCTAAATCCAGAAATGACAGAAGGCCACAATGCTGAAATATTGGAAAGATAGGGCACATAAGCAGAGATTGTTGGTCAAAGCCCAAGGAGGACAATCAGCACGAAGGAAAGGAAGAAGCCAAGGTTGCAGGGATTGCACAAGATGCTTTAATTTTCTCTCTGCATAATAATATAAAATCTTGGGTATTAGATTCTGGTGCATCTTTTCATGCTACCCCTAACAGGGAATATTTTAGTGACTATATCCATGGAGATTTTGGAATAGTGTATCTAGGGGATGATGAGCCCTGTAAAATAATTGGCAAAGGTAAAATGCAGCTGAAGATGCAGAATAGCAACACATGGGTGTTGAGAGATGTGATGCATGTTCCTAGCTTGAAGAGAAATTTGATTTCTGCAGGAAAGTTAGGGGATGAGGGTTGTACAGTAACTCTCACAGCAGAATCTTGAAAGGTGACCAAGGGTGCACTTGTTATGGCCAGAGGTAAGAGAGAAGGTACTCTCTATTTGTGTAATTGTGTTACTAACAAATCTCCTTCTGTATTATCTACTTCAGATGTGGATGATAAATTGTGGCACTCAAGGCTTGGCCACATGAGTGAGAAGGGGATGTCAATTCTTAAATCCAAAGGTATGCTTTCAGATTTAAAAGGCATAGATCTAGAGTTTTGTGAGCACTGTGTATTTGGAAAACATAAAAGCATTAGTTTTCTCAAGACTGGGTCTACTAAGAAGAGGCATAAGTTGGAGCTTGTTCACACAGACGTGTGAGGATCGGCTCAGGTTGCTTCCATTGGAGGATCACAGTACTATGTATCTTTCATAGATGATGCTACAAGGAAGGTATGGATCTATTGTATTAGAAAAAAATCTGATGTATTTGAGACTTTTAAGATTTGGAAAGCTATGGTTGAGAATGAAACAGGTAAAAGATTAAAGTGCCTGAGATCAGACAATGGCGGTGAGTTCTGCAGTCATAAGTTCAGAGATTATTGTTACATGCATGGAATCCGCAGGCAAAAGACGGTTTCAAGGACACCTCAGCAGAATGAAATTGTTGAAAAAATGAACAGGACAATAATGGAGCGTGCAAGATGTATGAGATTGCATGCTGGCTTGCCCTTACAGTTTTGGGCACAAACTGTTGACACTGCAGTATACCTGATTAACAGAGGACCCTCTACAGCTCTTGATGGTGGTATTCCAAAAGAATCATAAACAGGTAAAAAAGTAGATCTCTCATATCTCAAAGTTTTTGGTTATGAACCCTTTGTGCACATAGATAAAGAAAATAGAAAGAAGCTTGATGCTAAGTCTATGAGGTGCACGTTTATTGGCTATGGCTCAGATGATTTTGGTTACAGATTGTGGAATCTAGAAACTAACAAGGTAATCAGGGGCCGTGATGTTGTTTTCAACGAAAGAGTGATGTATTGTGATCAGCGAAGAAAGCTGAATCAATCTGAGCAGAGCAATGGTGAATTGGACGAGGTGAAAGTCTAAGATGAGCTCGCGAAAAAAAGAAATAATCACTTGCAGGAAAACACAGAGACCGACGTCGGCAGGTTAGGAACCGGCGTCGACAGGACAGAAACCGGCATCGGCCGTACAGAGACCGACGTCGGCAGGACAGGTACCGAGGTCGGTCAGACAGAACCGACGTCGGCCAGTAACAGGTCTGGAGGTGACCGAGGTCGATCACTGTCAGAGAATTTGGGTGGACAGCGTGTTGTAAACGAGTCTCAGACACCCATCAGGAGGTCAGAAAGGGTGAGTAAGCCTCCAATTAGATATTCTCCTTCTTTATTTTATCTATTGCTAACTGATGGTGGAGAACCAGAGAGTTTTGAAGAAGCAATACAGGTGGAGTCCAAGAGTGAGTGGGAGCGTGGCATGGTTGAGTAGTTGGAGTCCTTAAGAGAGAACCAAACATGGGATTTGGTTGAATTGTCAGCTGGTAAGATAACACTCAAGAATAGATGGACCTACAGGTTGAAAGAAGGTGAGAATGGACAGATGAGATACAAGGCCAAATTAGTGGTAAAAAAATTTGCACAAAAGCCAGGTATCGACTTTGGTGAGATTTTTTCTCATGTTAAAATGACTTCTATAAGGGTTGTATTGTCTTTGGTTGCTTTTGAGGATTTGCATCTTGAGCAGCTAAATGTTAAGACAGCGTTTCTTCATGGAGATTTGGATGAGAAAATTTATATGGAACACCCAGAAGGATTCGAGGTCAAGGGTAAGGAGAAGTTTGTGTGCAGATTGAAGAAAAACTTGTATGGCCTCAAGCAAGCTCCTAGGCAATGGTATTTAAAATTTGACAGATTTATGACTGAGCATGGTTACAGTAGGTGTCAATCTGACCATTGCGTGTATTTCAAGAGATTTGATAACGGTAGATATATTATTCTATTGTTGTATGTAGATGATACTCTGGTTGCAGGATCACACATGCAGGATATCTCTGAGCTTAAGGTAAAATTAGCTCAAACGTTTGCTATGAAGGATTTGGGAGCAGCAAAAAAATCCTTGGCATAAGCATTAAGAGAGACAGGAAAAATCACAGGTTGATATTGTCTCAAGAAGATTATGTGGACAAGGTGTTGAAACGGTTCAATATGCAGGGTGCTAAACCGGTAAGCACACCTTTCGCTGGACATTTTAAGTTGAGTAAAGAACAATGTCCTAATTCATATGATGAGGTAGAGTACATGAGTAGGGTTCCATATTCTTCCGCAGTAGGGAGTTTGATGTATGCAATGGTGTGTACTAGACCGGATATTGCCCAAGCAGTGGGAGTGGTAAGTAAGTATATGGCCAATCCAGGTAAGGAACATTGAAAAGCAGTTCAGTGGATCCTTAGATATCTGAGAGGAACCAACAGTAAGCACTTGTGCTATGGAGGTACAGATACTTCTCTACATGGTTATGTAGATTCAGATATGGCAGGTGATTTGGATGGCAGGAGGAGCACTACAGGTTATGTTTTCACTGTAGGTGGAACAGCGGTTAGCTGGATATCTAAGTTGCAGAAAGTTGTTGCTTTGTCAACTACAGAAGCAGAGTATATTGCAGCCACAGAGGCTAGCAAAGAGATGATATGGATGACACGGTTCATGGATGAGCTTGGTAGGGAGCATGAGAGTTGCATATTGTATAGTGACAGTCAGAGTGCAATCCATTTGGCTAAGAATTCAGCCTTTCATTCAAGAACAAAGCACATACAGCTAAGGTATCACTTCATACGACAGGTATTGGAAGATGGTGAGTTGAAGCTGGAGAAGATCCATACAGATAGGAATCCTGCTGATATGTTAACCAAGCCGGTTACAAAGGAGAAGTTGAATCTTCATTCAACTTCTGTTGGTCTTCATGATTGAGTTGAAGATGGAGGAGCTAGAAGGTGTTGCTATACAGGTACTGGTGCAGCTGTTTATTTCCAAGTGGGAGATTGTTAGGGTGTGGAGCTAAAAGCTTCACCAAGGAGCATACATTATCAGTTTCGGGTCTACACAGACACCGACGTCGGTCAGGAGCGACCGACGTCGGCAAGATGCAGTTGCAGAGGCGCCGACGTCAGCAGAGGATCGGCCGACGGCGGTCACAAACAAGCAGCAGGAACCGACGTCGGTTACCTGCATGTCCAGAGAGCTATTTCCGAGGACAGAAGCGAGTGTTTGCATGATGAGTTTGAGTTGTAGTCTCAAGCTCGCGTCTCTATTATTAGCAATACTATTTTTAGAGCCCTTGTTCAAGTGGCTTAACTGTTTGTTGGAAGTGCATGCTCAAGTCTCCTAATTCTATATGTAGAATTAGATCTTCCTAGCTTATTGTAGTAGTTATTGTGAATTATTATTGTAATTCATTGTATGTGAAAAACAGTACAAAATTGAATCAATCCAGGGTTGTTGGAGTTGATTGTTCTTGAGAGAGAGAGCTCTTGAGGAATAGAGATATAGTGAGAGATCTATACATCTAGGAGAGGTGTGGAAGAAAGAAGTTTCTTCAATTGTATTCATTTTGTAAAGAGTTTGTTAATACAAGTTTTCAGGGTGGTTTCTTGTATCTCTTGTTCTTGCTATTATCTCATTCTAATTACTTGTCTATCTGATTTAATTCCGCGTTTATTGCTTTCACAAGTGTAATCTATTGTTGGTTGATCCCCAACAAAAATGACAAGCACAAAAAAGGTAAATGTCCCTCTATATACAATATCTTTGAGAGTAATCAAGTTCCAAGTCAGCCAACAAGCCCCCTTCATTAGCATCCCTGGATTCTGCTCTAGCCTAACCTTTGTTTCAGTTTTGCCACTTAAGTAACTTAAAATAATTCTATTTTAACTATTGTGCATTTGAATTGTATCAAAAAATCATTTTGAAACTTCTAATTGTTAAACCACTTTTAACTCGGATTTTTCCATTGTTAACAAATAAACAACACAAAAATTAATGACAATCAAATAATTTCACAAGTAGCATATTGTATTACTCTCTCAATAAATATACAATACATCAATACAGCTGCTTGAATTAATTTGGGTGTAACTACCTAAATTAAATCAAGTGTAACCACCACCAATAACCACCCTCAAACAATATATTAATATGGTGGTAAATGTATAGTATAAACTATAGAAGACAATGGGGCTTAGGATTGAATAATATTCCTAACAAACCACCTTGTAAGCCTAAGTCATCTGAGTCATCAATATTTGCTGATTCTCCAATGCAAATGGTGCGTTCAAAACTTTGATAAACGCAAATCATGATAAAATCCATGTGATCCATCTCCAACTTTGTAAGGAATCGCAATCACTCATAGTGTGTCCCGATCCATGTACTAAAGAGAATAAAAATAGAGATAGCTCTTATGAGTAACCCATACACCCCATAAATGTGTTGCACTTGCACTATAATTATTGACTACATCGATCTATATCAACTTGTAACTGTGAACCAATCCATGTCCACAAAGCTCTTGAACTCAAAAAATGTGGGCATGTGTCGACACATTAAGTTGCTCCTCTAGCAAAAAAACTACATCAAAACCTAAAAAATTGATAAACCAATTACATGCAAGGTCATTGAAAAACCCCATAATCAACTCTCAAATATGCAGTGCCAAACATTGCAATCTGAAATCTCTGAAATCCAATGTGTAAGCTATTGGTTTAAACATTACTCACTCAATATCTAAAAATCCAAAAATCATGGGACCTATCACATCTCCCATCCTCAATGCTAAAATAATCAGGACCAATCTTTCTCAAATGCTATAAAAAGTGGTAATGTTACAATCCCCAATAAGCTACAATAGAAGATGACCAATCCTCAATGGCCAATATGGGTAGTCTTCAGGTAACACATCTAGGACGACAACTCAAATTTTAAATCACTAAAAACACCTAAAACCCCAAAAAATCAAATCATGATATGCATCCACAAATATTTGCAATTAGTGTACCAAATCCACAAAAGTCGACATACATGTAGATCGCAAGTATTGAATCCCAATGTTAAACATTTAGCCATAATGACATTCATCAAAGAGATAAACTGGCAACAAGTCAAGTGCAAAAAATCCTTTACGAACCTACGTAGAAAAATAAACATCTAGTGACTTAACCAAGTGTCGAACAACTATGAGTCATATGCCAGTCACTCATCAATTAACAATTCATATCCACAATCATCTACAAATCAAGTATCGACTCACAATCTACAATGAACAAAAGTATCAACAAGTTGATATATCCATATGCATCTCTAGAATATTGCCACAATCCATATCAACTCACAAGATCATATAAATGTCCACCAGGGTCCACAACATCAAATTAATCCACAATCAATCGATCTGAAACTCAAAATCTCACACCTGATGTTCCCCCTTACAAATGAAAGTGGATAATTGTTGTATTGTTTTAATAAAATTTTATTATCAAAATTTCACTACCCATTTGAGTCAATTTCCATCAATTTCAATTGTTCTACTTTCCATAATGTTTCATTCGACTCCGCAAACCAATGGCCAAGGGAATGCTACAGGGAAATCCGCATAGAACAAATTTTGAAGATGACATTCACGGGCCCAAGCTAGAAATTAAATGACTTATATAAATTATTAATTCCTTTAAATTAATTAATTTTATTTCAAGTTATGCAAGAACGTGAAAAAGAGCTCCAAGAAAAAGCAATGTATTTTGAGTCATTAATTAATTTAATTATTTTTAGAATTAATTATTTTATTGAATGCATAGTTGCAATTACATTTAATTTTGTAAAATGCCCAAATAATAAAATCAAATATGAGCAAACTCCTTAGAGGAAAATAAGCTCTAGGTTGAGTTAGTGCAAAGGTTGGCTTTCCAACTTCCTTTGTGAATGGAAATTTGTACAAAAAAGATAATCTAGACTATAGAAAGCGGTTTCTTTCTTTCAAGCTATTGGGGAAGGGTTGGCTGCAACATTGTGTGTGTTATGTGCTTTCCCAGATTTGATTAATGAAATACAAGCAAGTGGGTGAGATCATTCTTTGGCTTTGTGGGTTTTTAATGTTTTTTATTTGTGAATTTTGTATTGTTGTTTGTAGATAAAGACGCTGTTAAAATTCTACACTTTTTATGGTTGTGTGCAATTTAGAGTGTTTCCGAATTTTGTGTTGAAAACCATGTGAATGAACTTTGTACCAAGTGTACCCAATCTAATTTTTTAGGAGACTTTGTGCTTCCAGGTTATGTATTAAAATTCACGAGTGATCGTCGATTACGAGCAGGTTTCCTGCAAATTTTTATCAGACGGTAATTCGACGTGTTTTCCATGTTAAGAAGTTGTCATTGATGTCAAAGAGTTTGCTATTCAGTAAAGAATATGGTCATTGATGTCAAAGGGTTTGCTATTTAGTAAAGAATATGGTTATTGATGGGAAAGAATTTCTGCGAGCAACTACGGACTGCATCAGGGTGCTACGAATTACATCAGGTTTACTATGGATTACATCAGGCATGTTACAGACTGCATCAGGCTTGCTATAGACTGCATCGGGCTTGCTATGGACTACATAATTGCTACAGATTGTATTAGGGTTGCTACGAACTGAATCAAGGTTTCTATGAACTGCATCAGAGCTGCTACGAATTGTATCAAGACCACTACAAACTTTATTAGGCCGACATTAAATGTATTCTAATGATTATTAGGTCTATCACAGCTTCGTTTCACTCAGGCCGACCTATGTACATGAACTTTTATATAAGCTAATAGGAATTATGTTTGCAAATAAGAATAAATCATTATGTAATCGACTATAGAGTTTTGTTTGGCCGACCTTCAAGAAATTGTTGAGTATTGTCTTGTATATAGGCAAGATCAAATTGTCCTTTTGAAGTATGAAAATAGAGAATTATTATTCGCTAAGGAGCAGAGCAGAAATCAATTAAGGAATGGATGGCCAGAGAGGCGTGAGTATGAAATCATTTAATGATTCATACAGAATCTATTAAAAGAGGAGCAGATAAGGAAGAGAGGACAATCTTTGAAAATAAAAAGCATAGAGAAAAAGATCATAATATGTCTTTTTGATTGATAAGCAGAAAAACAGTAGAATAAATGTGAGATCGATGAGCAGAGTGAGAGCAAAATTGTACCATCATTTGTTGACAGAAGCAACTAAGAAAGGTGGATGATTTGAAGCAACTGAGTTGGTGCTTGACAAAAGGGGTTGAAGCCTCCTATAGATTAGTGTCTATAAATCAAGGAGTTGGTGCTTCTTAACAAGTGGGTGCTTGTTGAATCTTTTTGTCAAATTGGTGCTTGACTATTTGAAGTTGGTGCCTCAAGATGAGTGGGTGCTCAACAATCTTATTGACTCATTACATATCTGATTTAGGACAAGTAGTCCATGTAGTGATCAATCGAGGTTTTCTTCCTTTTAAAAGTTTTCCACCTATATCATGTGTCATGTCTTTCTATTCTTTGTTGTGGTTTGATTGCTCTATGGATTCTATATTGATGCTTGACTAACAACCTAAAAAACAAGAAGAAAGTTTTAAGAGCTCACTGATTCACCCCCTCTCTCAGTGGTTGTGCTTCCAACAACTAGTATCAGAGTAAGTCCTTCAAGGTCAGGTTTAACAACTGAAAGGTAGATCCTAAGAATCACAATGTCTAGTCATTGAGTACAAGAAAGATTTTCAACAAACAAAGCCCCTTTGTTCACTGGGACCAATTATGCCTTTTGGAGTATTAGGATGAAGACCTATTTCATGGTTCTCGGTTTTGACATTTGGCAGTCGATTGTTGATGGGTATACTATCCCCAATCTCCTCCAACTGATGTTGCAGAAAAGAGAGCAAGTGAAAACAATTCAAAGGCTATGAATGCTATATTGTGTGGATTGGCAAAATCTGAGTTTATCAATGTGATACAATGTGAGTCAGCTAAGGCAATTTGGGACAAGCTACAACTTATCTATGAAGGTGGCACCAAGGTAAAATTGGCAAAGCTTCAGACCCATAGAAGATAGTTTGAAGGTCTAAAGATGAAGGAAAAAGAGAATATTGCAGTATATCTTCTTAGAGTTGATGAAGTAGTCAACATAATTAGAGGTCTTGGAGAAAAAGTTAATGAGTCAATTGTTGTTCAAAAGATTCTAAGATCCTTGATCCCAAGATTTAACTAAAAGGTGTCAACAGTTGAAGAAGTAAAAGATTTAGACAAATTACAAATGGATAAGCTTCATAGAATACTTACTGCCTATGAGATGAGGACTGATGATGGAAGATCTTCCAAAAGGAAAGCAGCATTCAAAGTTGCAAAGAAAACACAAATCAAAAAGGTTGAAATTGGCAGTGACACTGATGTTGATGAAGACAAAGCCAAAGCCAAAGCCTTATTTGTAAGGAAACTGAGAAAAGGTTCGAGTAGGTACAAAGGCTACTACCATCAAATGTTTCAAATGTGGCAGGATTGATCATTTTGATGCTGTGTCCTCAAAAGGAAAAACATGATCATGATGAAGAACATGATGAAGAGGGTAAAAAGTCTGACAAGTATGACAACAGCAAGAAAAATTTCAAGCAAGGTGACTAAGAAAAAGTTATTCAATAACAAAAAGAGTTTATATTCTAAAGAAGACAACTCTTCTGAAGTCAATGATAAAAATATCTCAGACAATGATGACTGCACTTCAGACCATAGAAAAGATGAAGTGTTGTTCATGGCCAATGAAGTTGAAGTTGGGAATAGTTCAAAAGAACAAGTCTTCATGGATGATGAAGAAGTGGATTAAAAAAAAGAAAAAGTTGATCTTGAGGCAGAACTTATCAGTGCTTTGAATGAATTGAAGAGTCAAAAAAAGAAAAACCAAAATTTGAAGTCTTTAGTCAAACGTCATAAAGAACAGATATATATCTTGGAAACTAAGATAACTAAGAGTATCAAGGACGCTGAAGAGGTCATCAACAATCTCAAGACTCAGAAGAAGCAAATGCAAGTTTGAAGTCCAAGGAAGGAGAGTGCAATGAGTACAAATTTGAGATAGGTTCATTGAAGTCAAATTTGGAACAATTCACAGTCAAATTGAAAAATTGTCAAAAGTTTGAAAAGAGCAATGGAATTCTTGATGACATATTGAACGGTCAAAGGTCACCTATCATCAAAATAGGGCTTGGATACAAGGATGCCCAGATGAGTCGCAAAGAAGAGAAAAATAAAAGTAAGCCAAAGACATAAGCTGATGCTCTCAAGAAATCTAAGATTGTGAATGACACTCAGAGGTCAAGACAGGGCAAGAAGATTATCGCTCTTCTCAAAGATAACAAAAGAGTCAATATGCCCTTTAAATATCTTCGGAGATCATTTCCTATCAGGCAACCGAATGCAATAAGATACATGAATTTCTTCTATGGCTACTATTTTTCTTGCAATCAGTTTGGACATAGAGCTGTAGATTGTAGATCAAATGCTAGAAACAATCATGCATGGAAAAGTGATATGAATAGTCATGGATTTCCAAAAAGATTCTCAAATTCATTTGTTCAAGGGTCAGATATCAATAGAAACAATGTGCTTTGTTACAACTGTAATAGAATTGGACATATTGCAAGATTTTGTAGGTTGGGTTATGTAAAACCCCTAGTCAAAACAGGGAGGTGTATGTTCAAATTGATAAGAAGTCAGAACCTTTGAGAATACTGAAAAAGGAGCAAAAAAATGATGGTCCAAAAGAAGAAGAATCTATGTTAGCACAAGCCGCTTTTCACATTCAAGATGAGAGTTTAAAATGGCACATTGACAGTGGTTGTTCAAGCCATATGACAGGTGACAAGAATAAATTTATATCTTTGAAGAAGACTACTGAAGGTACAACAATGAGAAAACTAAAACTGAGAATGTGTTATATATAAAAGGACTGAAACATAATTCGCTATTTGTGTGTCAAATGTGCAATCAAAGATATAATCTGACTTGTCATGCTAAAGGATGTGAAATAAGAAAAGCAAGTTCAGAAAAATTGGTAGCGGATGCTAACAGGGCTGAAAATAATTTGTATGTTTTGAATGAGATCAAGAAGGACAGGGGTTTGATGAGTCAAGTGGATGAGCGCTGGCTTTGGCACAGAAGAATGGAACATATAAACTTTGACAACTTAGTAAAGATAAGTACTAAAAAATTAGTTAAGAACATGCCTAAGATCACTAAGCCTATAAACACTCTGTGTAAGGCATGTCAACATAGAAAACAAACAAGAAAAAGATTCAAGACAAAAGAATATTCAACTGCAAAACCTTTAGAGTTGATTCATACATATCTATGTGGTCCAACTAGAACTCAAAGTATTCTAGGTGAAAGTTACTTCATGCTTCTTATTGATGATTACACTAGAATGACTTGGGTTGCTTTCTTGAAAGAGAAATCTGACGCTGTAGATAAATTCAAAACCTTCAAGGTTCTAGTTGAGAATGAAACGGACTTAAAAATCAAATGTCTAAGATCTGATAAAGGAGGAGAATTCTGGTCAAATGAGTTTGATGACTTTTGTATGCAACATGGAATCAAGAGACAGTTTTCAGCTGCTAGAACACCACAGCAGAATGGTGTGGTAGAAAGGAAGAATATGACTATTCAAGTAATGCCCAGGACAATGTTAAATGTGTCCAAATTTTTTGATAGATTTTGGAGAGACGTAAACATAGCAGTACACATTCTAAACAAAGATAAAATCAGAATAAACAGCAATAAGACCCTGTATGAACTGTAGAAAAACATATCAGCTTCAATAGAACACTTTAGAGTGTTTGGAAGCATGTGTATTATCAAGAGAGATAAAGAGGATCTAGAAAAATTTGATTCAAGGACTGATGAAGGCATCTTCCTTAGATATTCTTCAATTAATTTTGCATGTAGATGCTACAACAAGAGACCACAGAAGATTGTGGAGAGTACACATGTGAGAGTGGATGAAACCAGATCTAAGAAAGTGAGCACACAACCAAGAGTTTATGCAGAAGAGCTTGACCTGAAGGAAGAAGAAACATCAGAAGTAGCACAAGAAAGTCAAGAAGAAGAACTGGATGATACAAGGACACCTAGATTTGTTCAGAAAAATCATGCAGAAAGTCAAATCATCAATGATATTAATGTTGGAGTGCAAACTAGGAGAAGGTTTATGCATACATCAAAAAATGTAAACTTCTCTCTGTTTTCAAAGATAGAACCAAAAACTTTTTCAGAAGCCAGAGGTGATAAGCATTGGGTGCATGCTATGGAGGAAGAGCTCAATCAGATTGAGAAAAATGAGACTTGGGAACTTATTCCCAGACCTAAGGACAAGAATGTCATTGGAACCAAATGGGTTTTTAAGAACAAATTGAATGAAGATGGTCAAGGCACGAGAAACAAAGCAACATTGATATGTAAAGACTATGCTCAAGTAGGTGTTGACTTTGAAAAAACTTTTGCACCTGTAGCAAAACTGGAAGCCATAAGACTATTTTTGGCATATGTTGGTTTCAATAATTTCAAGATATATCAAATGGATGTAAAGTCTACATTTCTCAATGGAAATTTAGAAGAAGAAATGTATATAGAGCAACTTGAAGGTTTCTCTCTGTCAGGAAATAAGGAATATGTCTGTCTGAAGAAAGCATTATATGGGCTAAAGCAAGCCCCTAGAGCGTTGTATGCAAAACATGACAGATACTTGCTTGATCAGGGTTTCAAGAGAGGTTTTGTTGATAGCAATCTTTACATCAAAACAGAAGGTGAGCATCAATTAATCATAGTTGTGTATGTTGATGATATTATCTTTGGTAGTGACTATGACAAGATGTTTAAGGAGTTCGCAGAAGTAATGCAGCAAAAATTTGAGATGTCTATGTTAAGAGAACTGTCAATTTTCTTGGATTGCAAATAGTTCAAACAGATAAGGGAATCTTCATCTCTCAAGCTAAGTACATTAAGGAAATATTGAAGAAGTTTGATATGGAAGACTATAAATCAGTAAGTACTCTAATGACAACAAGTTGCAAGATGAGTCAAGAAAGATAAGTCATCAAAAGTCAATCAGACCTTGTACAGATCTATGATTGAAAATATGTTGTATACTACTACATCAAGACTTGATATCATGCAAGGAGTAGGTCTAGTGACCAGAAATCAGGGAAAACCAAAAGAGACACACTTACAAGCAGTCAAGAGGATATTCAGATATCTCAAAGGTTCTATGGACTTTGATTTGTGGTACTCAAAAAGTAAAGATTTCACTTTAACAACATATGCTGATGCAGATTGGATAGATAGCATCGATGACAAAAAGAGCACAAGTGGTGGTGCATTCTTTCTTAGAAAGAGTCTTGTGTCATGGTTGAGTAAGAAACAACCATCAATTTCCTTGTCCATAATTGAAGTTGAGTACATAGCAGCAGCATCATGTTGCACACAAGTTTTATGGATAAAACAAAACTTGAGTGACTTTAAGATTAAGAATGACAGTGCAATTTCTATATTTTGTGACAATAACAATGCCATTAACATCTCTGAGAATCCAGTGATGGATTCCATAACTAAACATATTCCAATCAAGTATCATTTTCTAAGGGACCAGGCCGTTGATCAAATTGTCAAAATAGAGTATGTAACCGCAAAAGAACAAGTTGCAGACTTTTTACAAAACCTCTTCCAAGGGCAACATTTGAGTTCTTAAGGCAGGAACTGAGAGTTATTCCTTCTTCTGTCAGTCCCTAAGAAAGGCATGGACTGAGGAGGAACTAACTTTTGGATATCTTTTAGCTCCGAGGATTAAAAGTAGAGTCTATAACAGTCAAAAGATGTTCAAATGGCAGTGAGCAGTTTCTTGCAATTTTCTAAGAAGTTTATGGAATTCTCATCAGGAAAATGAAGATGGATATTATCAATTTTGAAGAAGTAGCACTTTGTTTGGGATCAAATAGATTTCAGGTTGTGCAATCCTTTGCCATTGATGTCAAAGGGGGAGAATTTACAAGCTAGGGGGAGAATTAGCAAGCTGACTATTTTTAGGAAGAAATAGTGCAACAGTTGAGATTGTTGTATAAGGGAGAGGAATAGTGAGTTATGTAATTGTTGTCTAGTTGCCTTTGGTGAGGAATGACAGGGGAACAAGTAAAGCGAGGTCATCAACTTGTAAAGGTTTGCCATCAATGACAAAGGAGTTTGTTGAGATGTTGTCACTGATGTCAAAGGGTTTGCTATTCAGTAAAGAATATGGTCATTGATGTCAAAAAATTTGTTATTCAGTAAAGAATATGGTCATTGATGTGAAATAATTTCTACGAACAGCTACGGATTGCATCGGGTTTGCTACGGATTACATCAGGTTTGCTACAAATTACATCAGGTATGCTACAAACTGCATCAGGTTGCTACAAACTACATTAGAGTTGTTACAGATTGCATCGGGTTTACTATGAACTGCATCAGGGGTATTACGGACTGCATCAAAATTGCTACGAATTGCATCAAGATCACTACAGAGTTCATCAGGTCAACACTAAATGTATTCTAATGATTGCTACATCTATATCAGCTTTGTTTCACTCAGGCCGACCTATGTGAATAAGCTTTTATATAAGCTAATAGGAATTATGTTTGCAAATGAAAATAAATCATTATGTAGCCGACTATAGAGTTTTGTTTGGCCAACCTTCAAGAGATTGTTGAGTACCTTCTTGTATATACACAAAATCAAATTGTCCTTTTGAAGTCTAGAAATAGAGAATTATTATTCGCTGAGCAGAGCAGAGGTCCATTGAGGAACAGATGGCCAAAGAGGCGTGAGTATGAAATCTTCGAATGATTCATACTGAATCTGCTAAAAAAGATGAGCATATAAGGCAGAGAGGACAAAGTCTTTGAAAATAAAGGGCAGAGAGAAAGAGAGCCTAATATGTTTATTTGATTGATAAGCAAAAAAACAGCAAAATAAATGAGGTCGATGAGCAAAGTGAGAGCAGAATTGTACCATCATTTGTTGACAGAAGCAACTAAGAAAAATGGATGATTTGAAACAGCTGAGTTGGTGCTTGGCAAAGGAGGTTGAAGCCTTCTATAGATTGTTGTCTACAAATCAAAGAGTTGGTGCTTCCTAGCAAGTGGGTGTTGTTAGTAATTTGGCCTGTCAAAGCAAAATTACTACCCCTACTATTCGAAATTTTCTCCAAAACGGTCAAATCCCTTATACAACTGGTCAAACTGGTGAATTATAGTCTAAAGACATGAACAAAGGGATATGTAGGCAGTCAAAATATCAAATACAGTCATGATGAGGACCTACAACAATGTTACACAATCAAGTGAGAAAGGTTTTTATCAAGATTTAGTGACAAGTGCTTATGATCATGAGCAGAATACATGAACAACCCATTGATGGGGTGAAAGACAAGCATGGAGATGAAGGTTAAGGTGGCAGTGAGTTAAGGTTAGGGCTATATGTCAATCTTTTCTGTATGGAGATCTAATTTGAAAGGTTTAATTGCAAATGGTTAAATAGCATGGCGGTGAAGTGATTCTATATAGGAGACATGGAGGGTGTGGTTATGTTTTGAAAAGAGACCTATCCTTAAGACAACCTACAGCCCTATAGGTTCACTTACAGATAAAAGCAAGGGATCAGAAGCAGGTGTACAGGTTTTTTTTTTTTTTGAGCTTTACATCAAGTGTTTTCTTTTCCAAGTGTTTCTTTCTCAAAAAATTTTCAAGCTAAGAGTGGGAACAATTTCCTCGGACTTTTTGTCCGAGGGAAAAGAGATTTCAAAGGACTTTGCAAGAAGTCCGAAAGAATTACAAAAAACCCAAAGGGTATGTGCCCTTCGAGAAGGTTCATTACAAAACCCAAAGGGTATGTGCAATTCAAGAAACCCAAAGGGTATGTGCCCTTCGGGAAGGTTCATTACAAAAATCCCGAAGGGTATGTTCCCTTCGGGAAAGCTCAAAACAAAAGTTTCAAGGGACAAATTCAAGAAGTCCAAAGGACTTTCCAAATTTTTCGAAGAGGACCTTTTACAAAATAGAAAGTTCAAAAGACAAAGTCCGGAGGGTCACTTAAAAACAATTAAAAATGACACTTATTTTTTCCGAAAGAAAGGCCAGTTCAAAATTCCGAGGGGCTTCTTTTTCAAAAAGAAAGTTCATTCACAGAAAACCCGAAGGGTATGTGCCCTTCAGAAAAGTACATTTACAGAAAACCCTAAGCACTTTTCAAGGGCAAGTGTACCTTTTATGCTTTCGAAGGGTCACTTGGACAAAAGCCTGAAGGGCATCTTCAAGTTGCCGAAAGGCATTTTCGGAAAAGTCACTCAGCAAGAATCCCGAAGGGTATCCGCCCTTCGGGAAGGTTCACTTCAAGATTTCAAAGGACGTTTTCAAGAAACCCGAAGGGTATGTGCCCTTCGGAAAAGTTACTTTCCAAGCTTCTGAAGGGTTGCTTTATGCTTCCGAAGGGTCACTTCTGAAGGCCCGAAGGGCTCTTTCTTTCAGAAAATCTTTAAGACAAATGCCCAAAGGAAACATTTCCTTCGGACTTTTTGTCCGAAGCAAACAATTGGCAAATCTCAAAGACAAAAGCAAAGTCCGAAGGGAAAGTTGAGAGATAATTCCCACAAACAATTTGTCTGCAGGAAAATAACCAAAGAAAAGACAAGGGAATAAATAAGGAAATGAACAATTCCTGCAGGAATATAACCAAGGGAAAGAACTGAAGCACAAGGCAAGCCACAAACAGATAAGTGCCGAAGAAATGCATGCACAAAAACAAAGGAACCGAAAGCAGAAGGCTAGGAAATAACAAGGGTTCATTTTCAATGCATCTCTCACTCATCAAGATCCTTGTCCATGCAAGCAAGAGCTATTTATAGTGGATTGGTCAAAGCTTCAGTTAACTATTCGGCGAAATCACACTTCTCTTTGGTTTTCATGCAATTCAAAGCTTTCAACGTTTCAAGCAGTCCAACGGGAGATCTCCATCCATTGGAGGGTGACTGGTCTTGAGTTGGAGTTGATTAGGCAAGCTTGTTACACATCTTCCTTGTTTTCCATGCAAAAGAGAATAATCTCTTCTTCCAACTCAGCTTTCAAACAGATCAAATGGAGTTTCTTATTTAGAGTTTTGGTGCAGTATTTCATGCAAAGGAGAAGTTTGACTTTCAATGGGCCCACCATCCATACTTCTATGCCAACCTTGGATTCATGCATGTTTGAAGATTTTTGGAGAGTGTATTGTTTATTTAAAACATTAACCTTTCAAACTTGGCCCCACCGCCATACTTCTATGCCAAAGTTTGGAGAGACATGCAAATTTTGTAAAGGGAAAAGATTTTATTGAATATTCTAAACATTGTAAAGGGTGTTAAATCTTAATAACCAAGACTAACCCTTTCCCATTTTAGAACTCCACTTAAGGATATTTTAAGTTTTGAAAAGTTGATTTATTGGTTTAATCAAGTCATTTAGAAGGATCCCTAAAATTGGAAGAAAGAAATTGTAAGCTGGACTACTGATCAATAAAGGAATTAATGTTCTAAATCTGAATTTTGGAAAAAAGAATAGTGTGTATTTGATTGTGCATCAGCGCATAAGTAAGATTTATCTCCTTTTGCAGGTCCCTTCCTTACCTATCTTTCTCTATCTCACCCTTTTGCAGAGGTCATTTGAAGAAGTTTTCAACCCTTCATCTGAAACATTTTTGCTTAAGGACAAAAATATAAATTTCATTTGATTATGTGTGCATTGATTTCAGTAACTTCAGAGGATTTGAAAAATTCAAGTGTATCACCCCCTTCTAATTAGAATTTCTTTTAAGTTTCCCTTCCTCTTTTCAACCCAAAAATCACAATAGACCTAATTGATAAATCTAAAGGGAACCAGCGCTCTCTAGAGATTCTTCTCATCAAAGAGTCACCCACGCTCTGAGAAGTTCCAATTGTATCAGCGGGAGTAAGGGTGTGTTTTACACATCTTCAAGCAAGGTGAACCTTAAAGTAATAACAGTGTCTGGCACCCCTGATGAAACACGCTTTTTCACATTTTTGAATTGTTGTGTATCTGAGTATTATATTCATTTCCAGACTTTTCATTTTCAAATCTGTATTTTTTTTGTCCTCAAGAGTTGTCACAAGATCATCTGTAAAAGGAAAAGCAGTTTGTCTGAGTTGTCTTATCAGCGAAAAAAGAGACCTTTTCAGTGATATCCAAATCCTACACCCTCTGTTATCCCTGCTATTGCACAAAATCCTCCTGTTCAAGCCAATATTGTTCAGCGAAATATTGTTATAAAACCTATTCCTCAGATGGCCATTCCCAGAAGACAGGGTTTTGTTGCATTCAATGCAATGGGATGATATTCCAGTTTCAGCGCTGAAGTCTCTTCCATATTTTACAGGGGAAAATCCAACAACTCCTATAGAGCATTTTGCAGATATTACTAATCTTTGTTCAGTGCATCATGTGACATAGGAAAATGTAGCAATGAAGTTGTTGGCAACTTCTTTCAAAGGGAAGGCACTTCAGTGGTACAGAGGTTTGAACCCTGTATTAATCAACCACTGGGATGAATTTGGAGAACTTCTGTGCAAACATTTTGAAGATAAAAGTGATCATCTTTCACTTGTGGAGCAGCTTACAACAATTAAGAGATTCAACCATGAATTCATGGTGGATTTCAACTACAGATTCTAGAAGACTTGGGACAGAATTCCAGCAATGATCAAGCCTACACCCATGTTCTTTTGTATTATCTGAAAGCTCTTAACTTAGATGTGGCTGTAATGATCCAATCCATGGGAGGAAATACTTTACCTAAAGCTTTTGAAGTAGCAATCAAGATTGAAAATTGTCTTATACAAGCACGGAAGTTATCTCCAAGGCCTCCAATGCCTCTTTTTCCAGAAATGCATCCTCCTGCTCCAACTATTGCTCCAATTCCAGAGTCATCAAAGTCCCTGTTGGCAATTCTTCCACAGGTCCGATTGTCTCTTGCCATTCGGAAAGTTCACATCTCTAGCCAAGAAAGAAAGAATACATTCGGGAAGAAAGAAGGCTTGATTTTACATAGCTTCGGAAAAGTTCAAAGGACCGTTGCAAAATTTTGAAGGGACACTCAAGAAATCCGAAGGGTATGTTATCCTTCAAAAAAGGTTCTTTGCAGGAAATCCAAAGGAATGAGCTTTGCAATAAGTCCGCAGGAAATTAGCCAAGAATAAAGAGAAGACAACAGATATCCTTCGGACTTTTGTCCGAAGAAATACTTAAGAGAATTTGAAAAGACAAAGTCCGCAGCCTCCAAAAAAGTCTGCTGGAAAATAAAGACAAAGGAATAAGGACACCTGCAAAAAACCCGGGTGCCCTACAATTTTTTCGAAAAGCCAAAGAGGAAGGACAGAAGCCCTTGCAGAGGGCACTTGGTCAGTGACAGGACCATTCCAACTTTCCCGAAGGGCATAGAGGAAGGACACAAGCCCTTGTGGAGGGCACTTGGTCGGTGGCAAGACCTTTGCAATTTTTTCGAAGGGCTTTCTGTCGGTGGTTAAGAAAAAGACAAAGGACTAATTCCTTCGGACTTTTTGTCCGAAGGAATTCCTTCAAACAAAAAGTCCGAAGGAATTCAGAGAATTTACAAAAAGAAACCCAACAACAAAAAATACACAAAGGCAAAAAGAGCAAACAATTTAATTGACGGATATCCTTCGAACTTTTTGTCCGAAGGATTAATTCAGAAAAGTGAGAAGCAAAAAGTCCGCGGAAATTCAAAAGACAACCCACAGGAAAAAGAAAGAGAAATTCAAAGGATACAAAGCCTGCAGGAAAAGTGACAAGGACAATTCAAGCGGAATAATTGTCCGAAGGAAATCCTTCGGAGGGTTTGCAAAGGGAAAGTACGTGATATAGCATAGACCAAGCAAAACACATTGAGAAAGACCAAGGAAGTAATTCCTTCGGGCAGATTGTTCGAAAGAATTCCTTTGGAAGATTTGCCGTGGGAAAGAGAAAAAACCAAAGCCCGAGGCAAATACATAACATGGGCAGAAAATAATCTGAAGCAAAGGACCAAACAGGGAAAGACCGTAGAATAGACAGATCTGAAAAAATAAAATGACAAAGGGAAAACCAAGGGTAAAGATATAGACAAAACAGTGAATGAACGTGTTCTACAACATGCAAACTGCCATAAACAAACTTAGACACATCCGAGGCACGCGTGAACATGCCAAAAAACAATTAAGAATATTGTTTTTTAATCTATAGTTGACCTATAGTCAAAGACTGTCGTAAAAGGCATGAAAAATAATAAACGTGAGGGGTTAAATCATTCAAAAGACATGCGGCGACTTCCAAATGTTCCAACTCAACGTTCAACGGTTCAAGTCGGAGTGCTAATTTTAGTCTCCGTGGATTCCATGCAAGAGTTGTTTATAGTGGATTGGTCAAAGCTTCAGTTGACTGTTTGTTGAAGTCACACTTCTTCGTGGATTTCATGCAAAGGGAGATTTTCAAACATTCCAGCACCTTAAGTGGAGTTCCTTTTTTGGAGGTGTGCGTAGCATGATGCATGTTGAAGAACAGCTCAAACTAAAGACCACCGTCCTATTTCAATGCCAAATGGTTCTTCATGCAAGACAAAAGACAAGAAAGGACATATTTAGAAGGCTGTGATAACACAAATTGAACTTAAGCTAATGAAAGAGTGGACTTCTCTTCTATTTTCAGCGCCACCTCTTGGCTTGTATTTTTTCTACAAGTTGGCTTTCAACCTTGATTAAATTATCTCTCTTGGCAAGACCAGACTTTGCCATTGGTGAGTTGTGTAACCTCTTCAATCAATAAAAAGATTGTACTTTCAGATTTCAAGTGCTGGCATAGTGTATATTCATTCAACAATTTGCATATGTGATAGATTTCTCTCCCTCCTCAAATTCTGATTCATACCTAGTTGCTAGCTTATCATATTATGCAGGTCAAGTTCAATGTTCTTTATGTCTTTTGCTGAAGCTGTAAGTGGATGTTAGGTGGCTGCAAAGTGTCTTGTATCAAACCTCTCTCCATCGTTTTCCCTCATGTTTTGGTCATTGGATCAAACCTTCTCATGAAATATTGATGCATAGTGATCCATTGAAATCAAAGGTCTTCATTTTCCCTTGTTTGATTCAGTGTTCAGGGTTCCAAGTAGAGTGGATCAACGTTTTGGTGTATCGCCGTTATTAGGTAGGATTTCCCTTTCAAGTTTCCTTCTCCTTTTTCCATGGTAGTCCGCAGCATAGAGTAGAGATCTTCATTGATACATCTTACAGGAACTAGCCTTCTTTGAAGGTTCTTCTCACCATTGAGGCACCCACCCTCGTCAGAAGATCCCATTGTTTCAACCGGATAGAGGATTGGTCATTTCATGCACATCTTCGATTCAAGGTGCAGCGCCAGGTTGACAATAGTTTTTGGCATGCCCGGTGGGACACGTTTGGAGCTGGTCTTAATGAAATTGTAGTTACAACAGTGTTCTTTAAGAAGTATTTAGTGATTCCAAGCTCAAGCAATTGCTTCTAACAATTCAGGGACAGTTTCCATGTAAGTCTATTTTTATTGCATTATCGTGAATGAATTCTGATGGTTGTGTATGAAGAGAATTCCTATGCTATGTTTCCTTATCAGCGCAATGATGGATCATACCAGCCTTATCATGATGCCTATGAGCCTCTTTATGACCCTAAGCAGCGTTATCAAGAGTATTATCAAGGCTATGTTGAGCCTTATCAAGTTTCTCGTAACCAGCTTTATCAAGAGCATGAATCTTACCTTCCTGGTAAGCCATATCAGTCTCAGGACCGGATTTCATCTTTCCCATATGGCTATGATGTTGCATATGAGCAGTCTTGCCTTCAAGAAAGAATGAATGAAATAGAGCTCAGAATACTAGCATATGCAAGAAAGGTTTGTTCAAATTCTCAGTATGAGGAAGTGAATGGTCTATTTCGAAATGTGTCCAATGATCTAGAAGAGATAAATAGACTATGTATTCTTGTATTGGAAAAGATGGAGGCTTGAGAAAGGCAGAAAATCGAGTTAAACCAATTGTCTACAAAGGGTTCTTGTGCTTCTTATTCTCATGAAGTTCTTAACCATGCCCAGTGTGTGTCGAGGGAGCTTCCTAGTTGGAGTCAAGAGCCTATTCAAGAGCATATTCAAGAGCCTATTAAAATGACTATTCATGAGAATAAACCTTCCTATAGTCCCCTTTCCTCACCAATCATCCCTCAAGCTCAAGTTGTCCAGGAAGACAAGCAGTTTTCAAACTTTGATGAGGTAATGGCCAAGTGGAAGGAACAAAATACAGACGTCTTTAAGAGTTTCTCTTTCCCTCCTCTCCAAAACTCCCTAGATAATTCCTTTTCCCTCAAGATTCCAAAATCTGATCATGATCGACCTCCCATGCTTCATTTTCCCTCTCAAACAAATAAATTTTATCACCCTCCCGCCATTCCCCTTCCTCGGGAGGATCTTGTTCTTTGGATTATTGAGAAAGAGGTTGCAGCTACAGGACAAGTTCTTGCAGAGTATGTAGAGGATGCTTCAGGAGTGTTTGCGGAAGAATTTCCTATTGATACTTCACTTGAGGTTGTAATTGAGCATCCAATTCTAGCTGAGAGTGGGAACGCTGATCTTGATGTAGAGGAACATCAAGAGGAGCTGATACAAATTGAAGTTATAAATGAGTTACAGGAATCTCCTATTGAGAAGGATCCAAATAGCCTTACAACTGATTCAGTTCAAATAGATCAAAATGAAGAACAAAAAGATGATTGGCAGTTGTACCTTGAATCTCTACAAGAAATTGAAGAGCTTTGTATGGATATGTTGGTTATTGAAGAGAATGTTTATAAGAAATTTGATCAAGAATCACCTATTCAAGGTCAGAGTACAAATTGGGTTGCCTACTCAAAGCTCCTTGAAGAGCTGGATGAACTTGCAACAGTCAATAAGAAGGGTGCGGTCACTCAAAAACCATGCATAGATGAGGTATCACTTGACAAGGTGGTAGATGACAAGCAATCTGAAAAAGATCAAAAGGTACTCGATGAGTTTGTCTTTGTTGTTGTTGATGACTCATTTGAGAAGATGTTAATACAGTTGGTGGACAAGGAAAATGTCTCATCAAAGGTTATGATTAATAAACATTCTGCTTTGCAACTTGTACCATCTCTTGGAAGGAGTGAGTTCAAGAATTTAACATTTGATCTAGGTGGATCATGCTTTATCATGGTTAGCTAGGTTCCTTATTTGTTTTGCTTTCCTCCAAGTGCTGTTCAAGCACAGTTGTTCCTTTTAGTTTTGTTCCAGTAAGTGCTTGTTTGCACATTTGCGTCTTAGTTTTCTACTTTCGTGTGTTTCCCTTCTTATTTTGAAGGAGGTTACTTCAGCCATGATCAAAGGAGATTTTCAATCAGAAATCAATTTTATCATTGTTTTGGTGATTCGAATAGCATCTATATGGTCTGAGTTCTCAAGCATAGCAGGCATGCTGGGCCAGCTGAGTCGCCGGAAATGTTGACAATTCTTCCACATGTCAGATTGTCTCTTGCCATTCGAAAAGTTCATGTCTCTAGCCAAGGAAGAAAGAATACATTCGGGAAGAGAGAAGGCTTGATTTTACATAGCTTCGGAAAAGTTCAAAGGACCGTTGCAAAATTTTGAAGGGACACTCAAGAAATCCGAAGGGTATGTTATCCTTCAGAAAAGGTTCTCTCGAGGAAATCTGAAGGAATGAGCTTTGCAATAAGTCCGCGAGAAATTAGCCAAGAATAAAGAGAAGACAACAGATATCCTTCGGACTTTTTGTCCGAACGAATACTTAGGAGAATTTGAAAAGACAAGGTCCACATCCTCCAAAAAAGTCTGCACGAAAATAAAGACAAAAGAATAAGAACACCTGCAAAAAACTCGGGTGCCCTACTATTTTTTCGAAAAGCCACAAAGGAAAGACAGAAGCCCTTGCGGAGGGCACTTGGTCGGTGACAGGACCATTCCAACTTTCCCGAGGGCAAAGAGGATGGACACAAGCCCTTGCGGAGGGCACTGGGTCGGTGGCAAGACCTTTGCAATTTTTCGAAAGGGCTTTCTATCGGTGGTTAAGACAAAGACAAAGGACTAATTCCTTCGGACTTTTTGTCCGAAGGAATTAGTCCTTTGTCTTTGTCTTAACCCCTTCGGACAAAAAGTCCGAAGGAATTCGGAGAATTTACAACAAGAAACCCGACAGAAAAAATACACAAAGGCAAAAAGAGCAAACAATTTAATTGACGGATATCCTTCGGACTTTTTGTCCGAAGGATTAATTCGGAAAAGTGAGAAGCAAAAAGTCCGTGGAAATTCAAAAGACAAAAAGCTCGCAGTAAAAAGAAAGAGAAATTCAAAGGATACAAAGCCCGCAGGAAAAGTGACAAGGACAATTCAAGCAGAATAATTGTCCGAAGGAAATCCTTGGGAGGGTTTGCAAAGGGAAAGTCTGTGATAAAGCATAGACCAAGCAAAAGACATTAACAAAGACCAAGGAAGTAATTCCTTCGAGCAGATTGTCCGAAGGAATTCCTTCAGAAGATTTGTTGTGGGAAAGAGAAAAAACCAAAGCCCGAGGCAAATACATAACATGGGCAGAAAATAATCCGAAGCAACGGACCAAACAGGAAAAGACCGCAAAATAGACAGATCTGAAGAAATAAAATGACAGGAAAAACCAAGGGAAAAGCTATAGACAAAACAGCCAATGAAGGCGTTCTACAATATGCAAACTGCCATAAACAAACTTAGACACATCCGAGGCACGCATGAACATGCCAAAAAACAATTAAGAATATTGTTTTTTATCTATAGTTGATCTATAATCAAAGACTGTCGTAAAAGGCATGAAAAATAATAAACACGGGGGGTTAAATCATTCAAAAGGCATGCGGCGACTTCCAAATGTTCCAACTCAGCGTCCAGCGATTCAAGTTGGAGTGCTAATTTTAGTCTCCGTGGATTCCATGCAAGCAAGGGTTGTTTATTGTGGACTGGCCAAAGCTTCAGTTGACTGTTTGTTGAAGTCACGCTTCTTTGTGGATTTCATGCAAAGGGAGATTTTCAAACGTTCCAGCACCTTAAGTGGAATTCCATTTTTGGAGGTGCGTGTAGCATGATGCATGTTGAAGAACAGCTCAAACTAAAGACCACCGTCCATATTTCAATGCCAAATGGTTCTTCATGCAAGACAAAAGACAAGAAAGGACATATTTAGAACGTTGTGATAACACAAATTGAACTTAGGCTAATGAAAGAGTGGACTTCTCTTCTATTTTTAATGCCACCTCTTGGCTTGTTTTTTTTCATAAGTTGCTTTCAGCCTTGATTAGATTATCCCTCTCTTGGCAAGACCAGACTCTGTCATTGGTGAGTTGTGTAACCTCTTCAATCAATAGAAGGATTGTACTTTCAAATTTCAAGTGCTGGCATAGTGTATATTCATTCAGCAATTTGCATATGTGGTAGATTTCTCTCCCTTCCCAAATTTTGATTCGTACCTAGTTGCTAGCTTATCATATTATGCAGGTCATGATCAATGTTCTTTATGTCTTTTGCTGAAGCTGCAAGTGGATGTTAGGTCGCTGCAAAGTGTCTTGTATCAAACCTCTCTCCATCATTTTCCCTCATGTTTTGATCATTGGATCGAACCTTCTCATGAAATATTGATGCATAGTGATCCATTGAAATCAAAGGTCTTCCTTTTCCCTTGTTTGATTCAGTGTTCAGGGTTCCAAGTAGAGTGGATCAACGTTTTGGTGTATCACCGTTATTAGGTAGGATTTCCCTTTCAAGTTTCCTTCTCCCTTTTCCATGGTAGTCCGCAGCGTAGAATAGAGATCCTCATTGATACATCTTACAAGAACCAGCCTTTTCTAGAGATTCTTCTCACCATTGAGGCACCAACCCTCGTCAGAAGATCCCATTGTTTCAATTGGATAGAGGATTGCCATTTCATGCACGTCTTCGATTCAAGGTGCAGCTCCAAGTTGACAACAGTTCCATCAAACAAAAGGTGATCAAACTGACAGGTTAGGAAAAATAGAGAGTTTTCTTAAGGCTCAAACTAACAAGTTGATTGCAATTGAGAGGCAACAAGCTCCACCATATAGGCCTTATCAGAATACTAATCAAAATTATGAGCCCAATAGGCCATCCTATCAATCCAATCAGCAAGGTCAAGGACAGAATTTTCAGTCAAGACAATATAATCCCAATGCTCCAAGCAATTCAAGAGCTATAGTGCCAACTCAGAGCAATTATGCTCAAGAAGGACAATGAAACAACCAATGGGATCAATCAAACATGGCAATAGCTCCAATTGGTAAGAGTTCTCATCAATCTTTCATGCAACAAAGTTCAGTTCTTTCTTCATTTGAAAACCAGCCACCTTTTCAGAATAAGGAAGCCTCTCTACCCTATGGAGACATTCCTTCATTCACTAAAACAAAAGTGTCAAATCAACAAGAAGGTAGTAGTAAGGCACTTATTAAAACTACATTTGTCAATTTTCAGGAAGGTGATAATTCTTTTGAGCACTTGACTGCAAATCAAAGTCAAAATTTACTTAATGTTGATAATTCAATTGCAACCTATACTAGATCCAAGAAAAGAGCAATTGAAGAAGGTTCAGGTCCTGAAAGAGTAGCGCCTTCTTCTCAACCACAACAAATAACTACACATGCGTTGCCTCAAAAGAGTTCAAATCAGCAAGTTCAAGATCCAAAAGATAAGAATGTGAAAGGGCCTTATTTTTCTCAATTTACACAACATTTCGGAGCTTGTACTACTCTTAAATTACAGTCAAAGGCAGCCACTTCTTCACTTAATATTGTGGATCATTTGAAGAAGACTACAATCTCAATTTCGATGCGGGATACTCTACTAATCCCAGGACAAAAGGAGTACTTGCAAAAAGAGCTTTCAAAGCTCACTATCTCTGAGAAACCACCTGAAAAAGAAAGAGTAAGTGTTGTCCTAACTAATTCTAATTCAGCAGTTGAGTCTCAACCTCTGAAGGTGACTAAACCTCCTCCAAATTACCTTTTTGTTATCATTGGAAATTGTCTAGTTCATAACTGTATGATTGATAGTGGGGTTAGTACTTCTGTCATGCCCAAATCAATAGCTGATAAGTTAGATTTGCAGTATGAACCCCATGAGAAAGGTGTCTTGCAATTAGATGGGTCTCCTACCAAAACTGTGGGTGTATTGAAAGATCTGAAAATTATACTTGTTGCTTGTCCAAATTTCACCATGTTACAGAATGTTGTTGATCTACCTCCATATTTTGCACTATGCCTATCTAGAGATTTCACTGCCAAAATAGGAAGTTACCTTTCTTCAAATTGATTATACATGGTTTTTAGAACCAGGGATGGAACCAAAGTAATTATTAGATCAAAACCTATTTTCAGATTTCACCTTGAGCCATATATGCCAAATATGTCAAATGTGAATTGCAATATTTCAGAAGAAGATGATAACACCATTGATCAAGAGCCTTCTAAGCCTTTTGAAGGCATTCCAGATCTTCTCCTTGATGAATGGGTTGTTGATAATCATGGGCATGATCCCTACAAAAATATTGAAGATGTTGGTTTTGGAGTTTACTGTATGTACGAAGAAAGTGACTTATTACCTAGTCTCATTAGCTCGTTGCAGGATCAAGGAGTTTGGAATCTATTCTTTGATGGATCCAAAACAAAGGATGGTAGTGGGGTTGATGTTATGTTGGTTTCACCACAAAATCAAAGGTATTATTCTTCTGTTAGATTTCAGTTCAGTTGTACTTCAGTTGTACTGCAAAATATGAAGCTCTTATTTATGGTCTTCAGTGAGCTAGAAAGAGAGACATTAAGCTCTTGCAAGTAAAAAGTGATAATAAATTGGTAGTCCACCAAGTTAGAGGTTTAAGTGTAGCAAAGAATCCTCTTTTGAAGGCCTACAAACATAGAGTTTAAGATCTCATGGAAGATTTCCTTGCATTTGACATTTGCTCTATTCCCAGATGAGCAAATCAGCATGCTGATAAACTCGCTGCCATAAGTGCACAGTATGATATTCTGGATCAGATTAAAGGCAATAAAAATCAGACCCAAATCAAAGTGGTATGCAGACCTTCAATTCCAAATAATGATGTAAGTTGGCAAGTTTTTTATTCTGATAAACAAATAGCATATTTTCTACAGAATGAGACAGAATTTTGCCAAAGAAATCATGATAAATTGTAGGATCAATATGGAAATCAGATTGTGCAATTAAAATCAAACAAGATGCCTGAAGGTTTGGTGACTTTAGAGAGCATTTTCATTGAAGATCAGTTAAGGAAAGACAAAATATTTCTTCCAAGAAAGAGCATTATGAGCCAATTAGCATCGCTAAAGGTAAGCAACTCAAATTGGGTAAAGTGAATACTGATTCTGAAAGAGTAGCTTTTATTTCATTATGTCAATAATTTATGGATGTTTTTGATTGGGAATATCATGATTTGAAAGGTTTCGATCCCAAATTAGCACAACATACTATTGAATTGGAACAAGATGCAAAATTGCTAAGACAAAAACAAAGACCAATCAACCCTAAGGTTGAGATTCTTATGAAGAAAGAGCTTACAAAACTGATTGAATCGGGCATTATTTTTCCTATTAAGCATTCAACATGAGTTGCAAATCTTATTCCAGTAAGGAAAAAGAATGAAGAGATGAGATTTTGTGTAGATTTCAGAGATTTGAATACAGTATCATTGAAAGACCATTATCCACTTCCTTCCATGGATCAAATCTTGCAAAGAGTTTCAGGTTCACAGAGGTTTTCTTTATTGGATGGGTATTTAAGGTACAATCAGATACTGGTGAAAGAACAAAATCAATATAAAACCGCTTTCACCACCAAATGGGGTACTTTTGCCTACAAAAAAATGCCTTTTGGACTCTCCAATGCTGGAGCTACCTTTCAAAGGGCAATGGTTGTTTTTCATGGTCTTTTGAATGAAATGATTTTAGTCTATCTTGATGACATTATAGTATTTTCAAAGAATCATAATGATCATCTAACTCATTTGAAGATTGTTTTGATAGATGTAGAGAATTTGGAGTCTCTTTGAATCCAAAGAAATGCATTTTTTCAGTGCATGAAGGGAGACTTATTGGACATGTGGTGTCCAAAGCTGATCTTTCCATTGATCCAGAGAGAATAGAGGCAATCTTTGCTCTATCATTGCCTAAACATAAGAAATGATTGCAGAGCTTCTTGGGTAAGATTAACTTTATCAGAAGATTCATTCTTGGTTTTGCAGAACTAATAAAACCACTTACTCAAATGTTTAAGAAACATCAAGAATTCACTTGGAGTAAAGAAGTTTTGAAGCTATCAAAGAAGCAATCAACCAAGCTCCTACTTTGCTCAATCCGGATTTCAGTAAGGATTTCTTCTTGTATATTTTTTTACTTCTAGTACTATTTCAGCCATGCTTATGCAACAGAATGATGAAGGTTTGGAACAACCCATTGCTTTCTTTAGTCAAGCTTTAGAAAGTTATGAGGAAAGATATTCTTTTGTAAAAAAGCATGTTCTTATTGTTATAAGAGGTCTGAAAAAATTCAGACATTTGGTTTGAAATAACAAGATTATACTATTGGTTGCTCATCCAAGTGTGAAGGACTTCATTCTCAATAGAGACTTGAGCGAAAGGAGAGCTGGATGGGTCACAATGCATGGAATATGACATTGAAGTCAAAGTTACAAAGTTGGTCCGAGACAAAGGATTATGTGAACATCTTACAGAAGATGTAAAAGAAGAAAAAGAGACAATTTTGACAATTCAGGGCACTCGGTAAGAAGCTAAAAATACACCTCCTACAAGATGGACACAAAACATTGCTAGATTTATTCAAACTGGAGAATGTCCAAGAGGTTTGAATGCATCATAAAGAAGACACTTCAGGCTGCAATCAATACCATATATTTTGAATGGAGTGCTTTTCAAAAAAAAATTGGAGGTGTGCTTTTAAAGTGTGTTGAAACTAATCAATTTGACAAGTTTTTTGAGCAATTTCATGATAGTCCTTCCGGAGGTCATTTTACAGCGAAGACCACAACTGCAAAAATCATTAGTGCTGATTATTTTTTACCTAATTTATTTAGAGATGCACATGCATAGGTTAGGAAATGTTCAAAATATGCAATGTTTGTGGGAAAACAAAGACTAGTTGCTATGTCACTAAAGCCAATTCAAGTTGAGTAGCCTTTCATGCAATGGGGTTTAAACTTGATTGGCATGATTCATCCTCCATCCAGTGCTGGTCATAAATGAGTTTTGACAGCTACAGATTATTTCACCAGGTGGGTAGAAGCAGTACCTTTGAAAGAAGTAAATGAAAACTCCGTACTTGAGTTCTATGAGAGTCTAATCACTCGTTTTGAAGCACCTTCTACTATCATATCAGATAATGCTTTGGCATTCAGCAGTACAAAGGTATGTGAATGGGCTCTTGAACATGGTATTTATTTGACATCATCCAATTACTATCCACAGAGTAATGGACTCGTTGAATCTACTAACAAGACCCTGATTCAAATCATCAAAAGAACAATGACAGATAATCAGAGATCTTGGCATACTAAGTTGAAGACTGTTTTATGCGCTGATAGGATCACCCCTGAGAAAGCCATTGGTCATTCACCTTATCTCTTAGTTTATGGAAGAGAAGCAACGCTGCCTATCTCATTAGAGCTTCCAGCTTTGGAGCTTGCACATCAGCTAAAGCCTCTGAAAAATAATGCAACGGAGGTAAGAATGAATGACTTGAGAGAATTGGAAGAGATAAGAGATGATGCTATGCATACCATGTGGTCAAATCAGCAGCAAGTTAAGAAGACATTTGACAAGAGAGCTTCATCAAAAACTTTTCAGCAAGGAGACAGTTCTCAAATAGGATGAAGAGCGTGCAAAGCCAGGTAAGCACTCCAAATTTGATAGCCTTTGGAGTGGACTTTATATTATCACTGATTGCAAGAAGAACAATGCTTTTCAATTATCCAGATTGAGTGGGGAAAAACTTCCCATTCCTGTGAATGGGATGTTTCTTAAATACTGCTATTAGGAGAGTCACTCCTTTTTACAGTCATAGTTTCATTCCTCTAAGTGTTTTACAGCACATGCTTTCAGTAGTAGTTTTTTCTTTCAATATTGTTGTTGTCCTTTCCTCTAAGTGCATGTGTGAACATATTGTTGTTGAGTCAGTTTCTATTTTGTGTTTTGGTCTCCAGCTTTTCCAATTTTAAATGTATGTCCAAGTTTGTCATAACCAAAGTTTCTGAGTTCTTTGACCAGCAAGCTGATCAAACCCTGAAAGTCGCCAAAATTGTTAGTAATTTGGCCTGTCAAGGCCAAATTACTACCCCTACTATTCGAAACTTTCCCCAGAGTGGTCAAATCCCCTATACAACTGGTCAAATTGGTGAATTATAGTCTAAAGGCACGAACAAAAGGATATGTAGGAAGTCAAAGTATCAAATACAGTCATGATGAGGACCTGCAACAATGTTACACAATCAAGTGAGAAAGGTCCTTATCAAGATTTAGTGACAAGTGCTTATGATCATGAGCAGAATACATGAACAACCCATTTATGGGGTGAAAGACAAGCATGGAGATGAAGGTTAAGGTGGCAGTGAGTTTTCTCGTATGGTTCATGTTTGCCAATGGACTAATCAAGCAACTTTGAAGAAGAATGAACATAAAAACTGCTTTCGAGCCTTCTTTGAGGTCATTGACAAGCTACAGTCCATACAAGGGCAAGACACCTACAGCAAGTTCAAAAAGCATCTCCTACTCAAAATGTCACATATAGTTATAAAGTTAACCTACAGTTCTATAGGACGAATAACTTCGTAAGGTGGATAGGAGTGTCATGGAAAAAGGCAAATTCAAGTCCAAAAGGCCTTATATAGGGTTACTCATCATATGCACCTACAATCAGTCACCAAAAAGATAACTCTACAGGTCCCTTTTAGGGCTATATATCAATCTTTTTTGTATGAAGTTCTAATTTGAAAGGTTTAATCACAAATGGTTAAATAGTATGGTGGTGAAGTGATTCTATATAGGAGACATGGAGGGTGTAGTTATGTTTTGAAACGAGACTATCCTTAAGACTAGACCTCTAGCCCTGTAGGTTCACTTACAAATAAAAGCAAGGGATCAAAAGCAGGAGTTTTTTTTTTCAGACTTTACATCAAGTGTTTTCTTTCCCAAGTGTTTTCTTTCTTAGAATTTTTTCGGGCTAGGAGTGGGAACAATTTCCTCGAACTTTTTGTCCGAGGGAAAAGAGATTTCAAAGGACTTTGCAAGAAGTCCGAAAGAATTACAAAGGGCAGTTCGACGAACGGAAAAGGTGCAATTGAAGAAACCCGAAGGGTATGTGCCCTTCGGAAAGGTTCATTTACAAAAATCCCGAAGGGTATGTTCCCTTCGGGAAAGCTCAAAACAGAAGTTTCAAGGGACAAATTCAAGAAGTCCAAAGGACTTTCCAAATTTTCTGAAGAGGACCTTTTACAAAATCCCAAAGGGTATGTACCCTTCGGGAAAGTTCAAAAGACAAAGTCGGGAGGGTCACTTAAAAAAGGCCAAAAGGACACTTTTATTTTTTCCAAAAGAAAGGCCAGTTCAAAATTCCGAGGGGCTTCTTTTTCAAAAGGAAAGTTCACTCACAGAAAATTCAAAGGGTATGTGCCCTTCAGAAAAGTACATTCACAGAAAAACCCCAAGGACTTTTCTACGGCAAGTGTACCTTTTATGCTTCCGAAGGGTCACTTGGACAAAAGCCCAAAGGGCATCTTCAAGTTGCTGAAGGGCATTTTCGGAAAAGTCACTCAGCAAGAATCCCGAAGGGTATTTGCCCTTCGGGAAGGTTCACTTTAAGATTTCAAAGGATATTTTCAAGAAACCCGAAGGCTATATGCCCTTCAAGAAAGTTGCTTTCCAAGCTTCTAAAGGGTTGGTTTATGCTTCCGATGGGTCACTTCTGAAGGCCCAAAGGGCTCTTTCTTTCGAAAAGTCTTTAAGAAAAAATCCCAAAGGAAACATTTCCTTTGAACTTTTTGTCCGAAGCAAACAATTGGCAAATCCCAAAAACAAAAGCAAAGTTCGAAGGGTAAGTTGAGAGATAATTCCCACGGCCAATTTGTCCTCAAGAAAATAACCAAAGAAAAGACAAGGGAATAAATAAGGAAATGAAAAATTCCTGCAAGGAAATAACCAAGTGAAAGAACAGAAGCACAAGGCAAGCCACAAACAGATAAGTGCCGAAGAAATGCATGCACAGAAGCGAAGAAACCGAGAGCAGAAGGCCGGGATATAACAAGGGTTCATTTTGAATGCATCTCTCACTCATCAAGATCCTTGTCCATGCAAGCAAGGGCTATTTATAGTGGATTGGTCAAAGCTTCAGTTAACTATTCAACGAAATCATGCTTCTCTTTGGTTTTCATGCAATCCAAAGCTTTCAACATCTCAGGGAGTCCAAGCGGAGTTCTCCGTCCATTGGCGGTTGATTGGTCTTGAGTTGGAGTTGACTAGACAAGCTTGTTACACATCTTCCTTGTTTTCCATGCAAAAGGGAATAATCTCTTCTTCCAGCTCAGCTTTCAAACAGATCAAATGGAGTTCCTTATTTAGAGTTTTGGCATAGTATTCCATGCAAAGAAGTATGAGTTTCAATGGGCCCACCATCCATACTTCTACGCCAACCTTGGATTCATGCATGTTTGGAGATTTTTGGAGAGTGTATTGTTTATTTTTAATATTAAACTTTCAAACTTGGCCCCACTGCCATACTTCTACGCCAAAGTTTGGAGAGATGCAAATTCTGTAAAGGGAAAAGATTTTATTGAATATTCTAAACATTGTAAAAGGTATTAAGTCTTGAATTAATTAACCAAGACTAACCCCTTCCCATTTTAGAACTCCACTTAAAGCTATTTTAGGTTTTGAAAAGCTTATTTATTGGTTTAATCAAGCCATTTAGAAGGATACCTGAAGTTGGAAGAAAGAAATTGTAAGTTGGACCAGTGATCAATAAAGGAATTTATGTTCTGAATCTGAGTTTTAGAAAGAAGAATAGTGTGTATTTGATTGTGCATCAGCGTAAAAGTGAGATTTATCTCCTTTTGCAGGTCCCTTCCTCACCTATCTTTCTCTATCTCACCCTTTTGCAGGTCACTTGAAGGGGTTTTCAACCCTCCATCTGAAACATTTTTGCTTAAAGACAGAAATATAAATTTTATTTGATTATGTGTGCATTGATTTCAGTAACTTCAGAGGATTTGAAAAATTCAGGGGTATCACCTCCTTTTAATTAGAATTTCTTTTAAGTTTCCCTTCCTCTTTTCAACCCAAAAATCACAGTAGACCTAATTGATAAATCTAAAGGAAACCAACGCTCTCTGGAGGTTCTTCTCATCAAAAAGTCACCCACACTCTGAGAAGTTCCAATTGTATCAGCTGAAGTGAGGGTGTGTTTTACACATCTTCAAGCAGAGTGCACCCCAAAGTGATAACAGGGACTTGCTGAATCTTTTTGTCAAGTTTGTGCTTGACTATTTAGGGTTGGTGCCTCAAACTACGTGGGGGCTCAGTAATCTTGTTGACTCATTGCATTTTTGATTTAAGACAAGTAGTTATGCAGTGATCACTGTGGGTTTACTTCCCTTTAAGTGTTTCTCACCTATATCATGTGTCATGTTTTTATGTTCTTTGTTGTGGTTTGATTGCTCCATGGATTCTATATTGATGCTTGACTAACGAACTCAAGAACAAAAAGAAAGTTTTAAGAGCTCATTGATTACCCCCCTCTTAGTGGTTGTGCTTCCAACATTCCATGAGTCGGTTAGCACCTAAAATCCACGATTAACGATGAGTAACTAACCATGGTTACTCATCATTAACCACAGATTTCAGGGTGCTAACCGGCCCTGACCCGACTGTGTGTTTAATATATCAAAACACCCAAAAAAATGTCATTTTGACTCTTATATGTCACAATTTTAGTTGTGTTTGCATTGGCGATTGGTGAAGCACTGAATGTTGTTTGTGAGCCCCGAGAATTCTAAATACTTGCTCATCATTTGAAATTTATGCCAGTGGTCGCCGTTTGACATTGTTGCCAACCTAACAGTGGTGGCCATTTGACATGGTTGCTAGCCTATCAGTGGTCGTTGTTTGACATTGTTGCCAATGCCAATCCTAGGCCTCATGCTAACACTAAATAGCTACAACTTACAACAAAAACCGCCATGTACTGCTTTTGGTTATGAAATAAATTGATGTTTGAGGCCATTCTCACAAAGAAGCGCAATACGCTGACAACACAACACTTCAATGACCCTTTCTTGTACGGTACAATCTTTGCCTTCATCTGAGACAAGTGGAAAGGCAAGATAGTCATGAGACAATTGACTTGGATGATATTGATCCATACTCAGACTTGATTGTTGAATCTAAAGATGTGCAGCAGCAGGCTCCATAGATGGAGTAACCGGCGAGTAACTACCAATTGGTCGGTTACTCGTTGAGAATTTCATCAGGGGAATACTCACCACTCAAAACCGCCGACAGTAGAAAAATCGCAAATTTTTTTAACCGCAAGTACTCTCCGATTAGTTTTCGGTTACCGAACAGTATCTAGTTTCTTATACTTTAAGTTATATTTTATTTATATACTTTCAGGATGTTTGAGAGTGGTTTCAGACCTCTAGGAGCTATAATGCAAAATCTAGGTTTTGGAGGATCCTATCATATTTCAGACTTAGTCAGATTTCAGGGTTCCAGGGTTTCAGACTTAGCCATATTTCAGGGTTTCAAAATTTCAAGGAGACATCGTAGGAGGAATGAAGGCTGCATGAAGGGATGTAGGTATGATAGAATAGTATGAGAACATCTCTCACAAAGTGCCACAAGTCGACCCCACCCCATTCCCTATGCATAGATTAAAACCGATACAATGATACTTATACAAGAATCTACAAGTACAAATTACAAGAATCTATATTTTTTTCTTCCCTGCTCTCTAGAAAACTAGGAGACTGAGAAAGTCTAGTAATTTATGCATAGGGAATGCGATGGGATCGACTTGTGGCACTTTGCAAGAGATGTTCTCATACTATTCTATCATACCTACATCCCTTCATGCAGCCTTCATCTCTTCTATGATGTCTCCTTGAAATTTTGAAACCTTGAAATATGGCTCAGTCTGAAACCCTGAAAACCTGAAATCTAACTAACTCTGAAATATGATAGGATTCTCCAAAACCTAGAATTTGCATTATAGCTCCTAGATGTCCGAAACCACTCTCAAACATCCTGAAAGTATATAAATAAAATATATATAAGAAACTAGACGTCTCTATCTAAATGTAAACTTATACTTAAATATTTATTTTATTTATATAATGTCTGCTTCAAGCGAATTTCAATTATTTTTTGCCTTTGTCAATTATTGTTGGTTATTCAATCGAGTGGGTAAAATAACCACCGGTTACCCATTTTGGGCCCTTGGCAAGTACTCGCCCCAACCGGTTATGCCAACTATGGCAAGAGCCCATGTTCACCGAAGAGGTCACAAATTTAGAAAGAGAAGCAGAAGAAGCTATAACAGCAAGGGAAGCAAAGGCATTGGGAGGGGTTGGTGAGAATCTGGACAATGTGTTTGTGGATGATGTTCTAGATGAGGACTCTTTACCTTCCACTTCTAGGGGGCAGCAAAGAAGGAATTGGAGAAGACTTCTATGAGCCATTGTACTCTTCTTTTTGTTTAAAATAAAGCATTGTACTCTTATTTGTTCAAAAACTAATATAAAACATACTTATGACTCTGAGTTATGTGTCCTCTACAATTATTTTTCGACATTCATTTCATTTTTTTATGTGTTTCAGTGTATTTTATGAATTTATATTTTGTTTAAAGTAGCAATAAAATAGCTGAGTCTCGAGTACGAGTCAAAAATTTTCACTACTGAGAAATTGTCGAGTCCCGAGTACGGGTCAAGAAAATTGGCTGCCGAGTGATTGCCGTTTACAAGTTTTTCTACTATGCCTCCAGGCAAGCCTTTGGTTCCCATTACATCTACCACTTTACTTCTGTTTTCATGGAAGAAAAATTTTCATCCAATGCATTTAAATCCAAGCTATCCAAGGCATCTTCTATGTTTATTTTGTCGTGGGTTTCTCACCTTCACCACCATCCCCCATTCTTCTTCCATTTACAACTTTCTCCATTTCCCAATTTTGTTTCTTTTTTGTGCTTTTCAGTTAAAAGTACACAAAAAACTCAATTAACCCATATCCTACAAGGGAGTTGCCCCTCTCAAACACAAATAAAAACAATCTCTCCAATGATGGCTTATCCAATGTTGCAAAATTGTGTCGTTGTCTATTGGGCAAGATAATAAAACAAAGAAAAACACAAACGACATAAAATTTTGCCAACAATTTTTGGCGACTTACTAGGTATTGAACGGTGCATTCAATTTCTAAAAATATGATGGGAATCTTTTCCTTGCAAATGAAGATTGGCGAGACTATTGAAATGGAACCTAGGAACAATGGGATGTGGTTTGGTGTTTGATATTTTGCGCTTCGCTATCGCTGCCCAAAGTCTAATTTGAGGTTTCAAAAAGCATTGAAAGCATGAAGAGATTCCGGCTGCAACCAGAGGATGCTCACCGTGAAAATAGTTGGTGGAAAAGAGAAAATGATAACAAGAAGCTACTCATGAAGCAAAGTAAATCAATAAATAAAGATATTTTGGCAACTAAAGATGATGGTGTCAAATTACGATAGAGCCGGTTCAAAAAAAGTATTGAAGATGTTGAAAAGATGAAAACAGACCATCTTCAAGATCACAAGTCTAAATTGCTTTTGAAAGAACTTCAAAGGAGATTACACTTCATCCAAATTTAAAAGAAACCATTTTAGCTTGAAAAAGAATTGGTATGCAATGGTGTTTCATTGTTTTTAGTGATGTGGAGGTAAATGATTCACTCTTTGTACCTGCCTTTCAAGAAAATCTAGTTGTTGATCCCAAGAAAGTGCAGTTTTTGAAGGATTTCTATGGAGGTATGCAAATCAAGCAAAAAGAAATTTGCCGGCTTCAAAACTTGCACAAGGTGGAGCAAATGCAAAAAAAAGAAGTTCTTGGTGTTGGGAAAGAAAATGACAGTTTAAATTTCACCATGGTGAACACACCCATAGTGAAATCAACTTCATTCGGTGATCCGAAGAAAATCTTGACATTTCAACCCAAGAAAGAGGTCATGGAAAAATGTATTGAAAAGCTACTTTCAGCCTCCTTCCAAGAACATGAGATAAATCATGAGCATAACAAGTTTCACACCAGTGAAGAAGAGATAGGTGGTGATGTTCAATATGTTGAGTACAAGCATGCAGGAATTTTCGAAGAAAAGCCAAGTAGCGACCAGCAAGAGGTTGTTTTCAGTATTTTTCAGCATCATTGTAATGTCCCCTTCTGAGGGTTAGTGTCGTATGAAGACCCTTAGCCTATTATGTGGTTTCTTGCAGGATAAGGGGATGAGGAGAAGGGAAACATGGTTCTAGTGAGCTAAGTTAGCCAAAAAGTAACTTACTATCGGCAACTTAAATTTAAATTTAAAATAAAGGGGACTTTTCTAATTGGAGTAAGTTAACGCTTAATTAGAAATTAAATGGTCAGTTTATGAATTACAGTAAATAACCCCCCCACTTGGAGCGTCCCACTCAGACGATTGAGTTGGGGAAAAGGTATAAAAGAAAATGGAGGGGTTGATTTGTGGGATCCATGATTCATCTATCACTTGATTTTGTGACTTGTGCAATTTTGCTTCTACTTTCAGTGATTGAGGATGCAAAGCCTCTTCGACAATCACATCTTGGAGATGAAAACCTTCAACTTCTGTTGGTGGCTTCATCTGGGGTCACGATTGAACGAAAAGTCATTGAACACAAGCTAGAGCATCAATTTTTGGTTAGAGCATCAATTTTTGGTTAGAGATTTGTTGGGCAGCTCTTTGAAATCGTGATGTCATCCTTTGGAGGGTTGATGTCACCCTAGGGAGCTAGTTTTGAGGGTTGTTCAGCGTGTGGTTTTATCTTGGGCTTGCCCAAGGTTGTTTCGTGTTTGATACAACATCAATTTCTTGGTTGGTCAGTTATAGTTGAAATTGCATTGGTATGATCCACTATAAATTAATTAATTTACACCCTGAAAATATTTTATAAAAAATTAGATTTGAAGTAGCAAGGATTCTACTCTTGAAATAGATTGAGTTTCTTAATTGTCTAAGGGTTTCTATGTGGATTGTATTTTTTTCCTATAATGTTTTATGGATCATTTTCAGAATTCTATACTTCACATTAGGGTTTCAGTAAAATTTCAGAATTTCATTAAGCTATCATGAAAGGGATACTTCAGTGGTATCAGAGCCATCTCCTTGCCAGTTGTGGGGATTTAGTTGTCTGCAAGTTCTACATGTTGGAAAATGATAGAAAGCTTAGGTATTACAAAAGAGAGAAGAAAGAGTCCAGTAACAACAAAGAAAAGGGTTTGAGCAACTAGAGCACAAGAATATGGATGATCCAGATGCAGAGCGTGTTTGATTTAAGAAATTTGCTCAAAATCAAGAGCGTATGACAGATATGATGGCTAAAATGGTTTGCACCATGCAGGGCATGAATGCATCACGTCCTTCCAATGGTGAGGGGAGTGCTTTAGGAGCCAACAACAACCCTCCTACACAGAGAACATCGGTTGGATCTACAACTAGGCCTTTTCAGCGTAACTTCATTCGTAGAAAAGAAGTCATTCCTAAGGTGGAGGTTCAACATTCAATGATGGATGATATTGTTGCCAGTTATGCAGAGTACAAGGCTCTTCCACCTGAGATCAAGGGAGATATGACCCTCACTAACTTCATGCCACTAAAGAGGAACAAAGAGGGGCCTAGCGCTGATCCTAGACCTCAAAATAATCAAAAAGATCTTCAACAAGTTTTGGGAAAGCTCACTCTTTCTACATTTGATGGATCTACCAAGAGCACCGCTCAAGCTTGGATCCAAAAGGTGGGTACATACCTTTCTCTCCGGCCTATGATGGAAGATGAAGCCATCAAGTTTGCTACTTTACATCTTGAGGGCATAGCACATGAGTAGCGGTACCATGATTTGGTCACACAAGGGCACAATCTCATCAACTCTTATGATGAGTTCAGCAGAAGGTTGATTGAGAGCTTTGATAGGGCTAATCCGGAAATCAATTTTAGGGCGTTAGCGCAGCTGAAACAAAATGCTTATGTGGATGATTATGTGGCTGAATTTCAAAGAGTGTCAGTGATGGTACCGAATGTATCCAAAAGGAGGCTTGTGGTATTGTTTTTTAAAGGGTTGGTTGATCCACTCAAGGGTTTAGTCAAGGCTTTCAACCCTTGTTCTGTCCAAGAAACCATCAAAAAGACTTCTGATCTAGAAACAGCAGCTCCTAAAGGCAAAAATCAGCAGCTCCTAAAGGCAAATTTTTGCCTTTAGGACAGCAAAGAAATATTCTTTTGGGCAGCCTAGGACTTCACCTTCTGAGCAACCAAGGACAACCCCATATGATCAACAAAGAAGGCCATATCAGCACTATAATAACCCTTTTTGGATAAATATTAACAATTTTGGATTTCCCATAAAACCTTATTGAATTGGGATGAAAGCATACAAGCTGAAATATGCAAAACTGGCAATAACCCAACTATAGATTTTATTCAATAAGCTGATTGCAATGACTGAATCAAACCCTAACTGAAAATTTACAAATAACATGGAATTCAACAAGAACAATGTATTCAACAAATAAATACCACACACGGTCCACCAAAATGAAGTACAACAATGATGGGTGGTCGAATGGGTGACATGCAATGAATACTTGCAAGTTTACGAACACGACAATGCAAACATGAACCGATTTGGAGCCTAAAACCCTGCAAATGGTCTAGCTGGGCAGGTATAGCAAATACAGTTGTACAAAATACTACTGGAACCGGTATACCCTGTTGGGGAGGCCAAAATAGTTGTCGTACTAATGACGTACAGACCTATACTTTTTTTAATTATTTTTTTATATTATTTTTTAAATTTTCTCTCCCTAGGCTTGCCTGTTGATTGCTGCAAATGGGTCCTATAGATATGGCGATTTGTTGTTGTCTGACTCACTGTAGAAGACGCCATAGATGTTGATTTTGATATCTCTGAAAGCACAGTTGTGATTTCCCGTGTGGAATCACCACTTGGGTGGGAAGATTTTCATTCTCAACCCGATTCCAATCAAGAATTTTTATCCTCTATGGAAAAGTATGGTAGCTTCAATCTCTCCAATAAATTTTGGGAGTTGAATAATAACAATGGATCTACTTTTCTTCTTTTTCATCCTTCTCATAATTACTTTTCCACTTACAACCCTAAAAGCAATTTAAAATTACTTTTTAATTCTAATTTTCACTTTGCTCCAAAATGAAATTAATCATTACTTTTATTTTCTAATTTCCACTTGGCTTTTAATTAATGTACCCCTTTTGGCCCCATTCAATTAATAACACCCTTCAGATGTTCCCCTTTTAAGTTGCGACTTAAAATTACCCTTGGGAACATTTAAAGCATTATTACTAATTTATTCTTTTTTTTTAATAAAAATGGGGGCATGACAGTCCGTCCTTCTTAAAAATTGCTTGCCCTCAAGCAATACTTGAATCGTCCTACAAACACCAGGATCCCAAACTAATCTTGTTTCTAACATTCCTTTTGGTGATGTAGATGGCTTTTGCTACACTACTTTGATATAATCTGGAAGTTCAATGTGCCAACTCTCTATTTTCATTTCTTATAGCCCAAAGCAATAGCTACCATGCTGAACCAAGCTGAGACTCCTGCAAGATTTGGATTCATCCTCTGATAAATAGAACACCTCGTTCCAAAGTGTCCCAATGCAGACACTACCTTTAGACCTGCTGTCAATCATGATCTTGGGTATCAGAGAAATTAATTTGTTTAACAAGCATGGTACTCAGAACAACTCATTACGGACCCCAATTCCTTCAGTTGAATCCCTTCACACAAAAGCTTCCATTATTTAGTAGCCTTCAGAGAATTATTCTTGCATTTGCTCCAAACTGAAAACAACAACTCGTTGGCTAGTTTCATTAGAATCAACAACTCAAAACTAGGACCACTGTTGCAAAAATAATTTGTTTTTATATGCATGGATAATGGGAGCAATAGAATAATGAAAATTGCTTTTACTACAACTGAAAAATCATCACAACCAATCACCATTTGAAATGTGCTATTTCCCTCATCCGCAAATGTCTGCCATAACACCTGTAAGTATTCAAATGTAACTTGTTAGTGGCTGGACTGTATCAAAACCGCAGCACTAATAATGAAATCCAGACTTGTAAACCTCTGTGCAACCTTCTTGTAATTTCCAACTTCTAACACCATCAGCTGATGCTCTTGCATGAAAATTGAGTATTAAAACGGTACCCACGTGCTTATACCTTGCCATTATGATATTCATGATGACTTTCTTACAAAGAAAAAGATACAACACGGCTCCTCAACTTACCATGGTATTGATTATTCCAATTAGTTGGTAAACTCAAACATTTAAGTTCAAATGTTAAGCAAGTTTGATGCAACACAGAGCAAGTTCTATCATATAGATATTCTATAACAAAATCCAAAACACTGCATACCTTGCTCTCATACCAAAAGTTATCCAGAGGGGGTGTGTTCAAGATATCTAAAATGAAGTCTTCTTGTGTCACCATACCCCATGGGAAAACTTCACCTACAACCTCAATTATATCTTCTTTATCAAGGAGTCTTCCAAGAAGATTACCAACAAGAATCATATCATGCTTGTTCACATGACTTTGCATATCTTCATGATTTGATCTTAGGTCTTCATTAAATATATCATGTGGACCAAGGAATCTATCATTAACAATCTTTGGTGGTCCATTAATCATCTCGTGAGACATCACCCCATGTCTGAAAACCTCACCTGGATCCCATATCCTATTTTTGATACCATATGTGCTTCTAAATTCAGTGAATGTTTTAGCACTCATCACAAAAAGTGGATTATCAAAGGACAATTTCGTATCTGTTTCACAGATTAGATTATCAAAGAACTGGAAGTTATTTCCATTTCCCTATTTATCCCAAACCTCTTTCTATCCCATATTTGAACAAGCAATTTTAAGAAGCTATTTCAAATCAAAGTCTTCTTGAAGCTTATCAAGCTCGTCAATCACCTACGTGGTTTCTTTAGCCCTATCTTCATTCTCTTGTTCCCTGAATTTTGTAACAGTAGAAAGCTGACTTTTGCTTCTAATAATGCCATTTGAGTGCTTTCCAAAGAATTCTTAGTTGACTTAAACTCAAAGGTGAGCTCATCAACCTTTGTCTTTGTTTCATCTGCAATTTTGGTAGCCACATCTCTATCTTTGATCGTAAGTATGTTGATTTGATTTATGCCATTGTGCTCATAACTGCTTGTAAATCTGAATAGGTGGCAATTTGTTCATGCTGACCTCTTTGTCCCTTTTGCATTAGTCCTTCAATAAACCTTTTTGTGTTGTCCATCCTTGATAGAATTTGCACTTCATTCTCAGTTGTCACCATTAATTGATTTTTCCAATCGTCCTCATGAATGCTAGACTCATGCAAAGATAATATCGCTATTAGTAAAATCAGAATTTTCTTCATATCTTCCAATGGTGTCATCATAGGATCCATTAGTCTCATGTGCTTCTCCTTCAATTTTTTGCTTGATCTCCATAGTCCTTGTGTTAGATTCTTGTTCCTTGGGTGTGGCTGCAATAGATGATTGATTTTATGCTTTGTAGAGTGAAAAGTGAGCCAAATTTAGTTCTAGGTTGAGTTCATCAACCTCCTTTTCTTCTGCAAATCTAATAGCATGATCCCCATCTATGAGCAATTGCAAGTAATCTAATTTCATTATTTCTAATGCATCTTTGACCATTTGCTAATTTGCAAGAGTGGCTCCTCCAATGCATTTTTGCCTCTCCTCAATTTGGGCTTTCCAAATGAGGTCTTCAATGAATTTGTGTGTGCTATCACCCCTTGTTAACACTTGCACCACTTTCTCTTCCGTGACTAGAAATTGATTCTCCAATTCTTGCAATTCTAAAGGCCTTTGATCTAAATCTGCAAGGTGACTTTGCTCACCACACAAGTTTTTTGAATTGTCTTCATTTGTAGGAACAATATCACATTTAAAATCAGCTACCTCTCTCATTGGTGTCATGCAAACTCCTTGAATAGATGGCATGATAACACTTTGCTCAAGCAATGAATCATCAAGAAATTCCATACCTTCATATGACTTATCAATAGTTGCTGATTTAGCAAAATCCAAATCAGCATACCCTTCAATCTCAACATTGTCATGAAGACTCATGTACTCTTCTCTTGTGGATGCAACTCATGCTAATAAGTATGGCATCAACTTCTGCTCACATTGTTTAACAACATTGTTAACCAACTCACGTGCAGCTGAAGAAGTAACCTGGTCTTGCCTCATAACAGCCAATAGAAAAGATAAGAGTGGTTGGGAGATATCATCACTCTCATTTTATAATCAAAGACATAATTGTTTGCATAAAAGATATAACATTTTTCGTATGTTTCTCACTAATAGCAGCCAAGAAATGTTGAAACATTTCGAGAATAAGATCTTCACAATCAAGATCCAACATAATAACCCAAGATCTGATTTTTGCAATAGTTTCTAGAAGACTTAATCTCATAGCAAAAGAAAGATTTATGTTATCATCCAAACCTTGAAAACTTTCCACAATCAGCGGAAATACCTCTTTCATGATATTGTTGTTATAAGGTTCATGTGGAGTTGTTATTCTCATAATTTCATTAACACAAGTAACTGCAAACCTTACCTCCTCATCCGCATGTCTCAAAAGCTCTGGGTTAACCAAAAAAATCACTAATGGAGTCGCAGCATATCGCATCCTCACTAAATCCGACTAATCTATTTATTCCTCACCATCCGCATGTCTCAAAAGCTCTGGCTTAACCAAAAAAATTCACTAATGGAGTCGCAGCGTATTGCATCCTCACTAAATCCGACTGATCTATCATAAATAAGCAAATCTCCACTTCTTTCAAAATGCAAAGTAGATCAACATTTAATTGAGGCGAGTGTTCAAGTCTTTTAACTGCTTTATAAAGCTTCTTGCCAAAATCTTCTTCACTGGATGACCCCATGATTCAGAACCGTTGGCCATCCCTTGAATGATGAATCCCTTGAAACCCCAAGCCACTGAAAACTAATATTCAACTGCTGAACTGCAATGAGCCACTAAATTTGGTATGCAATAAACATCCACTATCCAGCAGACTGGCAAGAAAACCAGCTTTGATGCCACTGTAATAACCCTTTTTACATAAAAATTAACAATTTTGGATTTCCCGTAAAACCCTTATTGAATTAAGATGAAAGCATACAAGCTGGAATATGCAAAACTGGGAATAACCCAACTGTAGATTTTATTTAATACGCTGATTACAATTGACTAAATCAAACCCTAATTGAAAATTCACAAATAACATGGATTTCAACAATAACAATGGATTCAACAAATAAATACCACACACGATCCACCAAAACGAAGTACAACAATGATGGGTGGTTGGATGGGTGACATGCAATGAATACTAGCAAGTGTACAAACACGACAATGCAAACATGAACCGATCTAGAACCTAAAATCTTACAAATGGTCTAGTTGGGCGGGTACAACAAGTACAACTGTACAGAATGCTGTTGGAACTAGTACGGCTTGCTGGGGGCCAAAATAGATCGTACGGACCTCTACTTTTTTCTTTTTTTTTTTGCCAGACTTGCCTGCTAATTGTTGCAAATGAGGCCTGTAGATATGGCAATTTGTTGCTGTCTGATTCGTTGTAGAAGAAGCCCTAGATGCTGATTTTGATATCTCTAAAAGCATAGTTGTGATTTACCATGGAATCACCACTTGCATATTAAGGTTTTCATCCTCAACCGGATTCCAATCAAGGGTTTTCGTCCTCTGTGGAAAAGTATGGTAGCTTCATGCTCTCCAATAAATTTTGAAAGTTGAATAATAATAATGACTCTACTTTTCTTCTTTTTCATCCTTCTTATAATTATTTTTCCACTTACAACCCTAAAAACAATTTAAAAATACTTTTTAATTCTAATTTCTACTTTGCTCCAAAAAGTTATAAAAAATTATTTTAATTTTCTAATTTCTACTTGGCTTTTAATTAATGTACCCCTTTTGACCACATTCAATTAATAACACCCTTTAGATGTCCCCCTTTTAAGTTGTGACTTAAAAGTACCCTTGGGAACACTTAAAGCATTATTACTAATTTATTCTTTTTCTTTTTTTAAAAAGGGCACATGACAAGCAACTTAACATGCAGCAAAAGGAGCTGCCAAAGACAAACATAGAAGTGGAATCAAGATATAAGTTGAGGAGAAATTTGTGCTTCACTTGCACATACCCTTGGACATTGGGTCATCATTGCCTTGGCAAAGGGCAAGTTCAGTGCATTGAGGTAGTATCGGATGGAGAAGAAGGGGAAGCACTGAAAGAACAAGAAAAGAAAGAAGTTGTTGACTATACAGATGACACCCTTGCCACATTATCCAGTGCTCCTAGATATCACCCTTTTATAGTCAGAGGAGCATTGCAAGGTAAAAAGGTAACTGTGCTAATCGATAGTGGAGCAACATAGAACTCCATTGATGAAGGTTTGGTATCTAGATTTGGGCTGCAAGTTGAATATTTCAAGAGCTTCAATGTAACAGTGGCAGATGGCTTCACCGTCCCATGCACAAAGAAAATTCAGTAGTTGAATATCACTTTGGAAAGGCATAAGATTGATGATGATTTTTATGTGGTTGGGATTGGTGAGACGGACATAGTTCTTGGAGTGCAATGGCTGCATTCTCTCGGAGAATTCACCCAAAATTACCAAACCATGGAGCTGAAATTCAAATCAAGAAGTAAAGAAGTAGTGATGTGTGGTATGGCCAATGGAGCACTTATGGTAGTGACAGCAAAACGAATGAAAAGGACTTTTCACTAAAGGCAGGTTGCTTGGGCAGCATAGTGCTTTGTGAGTTCTACAGATCAGAAATTGAAGCATCAACGGTATCATAAGGATATTCAGTCCATCCTTGATAAGCATGCTAAGGTTTTCGACAGTATTCCACATGGACTTCCAAAAAGCTATCAAAAAGCTCTTGGAGATGGGACACACAAAGCCTAATTCTTGTCATTTTGCTTCTTCGATTGTTCTGGTCAAGAAGAATGATGGAACCATGAGGATGTGCATTGACTACCACCTTTTGAACAAAAAAAACAAAAAAAGTAGGTACTCCATACCTACGATTGACAAGTTGATTGATGAGCTACATGGAGACATCTACTTTTTCAAGACTGACTTGAGGACCGAATATCACCAAATTGGGATAAGAGAAAAGGATGTCCAAAAAACAACTTTTGGATGTCACTTTGGGTGCTATGAGTTTTTGGTTATGTCCTTTGGATTAACCAATGCACCAACAACTTTACAATCTTGTATGAACAATGTCTTTAGGCAACACTTGAGAAAGTTTGTTTTGGTTTTCTTTGATGACATCCTATGTAATGTCCCATTTTTATATAATTTTAATAATTAATGAAATTGTTCGATTAGTGATTTTAATCATTCAAAAATTTAAGGCAATTTAATTAATTATTAAAATAAAACTATCTTGGATAATTATTCGAATTACCAGAAAAGTGGTTTTAACCATTTGAACAATTAAGTTAATTTTAATAATTATTCTAAGGGGTTTTATAATTAATAAATTACTTGAAGAGTGATTTTTATCACTTCAATCATTAGAGTAATTTAATTAATTATTAAAGCAAGGACTTAATATAAAAAATTATTTAATTTATCAAAAAGTAATTTTAATTGCTAATTTATTGAAGCAAGTTATTTAATTAATTCAAAAAGGCCTAAAGTGAAATTATAAGGGGTGACCTTTTAAAGTTCTGAAAGAGAGAGTTGTCTAAAAGAAAAGAGGATATAAAAAGAAGGTAAGTTATCATTTAATATGCATGGAATGGATGATATTGATGTGGATTGATCAAATATGTCAAGCTTGGTTAATTTGGGCATAGTTTTTTAGGAATGTTACCCTTCAAGAACTATGATGTGTTGATTCTCTAAATGGTGTTTTGGAACACCACCTACTTTTGAAAATTTGAGTGAACCCAAAATTTGAGGAGGAAAATTTTGAAAACTAGGGTTTCCAAAAAATTCCTCCTCAAACTCTGGGTTCACTCAAATTTGCAAGTTTTAGTGGTCTTCCCATGGAAGAAAAATTCTAAAATTATTTTTATTTGATAGTCACTAATTTTGTGGTCAGTTAGAGCTCTTATTTGCATCATAATTCTAAGTAATGACGGAGTTATGAATTTTTTCAGTTTCAATCTGTTTGTAAGAAATAATAATTGTTGTGGGCAGTGAATTGTTTGGAAAGGGCAACGAAATTGCAAGTCTTTGAAAGGTGGAAGAATTGTTTGGGAAGGTTGGCAAATTACCTTGAGAAGCTGATTTGCAGGTTTCTATCTTGGGCAAATTACTCGGAGGTCTTGGGGACTCTTTTGAAGGGTCTTGCATTGAAAAAACCCTCTTCTAGGGTTTGAGGGTTTTATACAAATTTTCTATGGGTGGGCGAATCATCTTGGTAGCATTTTGAGGCCATTAAGTGGTCAATTTGATGCCCTAGGTTATGATAACAATTTAAAAAATTATTATATTATTATGATTTTTCTATCAACTTTGCATGCTGAATTTGGGTGATTTGAACGCTGATTGCAAGGTGAATAATTCTAAATTATTCCTATTATTTTTCCTAAGTGGGGTGATTCACCTAAAGAGGGTTTTTGGAGTGTTTTGGGGCTCTAACGTTGAAAGGAACAATCATATATTTTTTGATTTATACTTTGAAATTTATTGCATTAATTTTCCAACATTGGCGACTTGTTTTGGGAGACTTGGAATTTTGTTGAAGGGCAAGTTGAGGTTTTCAGCATTTTTATTTTATTTCCTATATTTCTCCAAGTGTGACGATTTTATTTGGAAGTGTTTGCAAGGGGTTTCAAGGTGTTTGAAGCATATATCAATTCGCTGCAAGTTCAAATTAAAAGTATTGGAAGGGACACCAAAAGAGGAATTTTATATACTGCATTTGTGAATTAAGTGGTTGCCGATTTTAATTTCAAAATTCAGTATTATTTTCAAATTTGTTTGGGTTTCATGGAAAACCCCTTCTGTGGTCTTTGGTCCCAAATTGGAGACATTACATCCTAATATATAATAAAACTTGAGAGGAGCATCTCCAGCACTTGGACATTGTGCTGGAAATTTTGGGACAGCAAACACTATTTGCTAAAGAGTCTAAGTGTGAGTTTGGGATGTCTGAAATTTTGTATTTAGGCCATGTGATAAATGCCCAAGGAGACCTGTTGTTCAACAAAAGATCCAAGCAATCATAGTTTGGCCTCCACCTACAACTATGACACATTTGAGAGATTTTTTGGGTTTATAAAGCTACTATATAAGGTTTGTCAAAGGATTTTCTTAGTTTGTTGTTCCATTGACAAATTTAACTAAAAAATAATCTTTTAGTTGATCCAAAACAGCACAAGTAGTGTTTGATAAACTCAAGGAAGTGATGAGTTTATGCCCGATCTTGTTGTTCCGGATTTCTCCATCCCTTTTGTGTTGGAATGTAACACTTCAAGTGAAGATATAGGGGTTGTTTTGATACAAAAATGATATCCCATAGCCTTTGAGAGCCAGAAGCTCAAAGAGGTGGAGCATAAGTTCTCTATTTATAATAAAGAAATGTTGGCCATCATGCATGAATTGGCCAAATTCAAACAGTATTTGATTTGTGGCAAGTTTGTGGTCAAAACCGATCACCATAGTTTGAAGTATTTTCTCAGCCAAAAGGATTTGAATGATGGACAGCAAAAGTGGATAAGTAAACTGCAATCTTATGACTTTGATATTGAGTATGTCAAAGGGAAAAACAATGTAGTTGTTGATGCATTGTTTAGAAAGCTTAATCTTTGCTCCTTGACAAAGATTACAGCTGATTGAAAGGCTTTTATAACAGTTGAGTATGCAAAGAACAACTTTACTACTGTTGCCCTTGAAGGTAAAAATGAAGACAATTGGTACAAGGTAGTGGATGGTCTTATTTTCTACAAGAATAGGATCTTTTCGGTCTCCAAGTCTAAGATGAAAAATAAGATATTGAAAGTTGTTTATGATACTTCCTTGGTTGATCATCCGAGGTATTTTACGACATACAAACAAATGAGGGAAAAAATCTTTTGAAGGGACTCAAGGGAGAGGTCTTTAATACATCTGGGAGTGCCTCACTTGCCAGCAAAATAAAGTTGAACAAGTTTTTTCAGCCAGTTTGTTGCAGCCCTTACCCATTCCTACTCAAAAAAGGGAAAGTATCTCTATGGATATTCATCACAGGACTTCACATGGTTCAAGGTAAGAGTTGTATGTTTGTAGACGTTGATAGGCTCACCAAATATGCTCACTTTTTTGCAATTCCAGCCAAGTAAAATGCACCTCTAGTCGATATCTTTTTTAAATAAGTTTTTAAACTCCATGGGCTGCCTAGAAAAATTGTGAGGGATAGGGGCAACAGGTTCATGAGCTTGTTTTGGTGAGAGCTCTTATGTTTGATTGGCACAAAGTTTACTCCTATCAATAGCTATCATCTACAAACCAAGGGCAAACTAAGACAGTGAATAACTGGATTGAAGAGTACCTAAAGAACTATGTTGCAGAGCAGCAATCAGCTTGGAACAAGTAGTTGTGCATGGGTGAGCATTGTTACAATACATCATATCACGTCCATTGGTATGTCTCCTTTTACAGCTTTGTATGGGTATGATGCACTTTCTTCCGTGAATTTGGTTTTGACGGATAGTAGAGTGCCTAGGGCCAAGGATCTAGTTTGGCAAAGTCAAAATATATTGGGGGTGCTCAGGGAGAACCTCCAACGTACCCAAAATTAGCAATAGTTGTATGTAGACCAGCACCAGTTGGAGAGGACTTTTGAGGTGGGGGACAATTTTTTTGAGATTGCAGCCCTATAGGCAAAGTTCCCTCCAATATACTAGGGCAGAGAAGCTCAAACCCCGCTTCTTTGGTCCTTACAGAGTTCAGAGGAGAATTGGAAGGGTCGCTTATGAGTTTGAACTACCAAAGCATAGCTGGATCCACAATGTGTTTCATGTTTTGTGCCTCAAAAAGGCACTAGGGCAGCGTATAACTCCTATAGATTTACCACCTTTGGATGATGAGGACACGCTGATTTTGATTCTAGAATCTATCATAGAAGTCAGAGAAAGGAAGCTGAGAAACATGAGCATCATGGAGTACTTGGTTCGTTGGAAGAATCTACCCATTGAAGATGCTACATGGAAAGGGGCAGCTATTTTGCAACATCCTAGCTGGCAATTGCTTGGGGACAAGCAATTTCGAGAGAAGACTATAATGTCCCCTTCTCAGGTTAGTGTCGTATGAAGACCGTAAGCCTATTATGCGATTTCCCACTGGCTAAGGGAATAAAGAGAAGGGAAACATGGTTCTGTGTAATGTCCCCAAATGGGACGAATTGGAAAACAAAGGAGATTTTTCCAAATTCCTATAAATCTGATTTGAAAATTAGTAAACCCTAGGTTGTAAATTAAATTCTCAAAACCCTTATTTAATGCAAGAAACCCTAAACGCCAAAAGTGAAGGTTTTGTAGAAAATTTCTACCACTTAAATATCTTGAAATAATCTAAAAATAAATAGTAAATTCCAAATTTAAATCCTCTTAAATAAATACCTTTTTCTCTCCCTTTTTTGCCACAAAATGATAAACGAAAAATCAGATTTAATCATCAATTCTCTGATGCTGTTTGGAGAATATAAGATCTTCAAAAAGCCTTGCCAAAATCACTGTCAATCTCAGAAAAATATAGGAAAAATACCAGCACTTTATTTTGGCATAAAAATCACAAATTTGACCCTCCTAGGTCAATCACCCCTCTTAGGAACCCTAAAAAAATAGTAGAAAAATAAGACTTTCCAACCTTCCACAAGCAAGAAAATATTCAAAAACTTGTTAGAAAAATTAATAATAATTCTGAAAATTATCTATTAATTTTTCGTCTTCAATATCATTTGGAAATTGTCCAAAATGACCACAATAATGATCAAAAAAATAAGAAATAATTGCAGATAATTATTTGTAAATATTTTGACCAAAAAAAGCCTTCAAACCCTAGCGTCAACCTCTCTAAGTGGTTCACTTCACTTGAAAAATTAATAAAATAATTTAGCAACCCAAAAATGCAAGAAATATATGACCAAACCCTCGAAAGCAAGCACCAAAACCCTCCCATGTAGTTTGCTCCACCTCTAGAGCACAAAACAAGCTTTCCTTTGCAAAAGGTGGTGTCAATAGACACCTTTGTAAAATTGATCAATCAACAAGCAACGAACTTCTATTGGGCATGCATCCCAATAGCCTTCTTCACGCAGGAAGAACAAGATAACAATTTCAGCATGTCTTCAATTGTGATTTTCACTTTGTATTTGTACTTTTCCTTTCCTTGCTTTAGCTCCCAAGCCGACATTCCTTTTAATTTCATTTTAGGTCTTTTTTAATCAATTAAATAACTTGCCTTAATAAATTCGTAATTAAAATTACTTTTTGGCAAATTAAATAATTAGGTCCTCACTTAAATAATTAATTAAATTGCTCTAATAATTAAAGTGATAACGATCACTTTTCAAGCAATTTATTAATTAAAAAGCCCCTTAGAATAATCATAAAAATTACCTTAATTTTTTGAATGGTTGAACCCACTTTTCCGGTAATTCGAATAATTATCCAAGATAGTTCTATTTTAATAATTAATTAATTGCATTATATTTTCGAATGATTAAAATCACTATTCGAACAATTTTATTAATTATTAAAATTATATAAAGGGGACATCACATTCTAGTGAGCTAAGTTAGCCAAAAAGTAACTTATTGTCGACAACTTATGTTTAAATTTAGAATAAAGGGGACTTTTCTAATTGGAGTAAGTCAACGCTTAATTAGAAATTAAAAAGTCGCTTTATGATTATAGTAAATAACCCCCCCACTTGGAGCACCCCACTTTGGAGATTGAGTTGGGGAAAAGGTATAAAAGAAGATGGGGGGGTTCTTTTGTGGGATCCATGATTCATCTATCACTTGATTTTGTTAGTTGAGCAATTTTTCTTCTACTTTCAGCTATTGAGGACGAAAACCCTCTTACACAATCAAATCTTGGGGACGAAAACCCTCAACTTTTGTTAGTGGTTTCATTCAGGGGTCACGATTGAGCGAAATGTATTGAACACAAGCTAGAGCATCATTTTTGGGTTGGCGCATCAGCTAGAGAGTTGTTTGGGGCTGACGACTTGTTGGAGGGTTCTTTGGCATGGTGACGTCATCCTTTGGAGGACTAGCATCACCTTAGGGAGCTGGTTTTGAACATTGTTCAACATGTTATTTCATCTTGGGCTTGCCCAAGGCTGTTTCATGCTGGATACATCAATTTCTTAGTTGGTTGGTCAGTTATATTTGAAATTGCATTGGTATGATCCGTTGTAAATTCATTAATTTACAACCTAAACATATTTTATAAAAAATCAGAATTGAAGTTGTAAGGATTTTACTCTTGAAATAAATTGAGTTTCTTAAATGTCTGAGGGTTTCTATGTGGATTGTATTTTTTTCTATAATGTTTTATGGATCATTTTCAAAAATTTGTACTTTCACATTAGGGTTTCAATAAAATTCCATAATTTCATTAATCTACCCTAAAAGGGATATTTTAGTCATTGAGTTTTGATCCCAAGCCCACTTTTGGAGGAATCTAAGGAAATTTGGTTCAGACATTCACGGTAGAAGAGCCATAAGAGCAGACATCAAGCAAAGATTTTGGAGCTATGTCTCGTGTTGTTTGCATTCCAAATATCTATTCAAAGCATACTCCTTGCATTTATGAGAATAATTTTTGTGTCATACGTATTTTTATGAATACAAGTAGACTTTGCATCCCGGTTATCCATGGTCAAGTAGTTGAATCCATATTAGTCTTCCAGCCCATGCCTCATGTTTTCCCTGTGGATCCAATGAGAACAATGTTAAGGTTGTTGCTCATGATATTGCAAGAGCTGTCCTCATCTTGCCAAAAACTCTCCTGCAAGGGCTCATATTTTACCTAGCCCATAAATGGTCATGTTTAGTTCGGTTATTTCTTCTTTTAACCTGTAAATAGTTTGTTTTTGTTTCAATTTTAGCTTGTGTCTTTCTCTTTCATTTTTAGTGTGTGTGTGTGTGTTCATTTTCAATAATTGCAGCATCGTGGTGTTTTCCCCTTCCATGTGTTGGTCTCTTGTGCCTGTAGGGTGTTTGGTTGGTAGTGTTCTTTGTCGGAGAACTAGTTGAAAATTGATTCCTTTGAAGAAAAGAAGTTAAGCAGCAGACAAGAGGCAAGTTGGGCCCTGTCACGGAAGTTTTTTCATCAAATTCGTTGTATGAGACTGCATTTGTTCTTCTTGGAGGACAGGCTCTTCTGGTTGTAGGGGTCATTGCACCTGCTGTAATCTTTGTTGTATCGGTTTCAAATGCAGCAAATGGGTTACAAATTGATTTTCTTCCCTGGGTAGGTATTTGGACTTCACTTGTCATGATTATATTAGCAGTTTCAGGGGCTTGCAGGTTTACAACAGCATCAAGCACTTTCTTCACTTCGGAGCCTATTCAAATTTTCACAAGATCTTTCTGCTACATTTAAAATGTTTCAGCATTTAATTCCTTCCAATGTGGCTCTTGGAAGTCTAAAATTAGATTGTGCCCAACTTGAAGATTCGTCCATCAAGTATCTTGTCATTCCACAACAGGAAGATCCCTGTCTTCAGAGCTGTGACAATTTTAGTGCCAAACTTCTATTTGAATTGGAAGAAATTGCAAAAATCTATGATCATCCTCACCTGCTATTTTGACAGACCAGATATTTTGACCTCAACTGCTGGACTTGAACAATTGCTCAGATAGGCCAGCTGAAGGAAGGTGTATCTCAATTCCCAAAGGAAGAGGATTGCTCAGCCTAACAAGTTCCACGTTCCAGGTTCGATCCGCAGCCGCAACACATGAGACTAGAATTTTGTGTGCTTCTGGTCCTCATCTGCATCATCCCAGTTGAGCATGCAATCAGATATGGCTTACAGGAAAGGAATTGGAAGTTTAGAACTTCTGGTTTACGCCTGCAGCAGGGTGTTTTCCCAGATAAGAGAGCTCCATCTTCTCAACCTCACAGTGTCTCTATCACTGAATTTGGGGCTGTGGGGGATGGAGCACCACTTAACACTCATGCTTTTGAGAATGCCAATTTTTTTTTTCTTGTATGCCTGAAGGCATTACATTGGAATCATTGAATTACATAGAATGTCAGCATCTCTGCCCATATTTTGGAAATAAACATACAGCGGATTTACAATGCTGAGTAAGCATACATCTAAATCAGTGAGCTCCTTTGGCTAAGCAGCCACGAGTAACGGACATCCACGCCGTCAAAATCACCCAGGGCACGATCTTGACCTTAACCGCTTGACTCTCTGTGTCGGGTATCTAGAGGGATTTGTATCTTGGTGGATAGATATAAGCAACCATCATCCTCACCAGATGGACTACAACCCTTTCGATAGAATGCCAATTTTTTTTCCCTTCGATCCTTTGCCAACAAAGGTGGTGCTCAGCCCTTTGTCCCAGTAGGAAGATGGCTGACTGGAAGCTTCAATTTTACAAGACACTTAACACTGAACTTGGACAAAGATGCAGTAATTCTTGGGTCACAGGACTCAAAACATTGGCCAGTGTTTGACCCTTTGCCATCATATGGTCAAGGAGGGGAAGTAAGTGGAGGACAACATAGCAACCTTATAACTGCATTCAATGTGACAGATATTATTATAACAGGTGAGAATGTGACCATTGATGGGCAAGGATCTATTTGGTGGGATATGTTCCATAATCATACTCTATGTCACACCCGTCGTCTTGTTGAGGTGGTAGACTCAACTGATGTCCTCAACTCAAATCTAACATTCCTGAATTCGCCATTCTGGAATATATATCCAGTGTACTGCAGTAATGTTCTCATTGAAAGTGTAACCATCCTCACTCCATCCCACTCACCTAATACATATCAAATTGATCCAGATTCAAGCTCGTATGTCTGCATTGAAAACTGCTACATAAACACTGGTGATGATATAATCTCAATTAAAAGTGGTTGGGATGGAAATTGTAAGCTAGAAAATATAAAAGATTATAAGTTACATAGGTGCAGGGCATAAGAATATGGAAGATCATAAGGTATTACATTGTACTATTTATGGAAAATCATAAGGTGTTGCATTGTACTATTTATTCGGTTTCCCTAATAGAGGCTCCGGAGCTTAATGCAAATCCTCATATTTTTTTGTGTTTCCGTTGCTTATTATTCCATAAGTTCGTGAATGGCCTGCTCTCATTTCCAACATTTGGTATCGGATCCTGTAGTTGTTCTTCAGGACTGTAAATCCATGAGCATGTTAGAAGTTGTTGAAGAGTTAGAAGTTGTTGAAGACAAGTTGATGCCAAGAGGAATCTGAAATACTTGATGATTATCAGTTTATCATTATGCGTTGACATTATTTTAGATGTGCACAATGAAGACAATGCTAGAAAGGTCTCAACAAAGTTGAAGGCAGTGTGCAAGATTCAGATGACAAACTTGGCAAAAGCAATGTTTCAGAAAATATGGTCAAAGGAGAGAATTAAACATTTCATTGATAAGAGTGCAATGGATGTATGATACATTTCTCTTTGTATTCACGTATGTGGTCATTGTACCAACCATGTATACAGTATAATAACCCCTGATAAAGTGGTCAGCAGGAGTCAGCTCCTAAGAGTGGAAGCAAGATGGCATCCCCCAACAAATAGATAGTCGAAGTTAAATTTTGATGGTGCCTTTGGAGGCAACCTAGGTTAAGTGGGAGTGGAGGGTGTCGTTTCATAACGAGAATGGCATTGTATAAGCAGACATCTGCCATCCTTTTAGGCAACAATAATGACAACTATGCTAAGACAATTCGGCTTGTTGTAAGTCTCAAGGTTGCACAATCGATGGGTATTATATGCCTAATAATTGAAGAAGACTTGCAAATTGTGATTAATGCAATGACTAAGGGTGTGTGCACTAACTAGAGGCTGGATAATGCTCTTAGCAAGGGGAGACTACTATCTTCATTCTTCACGCAAACCAAGTGGGGACATTGCCATAGGGAGGCCAACCATGTGGCTGGCCACCTAGAAAATAAAGAGGTTGAAGGCTCTAGTCTAATTCTCTGTTCATCAGCCGGCCACCTTTTGGCCTGAGTTGGAAAGCCTTATTTATTAAGCACATCATTGAAGAATAAGATGGCACTTTTTACCTCAAATGTGAATCTGCATACACAACCTTAGTCATGTCTCAAAGGGCACCATGATGATGTCTCCTCACATGCTCAAGCGCCACATTTCCCATGACAACCCTTCCTTTTACCTTTCAGTGGCATTTGCTCTATTCTCTTTGTGTGCACAGTGGGATCTACTATCCTTCGTTTTTTTTTCAGACTTCTATAAATGGTGTCCAACTTATAGGATAAATAAATTGCAGGGGATGGATGTGGCAGCCATGTGTCCAACCAACATGTCAATGCAGCCTCCCACATTCCAGACACAAAGGTTTTGAAATGTGTGAAACAGATCCTCAACAATGGCATTGTTTGTGAGTGGCCAAGGTGAAATTCAATCTCGAATCACTCAAATAAGATTTTTGTGAAAAGATTAAGAAGGTAAATGGAAAAGAAAATCAAGCATATATTTGAACTCAGGGAGAAAATCAAATGCCCAAGTTGTACATGAAGCGAGGGAGGTTCAAGCACTCAAAGCACAGTTGGTCCAGCTTTAGGAGGTAAGGGGTTGGCAAAAGACTATGACTGGCCTCCATGCTTAAGTCAAGAAGCTCTACATTGAACCTAACCACTTCATCTCACATGTTGTGAGCAAGGAACCCATGCCCACATTGCCCACAAAGTTGAGGATCCCATTGCCAATTATTGGAGACAAGATTGATGGGTTGTCACTAATGCGGAAAAGACGAAGTCCAACTAAGGTGGAAGCAATGCTTTGGAGGTTTTAGAATGGGAAAGTGATTGAAGATTTGCTATGCCCCCTCTCATACCAGGAAATTGCAAACCACAAGAAGAATGACAAGCGCTTGACATTTCAAGTGGCATGAGGGATACATGGCTGGAAGAGTCTTATGACCTAGGCCTCTAGCTATTGTGTTTGAGCAATAGCTTTTGTTATGTTATGTTTCATTTTTGGCTAGATCGATAGTTGTCTCTAGCTTGGTATCAGCGTCTAGCTTTAGATACCTTTGAAGCAAAACTTCCAAACCATACAGTTCATATGTTAAGCCCTGAATTCTTAGTTATGCACTATGGTTTTAGCCTCATGTGTCCTAGTGACCCATTCCCAGGTAGGAGTGTCTTTTGCTTCCTATGTTGATTGCCATATTCAATTAATTCAGTTGATCTGAATTTCAAGGTTGTCCTCACTTGTTTGGTTGGAAGAGCGGCATAGGTTAACCCTCGTTTATGTAGCAAAAAAAATAACCATGTATTATAACTCCTAAAATTTAATGTTAAGCACAGGGTGTATTACAATCTTGTCAACTTACTGTTGGCAATTCTTCCACAAGTCGGATTGTCTTTTGCCATTTAGAAAGTTCACGTCTCTAGCCAAGGGAAGAAGAATACATTGTTTTTGGTAAGGGCCTTTGCTACAAAAGGATGAATTCCTTCGGACTTTTGTCCGAAGGAATGGTTCATTAAACAAGGGAATAACAAATCAACAAAACGCATAAGGCAAAATGAAGTAATTCCTTCAGACTTTTGTCCACATGATTACTTCGGAAAAACCCAAAAGTCCACCCAAGACCCTTCGGAAGGGTCATTTTCATTTTTTCCGAAGGGCACCTACCCTTCGGGAAGGCACAGGAGCAGATTCGGAACCTTGGCAAATAACCCGAGTGTCCTCCAATTTTTCCGAAGGGCAAAAAGGGAGAGCTACTAGCCCTTGCGGAGGGCACTTGGTCGGCGACAAGACCACAGTGAAAAGGCTAAAGGGCACATTTTGACGAACAAAGGCACAAAGATATCCTTCGGACTTTTTGTCCGAAGGAATTCGGAATACACAGGAAGAGGCCCATAGGAAAAGCCGACGGCCAAAAATTCCGAAGGGTTTGGAAAAGTTAAAAGGCGAAGGCAGAAAAGAGACCTTCGGACTTTTGTCCGAAGGAATTCCTTCGAACAAAAAGTCCGAAGAAATTCGGAAGATAAGAAAGTCCGCAGAAAATCGTTCGAAACAAAGACAAGCAAAAAGAGACCTTCGGACTTTTGTCCGAAGGAATTCCTTCGGACAAAAGTCCGAAAAAAATCGGAGAAAGGGCCGCGGAAAAAAACCCAAAGAAATGCGAACTCAATAAAGCTGAGAGATAAAAACTAAGAAGAAATTCGGACAAGGCCCTTCAAACAGTCTGAAGGAAATTGCCAAACAAAGGATCCCGAAGGAATAAAAGCCAAAAGGTGACGTCCCGCTAGCCATCAAATTCTGACCGAGGAAGTAACCGTTGAAACAAGGGAAAAGCCAGAATTCTAAAAGCAAAGCCCAATGGAGAAAATAGACTGGATATAATTATAAAAACACATCTGAATATAGAACCCCGCCAGAAATAGACATGAACAGGCAAACCAAAATAGGACTGAATACATGCAAGCGGGAGTTATTTTCGAACACCGGTCAAAGCTTCAGTTGACTGGTTATTAAAGACATGCTCATCTTCGGGTCAACTCCACGCATCCGAGAGTCAACTGAAGTTCCAAATTCGGATGTCGAGTTGACTGTTCCAGATTTAGAGTTGACTAATTGTTAAACGTCGCATCCACTAAGAGCTTTCCATGCGAAGGAGAATGATCTCTTCGATCAACTCAGTTGATCTCTTCGTCCAACTCAGCCTTTCAAACGTTCCAATTCGGCATCAAGCAACTCACGTAGAGTTCTAAAATTAACATTGGCGTGGATTTCCATGCAAAGAAAGGTGGGCGGCTCATAACAAAGACAAGTTCACTTCCTCAAACGAAGAAGCTTCATGCAAAGACAAAGAAAAATATATTTATTGAAAGGCCAAGTCAGCCTTGAGTTAACTTAAGTAAATCCTTCTCTTCAATTTTCAACGCCAATCTTTGGCCTTTTGTAATTCTCTCTATAAAATGGCTTTCAGCGTTGTTGAAAACAAAATCCAATCTCTCTTGGTTAGACCAAACTCTGCCATTGGTGAGTTGTGTAACCTCTTCGATCAATAGGACTATACTTTCAAATTTCAAGCGTTGGCATAGTGTATATTTCATTCAGCAATTTGCATAAATGGTAGATTTCCTCTCCCTTCCCAAATTCTGGTTCATACCTAGTTGCTAGATTATCCTTGTGCAGGTCATGTTAAAGTGTTCTTTATGTCTTTTGCTAAAGTTGTAAGTGGATGTTAGGTGGCTGCAAAGTGTCTTTTATCAGACCTCTCTCCATCGTTTTCCCTCATATTTTGGTCATTAGATCGAACATCTCCATGAAATATTTATGCATAAGTGATTGTTTGAAATCATAGGTCTTCCTTTTCCCTTGTTCGTTCAGTGTTCAAGGTTCCAAGTTGAGTGGATCAAAATTCTGGTGTATCACCCCCTTTAGGTAGAATTTCCCCTTTAAGTTTCCCTTCTCCCTTTTCCATGGTAGTCCACAGCATAGAGTAGAGATCCTCATCGATACATCATACAAGAACCAGCGTTCTCTAGAGGTTCTTCTCACCGTTGAGGCACCCACCCTCATGAGAAGATCCCATTGTTTCAGCAGGATAGAGGACTGGCCATTTCATGCACATCTTCGAATCAGGGCGCAACTCCAGGTTTACAACACTTACCTCATACATGTGGCCTCTCGTCTCACGCCAATGGTTGAACCCACTGGTATCTCACAACTCTGTGTCCCCATTGACTATAGTACCACAAGTATCCACAACCTTCAAATGGCTCTCATGCAAGCAATAGTATGCGGCACCTTGTTTTGATACCATATCAGGAAATATTATCTAAGGAAATAAGTTAATAACATTATATTGATGAGAGCAATGTCAATACAATAAATTTCTCATTTTATTCATTTGTGTGGCAGTTAGAACCACCACTTTGTATAATTCCTAAAATTTAATGATAGCTTATTAGCAAGCTAACGTTAAATGTAACTTAACATAAATTGCTAACTTAATACTTTTCATGTTAAATGCTATCATGACAAACTTGAAGAATCAGCTAATATGTTTAACGATTAGAGGAGAGTCAATCTCCAGTCATATAACTTAGTTTACAGAGACATGGGACTAGTTGATGGCCATTGGTAAGAAAGAGATGGTGTCGAATGCATTCAACAATCTCCCAAAGTCAATTAGAGCATTTACAGCAACAACGAATATAACAATAAAGGTGAATGACATGAAGTTTGAAATAATGGAAAAGTTGCTCCAAGAAGAGTGGATCAACGGAAAAGAAGAATGCAAAGCAGAAATAATTGTGAGTTGAAAAAATAAGAAGATGATAAACAAACCATTAGAAAAGAAACAGCATATGATGTGTTGCAAGCCCAGGCACCCAGAAAAGGGTTGTCTTATACAAAAGTGATCTTGTGGCTCACCAAAGTATTAATAGAAGAACACTCTTCCATAGGCTTGTGCTTGCAACATAACAATATTTTGACTATGTAACTGGATGTGGCTGCATAGAGCCTCCAATCCAAGCAGACCATCAGGAAGAGTGATACTGTTTTGAAGACTATAATGAGATATGACAAGGTTTGATAGGCACCAAGTGTAGATATGGGTTGTGGTGGTATTGTGACTTCAGCAGTGGTGGAAACAACAGTGCAAGAACCTACACTTTTCCAGGATGATTAATTAGGATGGTATCGTTAGCATTGTATATTGTAAAATAGAGAATACAAAAGGTCGTGAGTTGCATAGGTATGCACAGCATAGGGATTTGGAAGATCAAAAGATATTGCCTTGTAAAACTTGATTGGTTTTTTGTAATGAAGGGATCATGAGCAATTTCAAAGGTTTCTTGTATTCGTTGTAATTCCATTGCTTATTGTTTTAAATATCCATTAATGGTCTTCTCCCCTCTCAATATCAAGAAGTATCAAACACAAATGCATAAGAGTCGAGACTAGAACAAAAATATAGGTAATATTTAGAACCCCTTACATATCAATAATAATATCCTACGAGGACTTAAATTCCAAAGCATATAGCTATACAAATTAGATGATATCTGAAAGAAGAGGTTCAAATCATATGTTAACTTAAACGGTATGGTTTCCAACTAAGTAGCTGATCCTGGTATTGGTATGAATATGGATATGGGATTCTGGTATGCAAATATGGCAATTTTTTTTGGGGGCCTTGATACGTATATGGATACCATACAAAAATATATAAAAAATATTAAAATTATAACCATATAAGCAAAATTAACCAAATAATATGCATAGGGTAAACAAAATAAGTCAAATAACCACAAAACATACTCCTAATTCAATGCCAAATGTTATGCTATTCAATGGTCGAGCTTACACTAGTCTTAGAACAAGTACATAGTGTAAATGTTATAATGTATAGACAAAAATAAAGACAAATCAGCATATTCATTAATCATTATATTCATATCGGTCTTCAATGTCTTCATCGAAAGCATCATTGTTGCAAGCTCCTTAAACTCCTTGGTGTCAAATGTGTAATTGTAATGGCGTAGGATTAGCAAAAGGAAGGAGTTTCAGTCCTAAGCAATTGAAAAATTAACAGTGAGAACAAATGTGCAATGAGAGGTAAAAATGTAATGAAAGGTAAATGTGGTGTTGTTGTTTTCTTTTGATAAAATGAGTGTGAAAGTAGCTTTTAGGATTTCCCCTATACTCTTTTTTTTTTGAATTGTTTTTTGAAGTTCATATTTGACTTTTTGTAAAGTGAAATTTTTTGTTCAAAAGAAAGACATCCTGGGCTGCAGATACGGCCAGAATCCTGCAGGAGGACTGTGGATCCTCCCGGATACATCCTAAGACGTATCCGGGAGGATCCACAGTCCACAAGATCCTGGACATATGTGTATCAGAAACGTTTCATACCAGGATCCTAGGGTCTGGGGTGAAGGATCCAGTAATGTAGGTTTCCAACTATAGCATCACAAGTATCCTTCATTATATGTCATGATTAAATCATTTGCAATTGTTCTCACTTGAACAATATACAGAAAAAGGACTTCACCATAATGATTTTTTTAATTGATCGGTAACTGGTGGCCCATTTTTATGTACAGCATTCCTAGCCGGACCGGTTAAAGTGGCTCATGTTTGCAGGGAGACCCAGGTCTGAGTCACACATTCACCATTATTCTTTGAAGAGCATGGAAAACTAAAGACGAAACACATATTCAGTTTAAAATACAACTGGTAAACAAAAATTACTTTCTGAATAATGTGCATGGTATCTGCAGCAGAAAACTGCAATAGAACACAGCTCATCAAATTTAAAAAGACAAATCATAATAAAGCTGGGAACACACCTCTTTATATCACTTATCATCTGATTTACTAAAAATGTTTAGAAAAAGTATTTTACAGGAAGCAGCAGGCAGCAACAGCCACTTCAACTGAACATAAATCAAGCCAGAGAAAGGCCAACTATGGTCATTAAGATAGCAGGATACGCATGGTACTTCCTGAGCTAACAAACAACTAAACCCAACAAATAATTTAACAGCATCTGCAGAGAGCAGAACATGTAGACAATAGAATTATGTTCAATATTATATCGTAATGATCCAAGATGTATTTTAATTGACTTATCACATGGCATGGTCAATCCCTCTTTTTTTTATTCTGACAAATGTCTAATGCTCCTTTCTTAGTAGTCCCCAGGGAAGTGGGCTAAGCTACATGTTTTGTTTGAGACGGTTCCATGCTGTTGAAAAAAGGTACCAACAAAGACAAAAGTTTAAATAATAGAGGTCAGTCCTCTCCTATAGCAGTTTTAAGCATATATTCCGTACAAAGCTAAGTTACTGAATAAACGTCAATCCCAATGTCACCGGATGTTGGAAGCTAAGTTACCAAGAAACGGAAATGGAAATGGAAACAGGAAACACTGACTTTCTATGGGCTCCTCGAAATGAAATGGCATGGAAACATTCCGACAAAAGATATTAAAATATAAATAATATAATATATAAATGAAAAATTCCCATAATATTCTTTTTTGACTTTTTACATAGCAAACATGCTATTGATATAAATAGGTCAAGATTTTCAAAATCGAAACATGGTTTATAGGTTCAAAGTGCAAATCAAAATCTGAAATTCCCTCACAATCTACAGAGGCAGAGACTAAAACATATCATCACGATCATACAACTCTCCTCTAGGATCTGAGAGCATTTACATCATCCTCAAAATCATTAGAACTAGATGTAAGATCAGCAGTGTGCTCCCACTAGCTCCACTCTCCAGCTCCTGTGTAACAGTCCCTTACTCGTCATCATCAGATAATTAAACTGGCAAAAGTAGTTACAGAAGCATCCAAGTAGCTCTGGCTGAAATTCCAAAAGCTTGGTCGACCCTCTCTTACAGTCCTCATTCTTCTGTGACAGGAGGCGCAAATGGAGATGTACATACACCAATTCCTCTGCCTTCATCACTGCCAACCTATTGCACTGTTGCATTTAAAATGTTGACAAAAAAAATTATGTTTTGACTGTAAAGAAAGATGTTAGTGGGTGTTAAGTTTAGGAGTGGAGCTACGTTAGTTCAGGTTTGGTTTTTTCTTTTATTGAAAGTACGTGGGAGGAGCCTGGATACCATGCCAATGTTCTCGGAAATGGCCTTGTTCCTATGGCATGCTCGTTTCAGTTTCCATTTCAGAAAAGCAAAAATGGTGCAACAGGGGATGTCAGAGTCATTTCCTACAACTAGGGTTAGAAGATAATGTTTATTGGGGTAGAACTTAGAAGTTATTCTAGCTCCTTAGTTTGTTGTAATAAATATTTTATAAGTGAAAGGGGTCAATACACCCACATGTGTTATAAGGGTCATTGGGATCGTTATATGACATAAGTGTTTGTGGCCCACTTGCAAGATTTAAAGGCCAAGACTAGAAGATCCAATGCTTCATTAATCACAGGATCCTTAAGTTACGTAGAAACACTATCATGTGAAATTATAAATAGATACTTCAACCCTACATTTGTATCAGATTATATTCAGCATTGGAGGCTAGTCCACAAAGTTTGTACGTCTTGAGGATATATCATTGATTCATTAGAGCCTTTGAGGTATGATGCATTGTGTACTCTTAATATAGTGAGTTGAGCTATGATTCGCCCTAATGGGAAATGGGAATTTTTAACCTCTATTTGGGGGGTTTTCCTACAGTATCCATTTTCATTTCTCTCCTTATGATACAAATAGGACTTCAACTGATCTTGGTGATATTTTTTTGTCCGCAATGATATAGATAATAATACCATCACTCAACTGTTTAATGACCTGAGCAAGTTCCAGCAGGGATCTCAGCATAATAGCAATACAACTGTTGATGCCAGTACCCTTTATCTTCAGCATAAGGAATCCAAGTATACTCGTGAATTGATTCAAAAAACATAGCTTTCTTTATATAATATGGGGCCCTAGAATTGGGCTTGACTCAGACTTTCAGATCTCGGAGGATTGAAAAGCTGCTCTAAGAGTATCCCTTGTGCCCTCATCCACACAGCTAACTCCGTTGGGAAGATTCACAACAAAGGCTCGGTAGTTTTTGCAATATAATTTCAAATATAATGCATGGCAAACGCACATTTGACAGTCCTATTAATCATAAATGTTCCCTCCATAAGCACTGGGCCATTAATGATGGCAAAACCCTACTTTGCAGGAACCCAATGGATATGTATAACAGACACGGTTAACATGATAAACCCAGGCAACCAATAAGAAAGTGCACAAGTATTTGACCTAAGAAAAAGAAAGCGTATGATGTCAACCTATTAAACATCATCATTGGTATAAAAAGACATGACACAGAGGCATTTGTTTCCAAAGTAAACTGAGGTACAAACATCCATTCATGGAGGACCTTGGGAAAGCAAATGACAGCATTCAAGAGTGCAAAATCCAGATTGGATCTCCATTATCAGTCAACTGATTTCATTTTCATTTCAACTCAATCCACGTGCCAACAAGTGAATGTCATTTAGTTTATGTGAATTGAAGTTTGTCAGCAATCATTTTGATTGTTTAGACAGCAATGGCTATGTATTCACCACCTTCAGCTTTGTTTTCTCAATTTGGCCTTGCTCAGCAACGTCTCAAGCCTGATAGCTCTCAATTTTGTTCCTTGCTATCTCAAGTTACCATCGTTTTTTGTTCTGATATTATGCCTGATAACGAGGCCAAGGTGGAGCAGGGCTCTGCTAAATCCAATGATGAATACACCCCTGCTGAAACCTGTGGACTATCAGTTGAATCCGGAGGAATATTACACCTTTGATCATTTTGTGTGGACTCCTCTTGCTGATTTTATGGGGGACTTAAATATGGATGACCTAGAGGAAGAACCTCATCAATGTTGTGACAAGGGTTTTGAATGAATTGGATCCATTGATGTTGAGCTTGAAAATCTGCTTGCTCTAAGAATAGAAGCCCTGGCTCTTGACATTGAGAATCAAGCAATTGCCTGCACGGAGGAAGGACTTGCTTTAAGACTTGAGTTTCCATTTTACAGACGATCTGTAATTGCGCAACTTATCTCTGATAAATTTCACTACACAGATACATTCAATTTTATATTGCTGATTTCAATATATATATAACTGAAAATCATGGAAATGGTGCTTAATTGGACAATTACTTATCCCATGCAACAAAACAATGGAATTTCTATTCAAAGAAATATAGAACATCATCACACACATGAGATACCAAATTCATGTGAAGAAAACTCTTCTGGGGTAGAAAAACTTCACAGGAAAAGAACGCATCTTTATTCCTTTTACAAGTTGATATTATGAGGTGTATATCAAGATATTGATCTCTTTGGAGCATGAAAAACATAAACACCTCCTTGGGTATGATACAGCACCATAGTTCTACCTTGCTCGCCTTGCCCGTCTTCCTCTTCATGGTTTGGAAACGTAGCCAAATGAAAGAACCCTGTAGGTGTGAAACTGCATACATTTATAGACAATAGCTAATGGTTTGGGCAGCTTTCAGTTGAATTTCCAAAATCTGTTCCACCTGTAGACTCCTGGCATCTTGTGTAACAAAGTGGCTTTGGGTTTATTTTAAAACTCTCCATCTGGTTGTTTTCACCAGTTAATAATTCCAACATTTTAGCCGGCTGCAGCAGCAAAATTACAGATGAGGCAGTAAAATTGCAGATGAGGCAGCAAAACTGCCAGGACTTAATTATCCCCTTATGTTGAGGTCATCCTAAACCTGCCTGTATATTTACCTTGTGGGTTTCAGGTATCTCTCATTGACTTCACACTCCATCGCATAAACTACACTGTATTGGAGTGGCACCATCCATTTGTCATCTCTAATCCTGTGACTGAAACAGTCATCTATTATGGATCAATGGAGGCCTGCAGTAGGATCATCAACCAAATTATCGACCCTGGATTCCACGCTGGAAAGAGCAGCCTCACGTCTTAAAACAAGACATTCCTCCATGCTGACAACCACTTGAATCTAAACGTCAAGAGACAGAACTTATTATTCTTAAAGCAAGCAGATTTTAAAGCCCCACAACAATGAACTCAATTCATTCAAAACCCTTGTCACGACATTGACGGGGTTCTTCCTCCAGGTCATCCATATATAAGTCCCTCAGAAAATTAGCAAGAAGAGACTGCACAGAATGATTGGAGAAGAGGCAATATTCCTCCTGATTCAACAGATAGTCCATCCTCCTTGTTGTTGGTCAGAAACAGCGGCATGTGTCAATCACCCACATATGGGAGCATGAGAAGTGTCAGGACACAATGTGGAGCAAGGAGGATTCTAAGTTGCAAAGGTTACAACTATCCACCCACACGCATATAAATAAATTGAAGCAGTAATCCGGACACTGGTTCTGACACAAGGCAATTGCCACACAGAATTGAAAGGAACAGAGGTACCAATATTGTAATTCTAAAACCTCTACAATTGATTAGATTGATAAATGCACTAGCATTGAGTCATCAACATGTAATATTTTTTCCTCAACCTAAATGAGGAGGATAGAACCAAGTAAATTGGGCGGTTGGTAGAAGACCTAGCCCCAGACTCTCACACGGTACTGCAAGGAAGGAATGACTGATACGACAGAGTGAACAGGAGTGCTTGCAAATTTGTTTCAAGGGGCAGCCACCAAGCAAAAGCCAAATGGTTTCTATAAAAAAAATATATGAGAGGAAATTTCCCCATCGGGGCGGGGGACCAAAAAGCTCCCCAATTAGGAGCTGTGAACTGAAATGAATCTTGGAAAATAAATGGTGGGCCTGAAAAAGGTAAGAAAAATATTTAAAAGCCCGACAAAGGTTGGATGATTGTTGACAGCATTTCATCCAAGGGAGAGAAGTGCCATCTCCACACACAAACTCTGCAACAAGCAACAGTTTTATAATCGACGAGAGCACAGCCATCTATTGACAAGAGAAAAGCCACTCATAGAGAAAAAATGCATCTGTCGAAAAAAAGGCAGACATAATACTCTATGAGGATCCGTCAATAAAAAAAAGAGACATTTGTTTGTGAAAATCTATTGACAAAAGGGAAGCCATTTGTATGCATAGTTACCATGTTCGAAAAATTTGGTTTGTTCGGAAGGGGGAAAAAGTTCGGAAGTTCAGAATTTTGAAAAAAGTTCAGTTCAGTAAGTTCGGAATTATATATATATATATGCAAAATATTTCAATCTACTAAGGAATGAACATTAATTTAAGTTTAACACTTGCAAAAATGAGAAATGCATAAGAATTTCAAACTTGAATTACATTAAAAGATAGCAAAATATTCATAGTTTAGAGCCTAAGCTCAAAATTGATATAGAACTTAAGTTTCAAACATTTGCAACATCAAACCCAGCTTCAAAATCAAAACTAGCACTAGCACTAGCACCATCGTTCATTCATTCATTCATTACTTCAAAGACAAAATGTACATTCAAATCTAGAATAAATCATCTCGATTGCCCACAAAATCATGAATGCCACTCCCATTATTTTTCAACTTTATCATTTACTGACCCTTTCTCTCACAAGGGCTCATTGGTGCATTGAATCTCACAGAGTGCATGCCTTAAGGGGTGCACTGGGAATGGGGTGGGATCGGCTTGTGGCACTTTGCGAGAGATATTTTCATACTATTCTATCACGCATACATCCCTTCATGCAGCCTTCATACCTCCTATGATGTCTCCTTGAAATCTTGAAACCCTGAAATATGGCTAAGTTTGAAACCCTGAAACCCTGGAATCTGACTAACTCTGAAATATGATAGGATCCTCCAAAACCTAGAATTTGCATTATAGTCTTATACTTAAATGTTTATTTTTTATTTATATACTGTTGGGTTCGGAAAAAAAAAAAGGTTATTCGGTCAAGTTCGACCGCACAAATTCGGTCCATGCCATTTGTTCGGTTCGAACCGAACATGAGCCATGTTCCGTCGAACATGGTAACTATGTTTGTATGTGAGGATTTGTTGGCAAAAAGGACGCCATTTGTCTATGCAGATGCATTGAGAAAGGGAAGTCATTAGTCTGTGAGGATCCATTGAAAAATGGGAATTTATTTGTCCATGAGCATTTGGCAACAAAAGATAAGTCATTAATCTGTAAGCATCCGTCGACAAAAGGGAAGACAATTGTTTGTGTGGATCTATCAACAAAAGGAAAGACATTTGCCTATGAGGATTCATCGACAAAAAGGAAGACATTTGTCTGTGAGGATTTATTGACAAAAGGGGTGTAATTTTTCAGGAGGATACATCAACAAAAGGGAAGTCATTTTTCTATGAGGATCAGTTGACAAAAGGGAAGCCATCCCTGTGAGGATCTGTCAACGAAAGGGAAGTCATTAGTCTATGAGGATATGTCAACAAAAGCAAAGCCATTTGTATGTGGGAATTTGTCAACCAAAGGTAAGTCATTTGTCAATAGGGATTCATCAACAAAAAAAGTTTGACTTCCAAGGATTTTAAGGGATAAAAATGTATTAAAACCACCCCCGAGTTATTGGAGAGGTGAACAAGAGTTCAGTCCAAAAGATAAATAATGTCACTGTAGCATTTTGCCAAGGAGTCACAATGCAATATGTTCAACAGAAGGGGAGAAGGGTTTTAGTCCAGGATAGAGGATTTCACATTAGCATTCTGGAAAGGAGTCTCAGTGCAGTATGTACCAAAGAGATCATTTCTCGATTTTCTTGGATGAATTACTTATCTCTAGGAAATTGTAGGTCTTTGAAATCACAACGTTATTTTAGCACTTTGAAGACACAAAATTATAAGTACCATAGGATGTTGTAAGTTATTCCAGAGAAACTAAAACGTGTTGAAGGTTCGACCGCGGTATTTTATTCTCCAAAGGGTCTCTCCACATAAATATGGGGTCAAATTTTCTGGAGGAATATTTTAATATTATTGCACTTGATTCCTTTACGTAGTTGTTGTTGATTTCACATAGAGGACTTAATGTTTGGCATGCACTAACAAGTATAGATTAAATAAGAATTAATTACAATACATATATGCATGTAGACTTTTAAGGTTACAAAGGAAAATATGTAAATAACCAATTAATGACCCGTTTGCAAGACCTTGCTAATTCATAGTTTTGTATTACAGATTATGTGTGTGTGTGTGTATCTTGTACATATGTGTGTGTGAATGTAAATGTGTACATAATTTATTCCAGAAAAACAAAAGTGTGTTAATGATATGACCGCAGTATTTTATTCCTCAAAAAGTTTCTCCACATAAATCTGGTGTCAATGTTTCTGGATGAATATTTTAATACTTTTGCTCTTGCATTTAATTCCTTCATGTAGCTGTAGTCGATTCCACATAGAGGATTTAACGTTTCACATGTACTGAAATGTATAGATTAAATAAGAATTGATTACAATATGTATATGCATGTAGACTTTTAAGGTTTCAGGGGAAGAATGTAATTAACCAATTAATGACCGATTTGTAGCCCATGCTAATTCACAGTTAAGTCAGATTACAAATTATATGTGTGTGCATATCTTGTACATATCTGTATGTGATTATAAAATATGTATATAAATAAATACGTGTCTGTCTTGAAAATTATAAAAACATGAATAGGAGAAAGCAAACCCTAAAACAATGAGATGATAATACTACTTGCTATGTCCTCTGCTTTGGATACCAAATACTATATTTATACAATATCTAAACCTCAAAATGATGTTACAATGTGTCTTATTATAGGACCATATTATGATATTAATAATAGCATTATTATAATGCCTAATTATTTTAGATTGCCTGATTTACAACAAAATACTACGTTGTATCCTAGGGTTCTAAAAAAATGCCTCCCTTGTGTTGGAGAATGGCTTTCGTTCCTTCAACTTTCTATATTTTTCAGGATACTTGATTGAAGGTCCTCTACATTATCTACTGCATTGAAATGCAACTGCTAGAAAATGAGAACTTGAAGACTAAAATTTGCGTTTGCCATGGTTTGGTTGCTCCTATTTTCTAACCTCAGAAGCCCCTACTGACATATTTACAAAACAAAAGGAAAAATCAAGGCAGATTTGTCCGTGGGATTATTAGGTTATCAAAACTTATATCCAAGCCTTTAACAAATGAAGCCATAATATATTGAACCCCATGAAACCCTATCATATAACCAATCCTAATATAGCTCTTCAATGAAAGAGATGCAAAGCGCTAGTGAGGGTTTCACAAACATATATTACATAGCTTCGTATGTTCCAACAGATAAATTTGGGTGCAAGTCCAAGCTCAAATGCCAAGAAACATGATAAAGAATTAAATTTGTGTAGAATATTATTCCAACTCATTATGTGCATCATAACCCATCCAACAAGGCCATGTGCAAGTCCAAGTTTGAATCCTAAGAAATATGATGACTCAAGGCCCAAGGGCAAACCGATAATGTGATGATTCGGGGACCGAGGGTGAACCGATGGACAACACACTAAAAGGATTCAATGTGTTACATGTAAAAACAATTTATGAACAATCGAGTGCAAGAATAATAATAATAAGAGTACCAAACAAGAGGATACAAGAACAATAGAACCCCATGCTAGAACTATAACACAAGATTGTCTTATACAAGTTTTATACAAAGATATAAGAGATCAGATGTATCAGCAAAACTCTAGTACAATGACCTCGATGAATAGCTATCATACTATACAAGTCGGAAGATGGAGAGATATTTTGGTGGTTGCAAGAAATGCAACCGCTTGCATTATGTTAGATCATATTCCATGTTTTTTTGGTTTCTGAAGATGTCGCGGAACAAGTGTGTTGAACACGGCTTACACTAACAAAATTGTGTGGCACTGGTTACGACAAGTTGAGCTTTGTGTTTAACCATGTGTTCTTTGGCTAATGTTGAAGCTAGTGGTGAAGACGACATGTGATTTGGAGTACCGTTGTTATACCACATGATGGGCAAAGTGCCATATCCTCCTGGATTATTCGCCCCTCCTTGAGAAGCAATGGTCCCTGTTATGGCAAGTTAAGAGAGTAAACATGGACAAAGTTCTGCAACTTGAGCCCTAGTCTAGCATTTTCCTCCATGAGGAACTTGACCCATCTTGACAATCTGGTAGATACGACAATAGCATAAAGCTCTCAATCATATGTAAGATATTTGCTTACCATGACAGTGAATGTCTCACTGTCGAACACAAATGGGTGACCAAATTGAGTGGTGAGTGCTACAAGTGCATTATCAAATGCATTGGTCTCAAGTTGAAATGGATTTTGAAGATCAAGTAGCAAAAGCACTGGCACAAAACAAAGTTTGAATTTCAGTTACTCAAATGCTTTTTGTTGTGTGGTTTTCCAACTGAAGTTTGTCTTTGCACCATCCTTGGTGACTTGATCCAAGGGCCAAGTGATGTGTGAGAAACCAAGTACAAAGTTCATATAGAAATTTTCCAATCCTAAGAGACTAGAAAGATCTGTGAGGGTATTTGATGGTGCGAATCTTGGCCGCATCCACATGCACTCCATGGATGTCAACAATATAGCCAAGATATTGTATCTCCTCCATGGTGAAACAACATTTCATCAAATTTGCATAAAACTTGTGTTGCCACATAGTATTGAGCACTTGAGGAATGTGATTTAGGTGTTCTTCCCATGTTATGCTGCAAATGAGTATGTCATCCACATAGACAACAACGAACGAAGTTGTGAATGGCCAAAGAATTTCATTCATCATCCACATGAATGTCATGAGAGCATTGGTCAAACCAAAGGGCATAACACCATTCAAACAAACCTTCCTTAGCTTTGAATGTTATCTTCCAAACATTTAAGGGTTCAATAGGAATCTAATGATACCACAATTTAAGATCTACCTTCGTAAGGAACTTGGTACTATGGAGCTAGTCCAGTAGGTCTTCTATCCGTTGAATGGGATATTGATTCTTCATAGTGATCTTGTTCAAGGCTATGTAGTTGATGCACAACCTCCATGTGTCGTCCTTCTTTGGCGCAAGCACAATTAGGTTGTCGCAAGACGAAGATCTAGGCCTGATGAGTCTTTTATCCACAAGTTCATGAATCTACCGTTTGATCTCTTCATTCTCTAGGAATGAATGGTGGTATAATGATGCATTAGGAAGAGATAGTCCTAAACATTTAAAATTAGGTCAATAGTATGCTTACCTCACAATGCTTAGGCAATCTACTTAGGGACTCCGAAAGATCCTTATATTCCTCCAATACTTGGTTCGCCTATTGCTTTTTCAATGAAAGTGGTGCAACATTTACTTGGAGTGCAAGGATGCCTTTATTACATTCAAGTCTCACCATTAGAAGCACAAATGTCTTACAAAAACTCGCTACTTTTTGCATTGCTTGGCATTGATAAGTGAAAGCCTAGGGGCTACTTCAAGTATGCAGTTTTTATTCTCACCAACATCCATGACATCACTTATGGGATCTACTTCATCGATTGCATGTCAATGATAAATATATGGTTGCCTAAGTAAAACATCTCATACCTCTATTGGTACCACATCACAAAGGTCTTCATCTTAAAAAGGCTTGATTTTGTACAATAAGTGACACTAATGAATGACACGCTCATATAAACCCAAGCTTAACCATCCAATAGTGTATGCTTGTGGGTGAGGCATCCATGGCAAGTTCAATTTTCGAACTACTTCAAGTGAGATTAGGTTCTCCTCACTCCCATTGTCAACAATGAGGTGTACCAATTGTCCATTGACCCACATTTGAAACTAAAACAATCTTTCTTCTTATTCTGGATCTGAATCTGTTTGGTTTGCTATCATAGCACTAGGCTCAAAGTCCATGATCCATTTGCCTTTGTCCAATGTCATTGTGGTAGAACTTGATGTTTCTAGCTATGCAAGCAAGGCTTTTCAAGAGAAGCATTCCTCGGTCGAGTGATTGTTGGAATTGTGTATGTTGCACCATTTGCCAGTCTTAGATTGTTGCTTCTACTCTTCAGGCAGTGTACTCTCCTTTTGGGGATGATGCAAAGGTTCTTCTCCTTGTTGCTTGACATTTGGCTTTGCTCCAAACTTGGAATTCTTATTCTGCAACTTTTCCTGAGATTTAGAATCATCATTCTTAGAGTTAGACTTATGTTTGGCTTTTGATTCAAACTTGCATGCATACCTATAGGCCTCTCCTGAGGAAGAGATATGGAGGAAAACCATGTCGATTTGGATGTATGGTCTCAAGCCTAACCTTTACTTCAAGATTAGATTTTGCTCAATTTCTTGAACATTCAACTTTAAAGTCAAGCTATGGAAAGTATTGGTATGTTCTTGGATAGATTGTTCACAACCTTGACAAAGCTAGAACAACATTATATATTGGTCATTATAATCTCCAACAAGGTAAAGGTTTCTTTCACAACTTCAACAAAACCATTCCCTGTGTCTACGAGGGTGAGATCATCCACATGAGCAGTGCAATAATTATTCCACCATTTGTTTATAGACAAGGAAACTCTCAAATGTGCCAGGGTAATCTTTTCAAAATCAAAAAATAAATTGACAACATATTAGGAGCATATCAAATTAAGCTGATTATCTAGACTCTAGAGCATCAAAAACTATCTTGCCTTCAAATTTAGAACTATCCATATTTACTTGTACCTTGTACGAAATTTGGCCTCCAAACAGCTTCTGGGTTGATGAAGATGATGGATCTAAAGGAGCTTGAACACACTACAAGAGTTGAGTAAAGTGATCAATTATCCCAACTTTTTCATGTGCATAGTGTTCCACTAAACCATCTCGTTATTGCTCCATAACATCCTCTACCATCTTCTAGGACCATTTTGTGTTCGGCATCTCTAGCATTGCTTTTTCTACCATATGCTAGAGTCGTGGAGAGTGACTAGGAAGGTAAGATGAAAGGTCGTGAGCTTCGAGACCATGCTCCCTGTAGTCATACCTTGTGTGCATGGCCATTCAAGCACAAAGGACTCGCAAGCGAATTCACTTTGATACCACTAACCTAGGGCCTAGGGGTGACCCAGGAGACTACACACTAAATAGATTCAATGTGTTATGTGCAGAAACAATTTATGAATGATAGCGTGCAATAACAACCATAATCACAATAATGGACCAAAGATTGTACATGACCAATAGAACACCATTCTATCTCTATAACAAAAGATTGTATTTTGCAAGTTCCATACAATGATCTGAGAGATCAGATGTATCAACCAAATTTTACTATGATGCCCTTTATAAATAGATATCATATATTAACATAAAAATGATGAACGTGAAGAGACAACTTGGAAATTATGAGAAGTACAACTACTTGCATTTAGTTGATTCATATTCCACATTCTGTTGTTTTCTAAAATGTCAGGGAACAAGTGTGTTAAACAAGGCTGACAATGTCAAAGTTGTGCAGCATTGAAGACAACGAGCTTGAATTCCATAGTTTGACCATGTCATTTGGAGTAATTGGGATGATGTTGAAGTTAGCAGTGAAGACAATATTTAATTTGGAGGTACCATAATTATACCACCAGATCTTCCTAGATCACATGATAAAGCATTAAAATTGATTGTCATATCTAAGTCAATAGGTGCAGCATACCCAACAAACAAGGTCATGTGCAAGTCCAAGACCAAATCCAAGAAATATGATAAAGTATTAAAATTGATAATACCATATCAAACTCAGTTGGTGCAATATATCACAATGGACGAGGATGGGTGCAAATCCAAGGTGAATTTGTCAAAAGAGTTACCCTCAATCAACAACTAAGCTGAAGGTTGCCCAAAAAGGGGACATTACCAAATAAAATAAAATAAAAAAAGGTTGAATGGTAGGAGCTCAAGTGGTAAAAGCATTGGGGCTTACAGAATGGAGCCTAAGCTCAAATCTCAAGGGGCGGGATAAAGTGGTGAAATAAGTTTAATAATGTATTCATTTCGCTGAGAGCAGCATACCTAAGGGACAAGGCTGTGAGCAAATCTAAGTTTGAATTACAAGTGACACAAGAGAATATTAAATTAGGTAAAATATCGTACCCAACTTGCAGGGTGATGCAGACCCCAAGAATAGAGACCAGGTGTTATTCCAAGTTCGAATCCCAGGAGACACAATAAGGTATTAAAATTGGGCAAAATACCATATCCAGCACATTGGCTGTGGCATACCCTACCGACGAGGCCATGTGCAAGTCCAAGTTCAGATCCCAGGAGACATGAGAACATACTAAACTTGATCAAAAAACCATATCCAACATGCTCATTGCCCACACGGACAACGCTGGGTGCAAGGCCAAGTTGAAATTCCAAGACAAATGAAAACTATAAAAATTGGGAAAAATACAATATCCAACTCATGGGTGCAGGATACCCCAATGGACGAGACTGGTAAAGTTCGAGTTCAAATCACAGGAGAAATGATGAAGTGTTAAAATTGGGCTAAAACTGTACCCAACTCTGTGCAGCATACCCAACAGACCAGACGAGGTCGGGCGTAAGTCCAAGTTTAAATCCAGGAAACATGATCAAATGTTAAAATTGATTAAAATACTATATTCAACTCGCTGAGAATGGCATACCCCAACAGACAAGCCCTGCTGCAAGTCCAAGTTCAAATCTCAGGAGACATGATAAAAAATAGCATATAAAACTGGTTCTGAATGTGGCATACGTCCAACATATGAGTCCGGATACCGCATATCTAACGGACGAGGCCGGATGCAAGTCCAAATTTAAATCCAAGGAGACATAATAAAATATTAAAAATAAGTAAAATACAGTATCTAACTCGCTAGGTACAGTGTGCCCCAACAGAAATGCCCAGTCCAAGGTGAATTTGAGGAAAGAGACACCCCCTATCATGACAGCTAAGATTACGATTTTTTCAAAAACGACCAAATCAAAAAAAATGAACAATTTATGATGAAGATTGTTACCTTAAAGGTTGAACAAGGAGTCCCGTAAGGATCGAGAAGGGAGGAAACGGCGAAATCTTGGGCACAAAAAAGAGACCACGGGAGATCATCGGAAGTGACCGAACGAAGGCGCTTGTTCACACAGGCAAATTTAGTGGTGGTTTTTGCATCTGTATTTGCGAGTATTGAATGTAGAATTGAGTCCTGCAAATCCTCCATTCCTTTTGCTTTGCTTTTGCCTTTTGCGTGGCTCTGCTTTTCCTTTTCCTTTTCCTCTTCCTCAGTGGTTTTTCTCGACTCTCTGAACAAAGATGACGTGTCCCTTTCATATGTTATAGCTTCCTTGGCGGGGTGTGGGCCCTGAAATGAAATGGAATGGAATGGTTTTAATTATGTGCATGGGACCGAACGGTCTTCCAAAGGTTGTTTTGTCTTTTTGTTCATATGAGTTCATATTTATCTCAATTTTTTTATTCTTTTTTTTCAAATATTTTTATCATGGAGTTAATTTTTAAAGTTTTCACATTTTTGGTTCGTATGTTTTTGTATTGAGGATGTTTAAGAATGAAGTGGACTTCCATTTCAACTGTCCTTGTGGTGCAAAAAATTGAGACTTTCTGTTCTCATTATTTTTTAGGAGTCGTCTATCTGCATGTCTCACATCTGAGCCTAAGAGAGTTAGTCCTCGGTTGAGCAATGAGGATCTTTTCCCTCCATTTAATTCTTGCCCCTGTATATATTTTTTCACTATGCTCACAAGTTGGATTGAACACTGAAATATAATGTTGTCTTTTTTTGCATATTTCCTTCATCCACATTATCATTCTAAACTTTTCATTCACATAATTTTTTATGTCTTTATTACAGTTTAGGCATTTGATCAATATCCCATCTACTTGTCCACTTGTGGTTTTGCTTCATCCAAGTGTTCTTCCCCCTATGCAGCTCTTTGTCTCTTACGGTCCTGGGCCACTTGTCAATCTTCATGTTTTTTTTTTTTGCCAAGTGACATAATAACCTGGTCATATCGGTTGCCTCTAAATGGAAAGTACATAATTCGACCAAAATGATTTCATATGGAGGTGAATCTTTAATTCTGATATTGTTTGTGATAAGAAGCTTTTGGATCTTTTCTATTTGCCTCTATTTCAAATTCGTTGTTCCACTAGCCCACACCTCATAGCCATACAATACCACTGGTGTGATAAATAACCCAAATAAGACCCTGGTAGTCTTCCAATCCCATAACTCAACATTCATACATCTATTTTGAAGTGCATAAAGAGCTCTCCGACTAACTTGTATTCTTTTCACCTTGCAAGTATTCATGTTGAGCTTGTTGTGAAAGTCAAGGCAAAAATAATTGTATTTTGACACTACTTCGAGAGACCCTCCTATAAACTGATATTTGGGGTATTGTTCCTTCCTTTTCACTGAGAAAATTATAATTTTGGTTTTGTCAAAGTTCACCTAAATCCCTACTTTTTACAAAAGAGCTATAGAACCCAGAGATTGTCTATTAAATCTTAGATTGTCTCTGGCATTAGTATTAGGTCATCGGCATAAATTAGAAGTTTCACCAAATATTTGTCCAAGTGGACCCCCTCTCCTCTAAATTTGTTTATCCAATCTTTTAACTTATCAATGTATAGCCTAAATAAAGTCGAGGATGGATGAAAACCTTGTTTGACGTCAGTATCACTCCCAAAACCTTCGGATAACCTTGCGTGCATTTTGATTTTAGCCATGACTTGCTCATACAATATGTTAAGTATTACCTTGTAGTGTGTTGGGACCCCTAGCTCTTCCATTATGATCCATAGTTTGCTCTTGGGTATAGTGTCAAATGCCTTTTTGAAGTCGATAAAATAACAATATGCGTCCTCTTTTTTATCCCAAACCTTTTTAACTAGGTATCTAAGTGTGACACAATGATCAATAGTGGAGTGTTTGGACATAAAACTTGCTTGCCCCTTTGCCCTCTTTCTTTTTTCCCCCACCTAAACTGCTAATTATGTATTCTATCATATTCTTAAATAGCTTTGTGAAAAGTGGATTGACCATGATAGTTCAGTAATTGGAGGGATTAATTACATCTCTACTTTTAAACAGAGGTATCGTTAGGTTGGTTATCCACTATGTCAAAAAGCCATTTTGGATGACCTCAAAAAAATTATTTGATTTGAGGTGCTAAGATATCTACTCCTCATCTTAGATGCTCTCCTTGTAGGTTATTTATGTTTAGGGCTTTACATGTTATCTTTTTAATCCCTCGCATGATGTCTTCTTTTGTGAAAAGCTCTTCCTTAACACTAAGTGTGGGAGGTGTATCTTTTTCACTTTCACACTCATACAACTATTTTGAGTACTCCAACCACTGTCCTACTATTATATCGTTCTCAGTTTGTCAATTTTCCTTATGAAGCTCCCTCCAAAATGTTTTTGGCTCATGTAAATCAACTCTTTCCTTCAAGTTCTTGTATATTGTTCTTTTTTTGTTCTTACCATTTGCTCATATGTTTTCTTGTTTGTCGTTATTATAATTGTTAGTTCTTTTAGTTATCTCTACACTACCTTACATTCTTCATCATATTATGGATTCGTCAAGAAGTTATTTATTTCCTTATTCTTAGTTTTAGCTCTCTTGAATGTTTTTAATACCTCTTGAATGGTGTTCATTAACCTCTCGCTTTTAGTATACTTTTTACCATTGTCATGCACTCTCTTATTTCCCCTTCCATCTTTCTACCCAGTGTTGCCCTGAAGGCTTGTTGATTCTCCTTTGTCAAGAAGATGTTTCCTTTAGGTGGTGACTTACTTTGATTAACCTTGGTGTGTTCATCATGTTGTTATAACCCAACTTGCATACCTTATTTTCATGGACTGGTATATGTTTTTATCATATTTTTATATTGTTTAGTTATACATTTGAGTTGTTATTTTGTTGGTATTACACTAGTGATGTCATAATCTAATTCAAATCATGTATAGTTGGCTATTGTTGACATTCAACTAAGTACTATAGATGTAGTTTATTTTTCAAATATGTTTATTTGATTACAGCATTCAGTTTTTGTACTTGTATCATTCAGTTTAACTATATTATCATATTGTATAAGTGTTGTTGATGTCTACTTGTGGGTACAGGTATATGTACATGAGTTAGGCTAGTGGTGGTCTCCAATGATCGAAGGATAATGGACAAGGGCAATGAGCAATCAGATAATCCTGACACAGGTAAAAGGGGTATTTTGCATGAGCCATTAGTCACTAAGTAGAAGTTGTCAAATTTGTTGTTGCGTCACTTTTATCATCTTTTGCTATTATTATTATTTTTGACACTTTCTATTATTTTGAGTTATTTCATGCCTTGATTATTTTATCATCTTGCAATTGATCGCTTGGCATTAGTTGTTTGATTGAGTTCGATATCCTATTTTATTTGCTTAAGTTGTTGCTAGACCATTGGTATTGTTATCTCGTATTCTACTCTACATAATCGTTAACATTTGTTGTTCATAAGCCATCATTGGCTTATAGCCAATTGTGCCCGTAATTTTTACATGAATGTTTAATAATAAAGGCAAGACCATTGAGTTGCTAGCTTGAGCAACACAAGCTTGCAAATTGTTTTCAATCTATAAGCTTACATTGGATGATTATAAAAGCTTGCAAATATGGTAATGTTGTGGCATGTATAAATAAAGGACTTATTTTTTATTTTATCTCATAGACTTAATGTCTTAGATGTGGTGGTAAAGGGGTTAATGTTTATGTTTTTTATTATGTTTTTTATACCCATGATGGGGTCCCGAATTGTCATGACATGGGAATTGATATTAAATCAAATATTTGATTTTTTTTTAATAATGACATTTAGATGGGGGTCATGGGGTTTTGACTCCCGACCAAAGAACCATTATGACCTAAATTTTTTAGTCTTACGGTTAATCATTTTCGTCCTTTAAATTTGATGCATTTGGGGAAAAATTGGCTCTGCTACCAAAATATTTTGTTGAGGGGGTAGTTGAGGAGAAGATTGGAGAAGATGGAGAAAGATTAGGGAGAAGATTGGGGAGAGAAGGGAGAAACCCCATGAAGGATATGGAGGTAGGAGGAAGTAATGGCAGAGGGAAAATGACATGTTTAGGCTGTGGCTACAAAAGAAGCTAGGCATAGCATTTGGAGAGGATAATTTCTTTGGCAAGTAAGCAAGTTTAAAAAAAAATTCCACCTATGTGGGAAGCGAACCAAGTAAGTAATGCATATTTTCTTTCATGGAAAAAAATAATGAATGGTTTGATTTCATTCTATTGAAACAAACAATAAAGAATTATTTCTAGGTTCACAAGGAAGTCAACAAACTTTCTGATGACCCTGCAAAGGTTCTAAATCGACTCAAAATCGATATAAATCTCTTATGGGTTGTTTTAGTTTTTATTTATAGTTAATAATAAACATGGGTTTTTTAAATTTGAAATTGAAGTCTTCTTTTAAAATAATCTAAATCTTTCATTTAGATTTTGTGGGTTGGTTGTATTAAACTGATCAGATAAATGTTTATTAGCTTCATTTCCCTGGTTGTAGGGTTTAAAATTTGTGCATATTGTTTTATCTTGCTTTTCCATTTGGGTATTTCAACCCAGTGGAAGAGGCTGCATTTTTCTACATCGCTAAGTTTTTATCTCTTTACCAATTGAATGACCAAGAGAAAATGGTGTTTGAGATTCTTTTTTTAATAAAACACTTCACCATTCTTCATCTAGTGGTGTTGGGTTTATTCATCAGCATTAAGACATTTTGGGGTTTCCACTTTTCTTGCCTGTTAGAGTGGTTGGGCTAAGTATGTGATTGGGCTCTTATTAGCCTGTTGGATCACAATTTTTGGGTGTAGTTAAATCATTTTTAATGAATGAACATTAACTTGGTGTTTATAAAAATAGGGTTTATTGTTGTAATGTTGATTCTTGTTTAAAACCCTTGTGATGTTGTTTGATATTATTTTATAGCAATACCTTTTATTGACCCAACCATGTAAAGGGTTAGATATAGTGATTTCATCACCTATTGTGGGTGATGAAATGACTGTACTTGAATGAATGACAAATGGGCAAGGCATCTAAATCTTTGGTGTTGTAATTATCTATTTTTGAAGGCATTCATTATGTGAATATTTCTTATTTATTATTGGCTGCAATAGATGATTTCGTATCACTTGAAGTGATGGATTTATATGTTGAAATTGCGGTACACCTTGAATCTATGATGAAGGTTGACTAGGTTCAACTGGATATATAGTTAATACCTATAAACCTTTAAAAGATAAATAAAGGTTGCCAATCATTGTATGTTTATTGGTGTTTGTACTTTTAGTTGTAGAATGATTGTTAGTTGAAGAAACTATTGCAAAAAAAAAAAAAACTGTGACGACTTTTATCTCTTATTGCTCATACTCTTGTTCCAAAGACCTGAAAACTGGACTCCAACTCACAACTAATGGTTGGGGGTGGTAAGGGCCACCAATTGGGGGGCTCATAGGACAGGTTGGGTCAGGATGGTTCATATGGAGAAGTTATATTGCTCAGCTAATTAATTATTCTAGTAGATGATTCATTATATTAATTAATCATTTAATTAGTTATTGTTATTATGACATGTTTTACAAATGCAAAAATACACTTGGGTGATGTACCAAATAGAAACATGGCTATTTTAATATTGTTGTTTATTCAATATTTTAGTATTTTTTATGTTATTGATTGAATAATTTAGTTGGCTATAGACCTCCAATAAAATGGAAAAGTTAACTAGTTACAAGTTTGAGTTACTATTTTAATGAATGTAGTTGTTATAGTGTTAATAGTTCATTTGTGGATTAGTAATTATTAGTTAACAATTTAATTTTATTGCTCATTGTTTCTTTATATAGGACTGAGCTATTGTTAAATGTTGAGTCACAAATATATAACTTATAATGGTTATACTTGCATACTAAATTCAATTTTTTATACGTAAGAATTAGTAAATTTTATACTATTGTACCAGCACTTTTATAACATAAATTTTGAGTTCTTTTGAATCTCAAAAAGGCACTATACATGGGAATGGTTTCCAGCTATTAAATTTATTTTATGGCATGTTAAGAAATTATTGATACGCTGATGTTTTTGAATTCTTTTGGCATGCTACAACCATACAAATAAGTTTACAGATTAGTCATTACCATAATTAATTAAAGTTATTTGAGTTGTATAAGATATTGTCTATTTAGACTTAATCACTGTAAGATTATAAATCATTATGTAAAGCAAAAACATGTATAATTTATTGAATATGTTTCATCTAGATTCAAAATATTGAAGGTTATTATTGGATTTAGTCTAAAGATTAAAATTGGTTCAAGTAATCTTAAAGTTAGATTTCTTTGGATTATATTCTCTTTGTCAAAATAAAGGATACAAGGATATGTTGAAATCATGATAGTTTGTATAATCCATTTTAAATGTTGAAATAAGGTTCTTGAGCTTCTAAATAGGAGAGAGAATCATTTTAAATATTGAAAGTCATTATTGTAAATTGTTGTTCTTAATTCTTAGATATCAAAAAAATAATGCATGCTTCTAAAATGACATTAGGATGTCAATATAGCCTCAATCTATTTTCCATTCATATTGAATAGATGTTATTACTTAATAGAATTCAAATATTCAATTTGTATAACATTATGATCCTCTAAATAATTTAAGATGAACATGATAAATTAAATTATCACCTCATGGAAGCTAAAATCATGCGTGGGCCTAAGTATAATGAGCTTGTCAGTGTCTTAAATGGCACATGTTAATAGTTGTTGAATTTGTAAATTGTTAGTATAATTAGTTTGATGTTCCTAAAGTAACAAATCATGGAAGCTAAGGTAAAACATAACAAATTTATAAATCATATAAACTAAGTGGCATACTTTTATGATTCTTACGACAATGACCAGTTGACAAGTAATTAACATTTGAGAGATATAAGTCTCTAAGTGGCTAATTATGAGATGGTCTAGTAAGAATAAGTAACCACTATAATCAAAAGCATAATATTCACTTACAATCTTGACAAAGATTATAACCATTTTAGAAGCCTATTATTATGTGTAGAATGAAGGCACGTAGTATGATGATTCCCAAAATTATAGATCATGATATAATGATCTAAACAAGGATAAAACTACAATGCTCTTCATTTACATAGAAATTATTAAATACAAATTCCTATTATAATTTCATGGATATATAAGTGCATTTCTAAATTGCTAAACTTGTTCAAACACACGTCATTGATTAACTTAGTTAGAACAAATGTGATTTCTTCATTATAAACCTTGGCTTATAAAAGGACATTGTATGGACAAGAAATTAATTCCTATTAGTATGATACTTCTTTTGCATCCAAGTACAATGAAGGGGCAAATAATCTACCCAGACCTATACCCAGACTTACGTAGATGTAAGTCTCTTAGATATGATAAGGATACCCATGTGGTTCTATTGGGAAGGTGTCTACCTCCATACAATTCAAAGATTATCAATTTGGTTCACATATCGATATGCCCCAAACTACATGTAAATTTTTTAGGGCAATAATCTTCCCCATATAATCTTCTAGGGGAAATTACCCTGACTAAGGGTTGCATATACTTAAATGTGGTTATGGAAATTGTGGTTATAAGGATTGTGGCAAGTCACGCAAAACTAAATTACATGTAGTAAACCTAATTCACTATGTCCATTGTAAACTCTGAAAGAAAGGATGCCAAAAAAAAAATTGGGGTCATTACACCTGGTATCAGAGCTTGTGATAAGTTATCAATTCTAAACATAGCATAAAATAAGACTTAGAAGAATTTATTTTTACAAAAGTCTGCCTAAGAAACTATTTAGTGACTTTTCAAAAAAATGGTTAAGACTAGGGCTAGTAGCAATCAGGTTGACATTGATCAAGGAATTGATAGGTCAGTCTTAAGAGGTAGGGATTGAGGTAGAGGTAGAAGCAGAGATAGGGGTCGTGCTACCTAAAATCTAAACCAGAATAGAATTGAACCGCTCCCCCCTAATAACATGACAATAACAACAATGAATCACTGAATGATAATGTAGTTGGGGATAACCCAACTGATAAGCAAGAAGAAGTCCTTCATGGAATTTTGTTCATTATGAATGCCATTCAAGGAAAAATTGAAAATTAAAAGTGCAGATTAAATAATCTCAAGGGTGCTCCTAAGGAATAAGTTCCTTGATTGGAAGCTAGACATGGGAGCAATCACTCCAAGAAGTACTAATAAGAATGGTAGACCCGGTCGTCAAAAAGCTTAAAAATCTTCCCTCACCTACCTTTTTAGGTAAGGAATTAGGAGATGTTGCTGATGCATGGCTCATAAATATGTAAACATATTTTAACCTGCATGACATGCCATCCAATGTGAAGGCAAGGGTTGTTGTCTACCAATTAAATGGTTATGTTGCCCTATGGTGGAACTATCTCTATGATTTGGAGGGGTATCAATTTATGACTCTTACCTGGCCAACTTTTGAGATTCAATTCTAAAAAAAGTACTTGAGTGCAAACTTCAAGGAGCAGAAAATAATAGACTTCTAGCTACTCAAGCAAGAGAATATGAATGTCTTGGAATATGAGAATAAGTTATTAAATTTGATATATCATGTAGACTATATGCATGATGAAGAGATAAAAATAACCAAGTTCAAGTTGGGTCTAAAATAAATATTGATACATGATGTTAATATGACTAATCATAAAATGTTAAAAATTGGTATAGAGTCGCCCACAGGGTAGAAGAAACCGAAAAGTCTTAACAAAAAGTGAGATAAAACTTCAAAATGAACAAGTACTAGTCAAAAGCTAAAATCTACCTCCCACATGTAAAAGTTTCAAGAAAATAGACTAGAATTATAAGTTCCAAGGGAACAACAAAATTTTAATCGATTCTAAGGTCAAAATGATAATTTTAAGACCCAAGGTAACTATAAAAATGGGTCCTTCAAGAAGGACCAACACCAAAGCAGACAACATGGACTAGCCATAGGAGCAAACATTGTTTTAGTAGCTCCATAAAGGGTAATGGTGTGTTGGGAAAGTGATGATAACCACTACCACAAATACTTCCCAAAGCTAAAATTGGGGCAACTAATAGACCATAAAGTGTATGTAGTAGTAAACAATCAGAGAGCTGGCTTTTAGGCTACTCTAATAGAGATAAGAGGTAATCTTATTGGTAAATTTATAACTATTTTAATTGATTTTAGTGTAATAGACAACTTCATTTCACCTGTTGTAGTAAATAAATGCAAGCAAAAATCTATGTAGCTAAGAGAAGGATGGGAAGTCGAGTTTGGTACTGGGAATAGGGTACCTATCCAAGAATGCTTGGAGCAAACCAAACTTGATTTGGGAACTTTTAGAACTAGGGTGAACTTATTTTTAACACCCATGGGGCCTCATGACATCATATTAGACATGGATTAACTACAACACCACCATGCAACACTTGATTTCTCCTGGAAAAGGATGAAATGTACTGATGAGAATGAAAAACTTGTTGAAATTTAAGGCCTTCATGGGCCAAAAACACATAAAATAATTTTAGCCTTGAAATTAAAGAAGGTTGTATGGAAAGGGTGTAAACTCTATGTAGTGCAACTATAGGAATTTCCCAAGGAGGAAGAACAATCCTATTTAGATTTTCTTATTTTATTGGAATTTGTAGACATGTTTCCTGGAAAAATGACTAGTTTGATACCAAAATAGGAGTTTGACTTACCTATTGAGGTTATGCCAGGGGCTTCCTCTGCATCAAAAGTTCCTTATAGAATGAACATGGTAGATCTATAAGAGATAAAAGTTCAATTACAAGAAATTTTGGACAATGAAAACATTCGACCAAGTGTGTCGTATTAGGGTGCTTTAGTAGTCTTCATGAGAAAGAAAGATGGCACTTTAAGGTTGTGCATTGACTATCATATGCTCAACCAGGTGATGATAAAAAATTGTTACCCATTGCCCTGGATCAATTATTTGTTCAATCAGATGAAAGATACAACAATCTTTTCCAAAATTGATCTAAGATTTGGTTACCATCAATTAAAGATCAAAGAGGAGGACATATACAAAACAACCTTCTGAACTTATTATGGCCACTAAGAGTTCATTATTTTGCCTTTTAGCCTCACAAATGTACCTATTGCATTCATGAATTTAATGAACAATTTTTTCAAAGATTTCTTAGATAAATGTGTACTAGTGTTCTTGGATGACATTCTCATCTACTCCAAGAACAAAGCTGAAAATGATCAACATTTGAGGTTGGTTTTGTAAAGATTAAGATAACGTAAATTGTTTGGTAAGCTATCCAAATGCACCTTATACCAAATACAAAGACATTACTTGGGACATGTGATATCCAAGAAAGGCATTGCTATAGATCCAACAAAGATTCAAGCCATTAAAGAGTGGCCTGCTTTGTCCAACATGCATGGAGTGCACAGTTTTATGGGCTTGGTTGGATATTATTGGTGGTTTGTAAGAAAATTATCTCACCTAGCCAACCCCATTACATCTTTGCAGTGTAAATACAAAAAAATTGCATGGACACCTCAATGTGAAGAGGCTTTCAAAAAGCTCAAAGAGTTATTAATAACAGCGCCTATTCTTGACCCAAACAATCATTTTGATGTATGGGTTGATGCTTATAAGGAAGGCTTCGGCAACATATTGACCCAAGAAGGTAAAGTGGTGGCTTATAAATATATCAAACTCAAAGAATCTAAAAATAATTATCCCACACATGATTTAGAGCTTGTTTCCATAATACACATTATTAAATAATTGAAGCACTTTTTGCTAGGCAAATATTTCAAGGTGAAAATTGATCATTGCAACCTAGAATACATGTTTTCATAAGATGATTTGAATTTTCATCAGTGTAGATGGATAGAGTCTGTCAATAATTTTGGCATGGACATCTCTTATGTGAAAGGCAAGAAAAATCATGTGGTTGATGCACTCAGTAGGCGCGCATACCTTGTTGCCTTGTCTATTTTACAAGGGAATTTTTGAAGTGTTGTCCTAAAATATCAACATGCTGATAATTACTGCAAGAATTAAGTGCAAGATTGGCTGACAAACCTTTGACAAAATAATTTATTGATTTTCCTGTTGTGAAAGATGGCCTTGTAAGGTATTAAAAAAAAATTGTATCTGAATCGGGTAGACTACTTAATGTTGTGCTATAAGATGTACATATAACACCCCATTTTGCCCATTTAAGGGTCACCAAAATGATCCATGAGCTGAAAAGGCTCTATTTTTGGCCTAGTCTAAAGAAGGATGTTTCATATTGTATGGTAAGATATCTAGAATGTTAGCGTGTAAAGGTTGAACATTAGCATCCTAGGGGTTTGATATACCCACACGACATACCAAGAGACAAATGGGCAATGGTTTCACTTGATTTTATTGTAGGATTTCCTAAATCCTATAGATCGCATGACACTATCTTAGTGGTAATTGACAAAATAACCAAAGTTGGTCACTTTATTTATGGAAATTTGACTGATGATGTTGTTATTTTTGTTGAATGCTTTGTGAAAGAAGTGGTTCGGTCACATGGCATGCTAGAGGTCATTATTTACAATAAATACAAGTTATTCACATCAATGTTTTGTAAAACTTTGATCGTAACCTTTGGCACTCAGTTGGATTTCAGTTCTTCATACCACCCAAAAACAAATGGTCAAACTGAAAGATTAAACTAAGTAGTCAAAAACATGTTGTGCATGTATGTTATGGATCAATAGACCAAGTGGGAGGATTATATTCATTTAGTTGAGTTTATTTATAACAACTCTTATCATTCTACAATTAAAATGGCTCTTTTTGAAGCCATGTATGGGCAAAAATGTAGAACTCCACTTGGATGGGACAACTTGGAAAATTGGTTCATTATTGGTCCAAAATTATTGTTGGAATATGATGAGCAAATTGTCATAATACGATAAAAATTGAAGGCTACTTATGATCGGTAAAAAAGTTATGTTGATCTGAAAAGAATGCCTCATGACTTTGTTTTTGACAATTTCTTTTTTTCTATGTGTAAGACCACATAAGAGTCCAATCAAGTTTGGGAAAACCTCCAAGTTGGTTCCTCACTTTGTTGGCCCATTTGAGATTATGGACAAAATCAGCCCTGTTGCCTACCGCCTAACTTTACCTCCTTCTCTATCAAAAATTCATAATGTGTTTCATATTGCATTGTAAAAAAAATATGTCCCTGATCCATCTCATGTGCTGGATTGGAAAAAAATATAGGTTATAGAAGAGGAAAAGATGCAGTTGGATCCAATTAAAATGCTGGGCAATTCTAGCATTAAACTAAAAAACAAATAAATCTAGCAAGTCCTGATACAATGAGACCCACTAAGTATTAGGAATGCCACTTGAGAGGATGTACAACTATTTAAACAATACTATGCTTGGTTATTTTGATCTATCACTAAAATGACTCCTCATTAAGGGTAGGAAGATGTTATAACCCAACTTGCATACCTTATTTTCATGGACTAATATATGTTTTTAATATGCTTTTATATTGTTTGGTTGTACTTTTGAGCTATTAATTTTTCAGTATGACACTAAAGATGTCATAATGTAATTTAGATCATATTTAGTTGGATTTTGTTGACATTCGACTAAGTACCATAGCTATAGTTTATTTTGTAAATATGTTGATTTGATTATGGCATTCAGTTTATGTATTTGTATTATTTAGTTCATCTAAATTATCATATTGGGCAGGTGTTATTGATGCCCATTTGTGGTTGTAGGTATAGGTACATGAGCTAGATTGGTAGTAAACTCTGGCGATCGAGGGATAATGGATAAGGGTAATGAGCAGTCAAGTAATCCTGACACATGTAAAAGAGGTATTTTGCATGAGCTATTAGTCACTAAGCAATAGTTGTCAATTTTGTTATTTCATCACTTTTATCATCTTTTGCTATTATTATTATTTTCAACCCTTTATGTTGTTTTGAGTTTTTGCATGCCTTGATTATTTTGTCATCTTGTGATTGATCGTTTGTCATTGGTTGTTTGATTGAGTTTGTTATCCTATTTTGTTTTCTTAAGTTGTTTCTAGACCTTTGGTATTGTTATCTCATATTTTGATGTGCATAATCGTTAACATTTATTGTTCATAGGCCATCATTGGCTTATAGCCAATTGTGCCCATAATGTTTGCATGAATGTTTAATATTAAAATTAGTCCCATTGAATTGTTATCTTGAGAAACACAAGCCTACAAATTATTGTCAATCCATAAGATTGCATTGGATGGTTTTAAAAGCTTATAAATCTGGTAATGTTGTGGCATGCATATATAAAGGACTTATTTTTTATTTTATTTTATATCTTAATGTCTTAGACATTGTGGTAAAGGGGTTAATGTTTATGTTTTTTATTATGTTTTTTTTAACCCATGATGGGGTCACAAATTGTCATGGAATGGGAATTAATACTAAATCAAAGATTTGTTTTTTTTAATAATGACATTTGGATGGGGGTCATGGGGTTTTGAGTCCCAACCAAATAGTCATTATGACCTAATTTTTTTTGGTCTTAGGGTTAATCATTTTCATCCTTTGAGTTTGGTGTATTTGGGAAAAAATTAGCTCAACTACTAAAATATTTTATTGAGGGGGTGGTTGAGGAGAAGATTAAAGAAGATGGAGAAAGATTGGGGAAAGAAGGGAGAAACCCTAGGAAGGATATGGTGGTAGGAGGAAGTAATAGAGGAGGGAGAATGACCTGCTTAGTCTGTGACTACAAAAGAAATTGGGCATGACGCTTGGAAAGGACAAGTTATTTGGAAAGTAAGCAAGTTTAAAAACTTTTCTCCACCTGTGTGGGCAATGAACTAAGTAATGTATATTTTCTTTTGTGGAAAAAAAATGAAGGATTTATTTCATTATATTGATGTAAACAATAAATAATTATTTGTAGGTTCATAAGGAAGTCAACAGACTTCCTAATGAACCTGTAATGTTTTTAAATTGACTCAAAACTGATATAAGTCTCTTATGGGTTATTTTAGTTTTGATTTGTATGTTGTAGAAAAGTCAAGCACACAAGGTTGTCTTAGTCAGTTCTAGACTTATCACACTTAGGTGCAAACTTTGGATTATCTTTTTATGCTCAATATTTTTACACTCAGCTACATCGACATCAATCTACATAAGGCACAAGCCTTATGCGCTCACCTGAAGCGTAGCTGAGAATGAATTGGGGCCCTCATTGGGCTAGTTATGCCATGGCACAAGACATTTAATATATATTTTGGTCAATTCAAAGAAGGATTTAGGAAGATTCACAAGTGTAAGCCCTTCATGGGCTAAGCTTGATGGCCTATAGGTGTAAGCCTTTACTAAAATAAGGCTAGCGTCATGCAGGTGCTTGACGGGTGAAAGGATAAGTTTCACTTCATACACAAACTAGGCTCGTGTTCTTAACAAGGGTAAGAGTTCTTGGTATGAGGTCTATGCTCATACTCTATAGTTTTGTGATGATGTCATCATTTACTATAGGGATGCCCTTAACATCATGAACTAGTAGCTCATAAACAACATTCCCAACATAATTATATTGAAATTACAACATTATAACCCTTTTTAATTTCACTAACAATTCAAATGATGCATAAATTAGATAGAGTAACATTTAGAACACCAACCATTCTCATTGATCAATGTTAACAAGTATACAGAGTTCATAAGAGTTAAAATAGAGTAAAATCTCCACTCAATGACCTAGAGGCTCATAGGCAAGCTTGGACACTACAAATGGAGCCTTCATAACATCCAAGCTAGTGCTACACCCTTAACCTTTGGCATGTCTTAGGATATGTGTGGATGACTTGTGGCTTACATACCTCTTTTATATTTTTGTTACATTTCTCTATGTTCTTAGTTAGGTCAGCCTATGGAATAACCATAGCTAAGTAGACTGTATATAGGAGGTAGTGGTTAGTATTTGATCATCAAGTTAAGTATTCTACTCTTAGTGAATTGTTGTAGAGGTTTCCTTCTCAAAGTGGCTTTGTTATATTATCCAGTATTCTGTTCTACTGTCAATTATTGTTGTGTGATCTCTCATATTTGCTTATTTTGTGTGATATAAAATCATTATGTGTAAACATCTAAGTAATTTCATTATAAGTGGTACCAGAGCTTTGATTTGGGAAATCTTCCTATGGCATTGTTTTTTTGGATATAGTGAGGTACAACTTCTGTGAGGAGGAGTGAAAAAGCATAACTTGCAATCTGAGAAGAACTATTTCTTTTTGTTAGCGTAGTATTGTTTAAAATGCTTTTTTTTATAAATAAGAAAAAGTCTAGAATTTTTTTTTTGCCCTTGCACATTTGCAGTCATTAGATTCATCTCAATGAGATGATCACAATGGTATAGTCCATCGGTACACTTTTTTGTGCCAAATTTTTCAACCCTAGTGCACAAAGGTAGTCATTGGATTCATCTTGATGAGGTGATCGCAATGGTACCATCCCTTAGTACACTTTTTTTGGGGGGAAAAACCCTCATAGGGTTTATATATGGTTGATCCTTCTACACATAGATGAAAAAGGGGGCAAGAAACTCCTAAGACTTTTTTTGCTGGTGACATGGAATTTGGAACTTTAGATCCATTGCTTTCTAAACTTCAAGCTAACATAAAAGGCTTGGTATAACATGATGACTTTATTGTAGTTCAAACTAATGTTTTAGGGATGTATAAAGAGATTAATGGGGTGTACAATCAATTGAATCATATCATTGCTTCATTGGTTGCTCTTTCATCTCAGTTACAGTCAAACAACCCTCCACTTCAACATTTGGGTCCTCCTCCTTTCAACACTAACAACTCTAATTATGATGTGAAACTAATGTTTCCCAAAGTGGAAATGCATAAGTTTGATGGTAAGGATACTCTCACTTGGCTTACCCAACTTGATAATTTATTTGATCTGCATCAAACTCCTAGTTCTTAGAAGGTGCTCATGGCATCTCTATATCTGGAACCTAAGTAGTTCATTTGGTATCACTAGTTATGTGCTCAAAAGAAAAATAATGGTGCTCCTATTACATGGTTTATTTTCAATGATGAGTTATTGGCTCATTATCAAAATATCTCTAATAGCTACTTTGGCTAGTTAGCCAAACTACGACAAACAAGAACTATGAAGGATTATATTCATCAATTTTAGAATCTATCCTTATGGGTGGAAGACATCACTGAGGAAAATTTGACTAATCTATTTTTGGGTGGTCTCAAAGATAGCATCCAATTGGAGGTTTGAATGTTTAACCTAACATCTGCATCAAAATCTATCCCATCGGCATGCATGGTAGAGGAAAAAGAGATGGTCAAACATAAAACCTTTACTACTGGTCATAATTGCACATTTCTAACAGCATAATATCCTCAACCCACCAGACTAACACGTTGACAAATTAAGGAAAAGAGAGCTAAAGGGTTGTGTTATGGTTGCGACAACAAATGGAGCAAAGACCATCATTGTGTTGAAAAGAAGTTGTTTTACATCGAATGTGGCAATGAGGATGATGATGATAAAGAGGTACTTGGTGAGGATGAAGAAGGTCCAGAGGGAGGAATCTGAAGACTCTCAGCCTACTATTTCCTATCATGCCCTTTCAGGTATTGGTACTCCCCAAACTCCTAAGGTGGTGGCGTTCTTAAAAAAATAGAAGGTCACTATTATGATTGATTTTGGGAGAACACACAACTTCATCAATAATAAGCTAGTTGCTCACTTGAACTATTTCATTTATCCCACTATAGAATTTTAGGCCATGATTACAGATGTTGGTACTACCAGTTACTCAAGAAAATGTCATAGTATTAATCTAGCCATGGGAGACTACTTGTTGGATTCTCCTATGTTTGTTATTCCCATGGGGGGAGTTGACATTATTCTGGGAGTACAGTGGCACACCACTTTGGGCAATATTGAGATGAATTTATAGGAATTATTCATGCATTTTCATTCTGAGGGAAGGACATTTGAGTGAAGGGGATTAAGGGCTAAATCTCCATAGCTTGTTAGCTCCCATAAAATGACAAAGATTATCTTAAAGGGTGTTCAAGGATTTGTAACTCGCTTGTTTTCCATAGAAGTTCATCCAACTTAGCCATCTACACCTCTTGATCTATAATAAGTGATTGATGCCCATTCGATTATTTTTGGTGACATGCCAAAAGGAGTTCCACCTGGCCGTATGCATGATCATGCTATCAAACTTAATCCTAGTAGTACACCACCCAACATCAGGCCATACAAGTATCCCTATGCTAAAAAAAAGTGAAATTGAAAAGATGGTACAGGAAATGTTGGATGCAAAAATCATTCACCATAGCCCAAGTGAATATTCTTCACTAGTTGTCATGGTGCGAAAGAAAGTTGACACTTAGAAGATGTGCCCTGACTATAGGGAACTCAATAAGTACACTATCAAAGATAAGTTTTCTATTCTTATCATTGATGATTTGCTAGATGAATTAAATGGAGATTTTTATTTTACCAAGTTAGATCTATGGTATGGGTATTTTCAAATCCGGATCCATGATGAAGACATACCCAAAATTGCTTTTAGGACTCATGAGAGCCATTATAAGTTTTTGGTTATGCCTTTTGGATAACAAATGCACCATCTACCTTTCAAAGTTTGATGAATACTATTTTTAAGCCATTTTTGAGAAAATTTATTCTGGTATTTTTTAATGATATCCTCATTTACATTAAAAATTGGGAAGACCATTTGCACCATGTGAAATATGTACTCTCAATTTTGGAACAACATTAGTTGTATGCCAAACCTTCCAAATGTACTTTTGGAGCTTGTGAGGTTGAGTATCTGGGTCATCTAGTTTCACATACATGAGTAAAAGTGGATCCCAAAAAAATCCAAGCAATGGTAGACTGGCTGATTCTTAAGACTCTCGAGCAACTAAGGGGATTTCTAGGGCTAAATGGTTACTATCATAGGTTTGTCAAAAATTATGGTAGCATTGTAGTGCCACTCACATATTTGTTGAAGAAAGACTCCTTTCAATGGATTGATATAGCTACTAGGGCATTTAAACAGTTGAAATTGGTGATGTGCACCACTCTAGTGTTGGCTACTCCTAATTTTTCTAAGACTTTTGTGGTTAAATGTGATGCATCTAGGTATGGTATGGGTATTGTACTCATGCAAGAAGGCATACCACTTACATTTGAAATTTGTCAACTAAAGTGTAAAAATCAACACAAGCCCATTTATGAGAAGGAAATGATGGCCATTTTGCATGCAATCAAACAATGGAGGTATTATTTAATGGGTCATCACTTTCAGGTAAAGATCGATCATGACAAACAAATATTTTTTAGAACAAAGGTTATCATCTGAAGAACAACATAAATGGGTAACTAAGATGTTAGGCTATGATTTTGAAATAGTTTACAAGAAAGGCAAGGACAATGTAGTGGCAGATGCACTACCTAGGAAGGATGAATTAGTTGAAGCCTTGTTATATGCTATGACTATTCTGCAGGCATATTGGTGAGAGGAAGCACAATCAGAATGGGACAAGGATAGTGTTACCCATGATTTGATTCAGAATCTTCATCAAGGTTTGGGTGGATTTGAAAAATTCACATGGAATGGTGATGCATTATGGTATAAAGATAGATTATACTTATGTAAGAATTCTCTTCTTAAACAAAAAATCCTTCAAGAACTTCATGCAACTCCAATTGGGGGTCAATGAGGATTTTTTAAAACCTATCATAGAATCAAGTAGGATTTTTTTTGGGAAGGTCTTAAGGGGGATGTCGAGAAATATGTGGCTAAATGTATGATCTATCAATAAAATAAAGGAGAAACCATCAAAACCCAGGTCTTTTGTAGCCTTTATCCATCCCAAGCCAATGTTGGGAAGAGGTGTCTTATGGATTTCATTATAGTATTATCAAGATCTGATGGTCAAAATGTTATCATGGTTGTGGTAGATCATCTCAGTAAGTATGCTCATTTCTAGTCTTTATCACAATGATTTGTTGTTAGTACAATAGCTTCTACTTTTTTCATTATAGTTCAAAAATTGCATGGTACCCCTAAGATCATTATCAATGATCGAGATCCAATCTTCACTAGTAATTTTTGGACTGAGTTATTTGCATGTTTGGGCACCCAGTTAGCTCATAGTTCATCATATCATCCTCAATTTGATGGACAAACTGAGATAGTCAACAAATGTCTGGAAGGATATCTATGATATTTTGTTTCTAATAAATAGGATAAATGGGTTCATTGGTTGCCACTTGTTGAATGGTGGTATAATACTTATGTTCATAGTTCTTTTAAAATGTTTCCTTTTTTAGTACTATATGGATACCACCTACCATCTATCACTTTAACCTTGAAGGTCTATCCTAAGGTTTTTGTAATTGAAGAACATATTCACGATCAATAGGAGGTCCTTGCAAATTTGTGTGAAAATTTAGCCATGGCCCAAAATCACATGTAATAGTAGGCAGATCAACACAGGAGTGAGAGGCACTTTGACATTGGTGATTAGGTTTTTGTTCACTTACATCCATATAAGTATATCTCCTTGAAGTAACATAAAAAAGATAACAAGTTGTCTCCTAAGTATTATGGACCTTATCAGATCTTACAAAAAATTGGTAGTGTGGCCTTCAAATTAGAGTTTCCTTCCTCCACTCGCATACATCCAGTATTTCATGTATCATGGCTGAAGAAAGTCACTGGACACAAAATGGCTACCCAAACTGAGTTACTAGAATTAGATGAGAAAGGATGATCCTGAGATGATCCTTCAAATGTGCACTAAGTAGACACGATCTCGAGTGATTAAGGAGTACTTGATGAAATGGAAGAATCTGCCCTGTGAAGATGCTACTTGGGAGGATGAATATTTTGTGCAACAACATCCAAAGTTGACTCAACATTAAGGAAAATGTTGTTTTGAATGGGAGGGGCATGTTACACCCTTAACCTTTGCCGTGTCTTAAGATATGTGTAGCCAACTTGTGGCTTACATACCTCTTTTATATTCTTGTTATAACTTTTTAAGTTCTTAGTTAGGTTGGCCTATGGAATAACCATGGCTAAGTAGACTATATATAGGAGGTAGTGGTTAGTATTTGATCATCAGGTTAAGTATTATACTCTTAGTGCATTATTGTGGAGGTTACCCCCTCAAAGTGGCTTTGCTATATTATCCAGTATTCTACTCTGCTATCAATCATTGTTGTGTGATATCTCATATTTGCTTATTCTATGCGATATAAAATCATTTTGTGCAAACATCTAAGTAATTTCATTACAGCTAGTCCTAAGTCTAATGGTAGTCATTACAATGCATACATGACTAATTTCAATTCTCTAGAACTTTTTTACACTTAGTTTACATCATTTGATCACTTGGTTCAAACTCCTTGTATAGCTCTTCAAGAACATCTCTACCAAGGTGGAGTGCACATGTCGAGTGCCAAGTTGAAGCCTTTGTAATCTTTCCTGCTAGCTCCACCACCTTACACCCTTTGTGTTATAGTTGCCATATATCTCCCAATATGAAAGATACCCCAAAAATCCTAGAATTGGTTAGCTGTCTATCAGCTGGTACAAGCTATGCATTAATTCCTCCAACTGGTACCAAGATGCCAAAATGTCATCATCACCCAAAATGATGCCTTGCATTGATGTGTTTGTCATGATTGTGTGAATCATTACATACCAAAATAAGGGGCTCAACATTACCCCATACAAAATTTCTAGTCCATCCTTGAACTAAGCTGTCAAAGTCTTTGCTACGCATAACTCAGGTGCACTCTCTTTAAGCTTGACACTGAAGACCTCAAAGCCCTTTATAGTGAGTTTGATTTCTTCAGTGGCATTGTCTATTTTAGTGGAGGCCACACTAAGTGAAAGAGCATCAATATTTTTTATCTCCTTTCTAAAGGCCTCTACATTTGCCTTAGCCTTATTCATACTCCCGTCTCGGATTGATCTTTACTCGCATGCCTTAGACTACAAAGCACAAAAGAGTGTTTCCAAGTTTTGATTTTGGTCCTTTATCTAGGTGCTTAACAAATTAGCTGTCTTCATGATGTGTGCATGGTCTGACCCACTTAGAGAGTACACCTATGCCATTAGCTTCTGCTTTTCCTCCTTTGCTTACTTGAAGTATGAGTCTATGACTGATGCTTGGTTATAAAAGCTCAAGAAAATGGCATTAGCTACATCTATGCTATCCTATAGTTTTGTGAATAGGTCCTCTAACTCTTTGAGCTTAACATCAAGCTCTTTTTATGGCACGGTGTAGGGATCTTCTTCTTCTTGCACCAACTCGAGTTTCATTCTTGGGAGCATCTGCTCCACTAGCACACAAATCTTATCAACCTCAGAGAGGTTTGATGTATCAATGCTGACCATAAGGGATGGTTCTGTCATCTTTATGCACTCACATAGCTACTTCAACTTGAATTTGGGTAGCCTACACTTTATATTCAATGTCTTTGCAGAGCTTCTTCAATTTTCTTACCCTGCTATCATTGACGATATTTTGCACGTGATTTTAGCGGCCATCTTGATAAGTGCATTCAAAAATCACACTAGGTTCATGGCATGAGGGTTTATGATGAGGGATTTATGCCCATCTTTAGGTTATTATGTGACCAAAATAGCCACTTTAGGTGCCTCGAAGTGAGGCTCACCCATGTAATGATTGAACACAAATGCAAGCTATTTGCACGTCCTAGCTGTGACAGTTTAGGGGGGCATGGTGTCAAACATGTACTAATTTTCATCCTCCAATAACTTTTGTGCTCTTTACCTTATGCTTAGTTCCACATCATCCTTCTTGATGAAAACCATCTCTATTTGTTCTTCCTCTTCTTCACTGGCACCACCGCTTTCTTCGATGCTCTCCTCGGAGGACTTATTTGCTTGTTCCTTAAGGGTTTCTTCCTTGGATTTTTCCCCTTCATCCATTTCTTCCTCCTATGGTTTCTTAATGCTGACCTCCAAGTTTATTTCCTCGGTACCAGCATTGCCTTATTTCTATTGGGGTTCCTTAGCTGTCTTCATTTACTATTTTGAGGCACTAGTATGCCTTCTTTTTCTTAAGGCACCCCTTCACTACTAGGGCATGCCTTTTGTGTAACTTCTTTTTCTTGGCTGGTGGGGGCACTGGGCACTTTCGTGGATGATTTAACAATTGGTCCTCCACTTGCGAGAACTTTCTTGGCCTTTTTTACCTTTATCGCTTCCTTTTCCTTTACACATCTATGCTTCTCTTCAAGCACCAACACCATCTTAATTTCTTCCTCATTATGGACCATTTTCTTCCACACCCTTCTCCTCTCCTCTTCGATTCATAGAGGTTATGTGGAGGTTTATTCTCTGGTTGAGGAGCTCATCGACTTCTCTACTTCTTCAAGCGTGACAATTGTGCCACTTTAGAGTCTTGTACATCTTTGGTGTTTGGTTCCTCTTCCTCTTCTTCTTACATGATATATGTTCTTGTGTTTTCTTATTCCTCAATATCTTCCTCCATCTCAGGCATGAAGGTCTCTTCCTTCTCCATTTCTATTAGATTTATTATTAGGAATGCAATAGGTCCCTTAGACTTATTTTTTTCTACTTCTTTCTAGAGGAAACAGTCTTTGATGTGAAAGTTATGTGATTCTTGGGAGCTGAAGTGTAGCTTGTTCTTTAAAGTAAATCTTCATCTTGATGCACTCCTTGATCTCCTCAAGTGTCTCTCCTCACTTCTTCTAGGGGGTCTTCTCCTACATCTTTGGTGCTAACTTCCCTTTATCACCAATCAAAAGGGGGTGATCATCATCTTTTTTTGCAAAGGCACCCTTTTTGCATAGCTTCATCTCGAAATATGGGTTGAAGATGCACCCAATGATTATTTCCCTTTGGAAGGGATAGAGATCTATTTGGTCAAAGTCATCCTATCATCCTTAGTGTCCTTTTATATTAGGTACACATACTAGAACCTCAACCTACTTCTTTCTTGATCCATAGTCTTTACCAAGATATCGAGTTGTTGTACATTGGAAATCCTCCTTAGCAACACCATGAAAAATTTAGCAGAAAATGAATAAGATAAGTTCAACCAATTGGATAAGTTTTTGTCTATGAGCATCAGATGCACTACACATAAATGTTTTATTATGGTGAAGGTCATCGTGCCTACCATGCGATGGGGGAGCTCCTACGAGATGCATCATTCAATCCCAAATGCCTCAATGTACTAATCACATCACCCTTGTAATCTTATCTTGTACTTTTACAAAAAGCTAGGTGGGCAAATGAAGTTAGAGAGTCATTGTGCAGTGGGAACACTCAAAGTTTGTCATTATCATCATCGAGCATACCGATCTCCTCTGTCACAATAAATATTAGCATGGACCCCCACCTAAAGGTCTTGTGTACCTCATGGCATTCCAATGCGTTCTTAACAATCTCCTCCATAATAAACTTAGAGATGTTGAACTTATCCCCTTGTGCCATGTGGTGGGCAATACATAGGTAAGTCTTATTGATGTCAGACCAATGACCACTAGGGCAAAGCTTAGAGCTAATGAGACATGCCACTGCCCTCATACTAGGGTCTTGAATGTCCTTAATAGGGAATGTGAACCCTGCCTTGTAGTAACCCAGGAGTTTTGTAACCCTCTCCACCTCCACATCATCCTCCATCATTTAGCAGATGTCTATCCATGCTCTTGGGAGTCCTATGATCCTACTGATGAGGCACATCAAGATCTACATGCACCTCCCTATAAAATAGAACTTGTCATCATGGATGCATGAGAGGAAGAATTGCACTAATTCCTTCATCTTAATAAAACTTAGTAGCTCTTACAACTAGGTCAAACCAGTGATCACTAGTTTGTCTCAAATGGAGACATCAAAGAGTGTCATGCCTACCTTGGTTTTTGTTCATGTGTCAACCATCTAGTTCTAATTGAGCTCTTACACACTATTAAATAGCTAATGGTTGTACTCCTTTAATCTACACATGTGTGTGAAGGACACCCATTTCTCCCCCACTATGACCTTAAGGGGGAACTGCATTTCTCTATACACAAGCTTTTACTTGTTTTTGGGTCTATCATATTGATGTTGATAGCTTCTACCAGTTGCACCTCTTTCTTCACAATGACTACTTCTTTTACAATCTGCACCTTTTTGACGTTCTTCTACACCTATGATGGACCTAAACTTAACCTCTTCTTACTCATTCTAAACTGGTTGCTATTAAAGCATGATCGATTGATCTTCTTGAAGCCCTTAATGTTGCTTGCCACTTCTTCATAGTCACAAGGTCTATGACTTTGACTTCAAATCTTGAGCTTCTGGCACTATTAATAGAGGCCTGAATGTCCTATAGAATTCCTACTACCTAGTTTCTCTCTCAATATCTCTCTACTCAACTCCTATTCAATTCTAAATGGAATGAAATCTTGTTGTGGTTTGACAGTTCTCACTTGGGGATATGGATGCTCTGGTTTTCACTTGTGGTAGCTTTTTCTCATTTTTACTAGCTTTGGATCTGGTTCAACTTTGGTTCTATGTTAAATTCATACAATGTTTTTAACCTTTCAAATTTTACTATTTTCCCCTTTATACCTTAGTTTCAACTACCCCATTAATTGTTGGTGAGTATTGGTGTAGTGGTGTATGGATTTCTTGAAATATGCTAAACCCATGAAATATGCAAAAATCTACTACCATATTCTCATTTATTGTGAATCTTTGTGCCTCCATCATTATCACATTAAATTTTCTTAACAATGTATTCGGTGAAGTGATAGGTGATTCAAACTACCACTTCCTATTGACCATTGGGTGGGTGTCAGCTATCTCAATGATCTCTCTTGCACTTTATTCACTTTGGTGTGACCTTAGCCCTTATTATGGCAACATGGGCACAACACTTCACATGTACATGATTTAGCCTCCTTGGTTCCATCTCTCCTTGATACTATGCTTCTTTTCAAGTGTACATCTCTTTTTTGGTCAATTTCTCTATGCTTTCATCTATTTTTGCTTCAGCCTTCCCTACCCCATACAAATTCCTGCATTGGTCCTCCAACACTTAATTCTCTAGGTTTTTGATGCACTAGCATCTTGTGTGCCTCCTTTTGTGAACTCATCCTCACATATTTCTAAATCTTGTAAAGCTCACATGCCCAAAAACTTAGGTGTTTGGCCTCAAGTGCTTTAGAGAGTGTTTGTGTTTGACTCACCCAATTGGAATTATGCGTGTAAGTGCCAGAAGAGTTCTCTTATGGTCCTAAACGTGCCACACTTCTCGACCTAACATTAATGAAACAAACATAAGGAAATGTTTGGCTTGCACAAAATTTTATTTCGATCAATAAAACAACTAACTTATGATCGAGAAGTCAGAACCTGATGGCACAAACACCATCTTAGTGACTATATGGAATCAATCTATTATTGTTGAAATTCCTATAGAGCATTTCTCCCATCAACATGTGCAATTTACATGCACCATTCTTTAATATGTTGTAGATGACATAAAGTCTCATCTACCTAATTTGTAGCTTGCCTAGGTGCTTGAGATACTTGAAGTCATATAGTAAGACCAGTGCACCTTTGATAAAAACTTTGCATTTGATGTGCTTATCATGCCATATCTTCTAGCACACCTTTTCTATTTTGTATCTCCATCTTGCTCAAGCGCGCGTCTCATCCAAATGCTCCAAGTCCTCTAGTCATGCATTCAAAGACTCTTGGTCATCCAAATGATCAATATGCATAATGGCCAATGAGGATGCTATGAACTCCATCGATAGAATGACCTCTACACCAAACACCAATTGAAATGGTGTAGCCTTATTTAGGCACTTGTACATGGTATGATATGCCAATAATATTATTAACACATGATCATCCTAATATTTGTGACCAATGTTACATATCTTTGTGAGGCATGTTCCTAACATCTTATTGAATGCCTCAATGATGCCATTCACTTGGGGATGATATGGTGTTGTCTTATGGTGCACCACCATGTATTCAGTTAGCATAATTTGAATGGTCTCATTGATGAAGTATGTGCAATGATCGCTAGTCAAATTGAGTGGGCACCCATAATGACTGATGATGTTCTCCCATATAAACTTTATGGCTATGATGGCTAAGAAATTTTTGGTTGACACTGCCTTGGCCCACATAATGAAGTAATCTATGGCCACTAGAATGTATGGTGCACATGTACACCTCACAGTGGGAGTAATAGTCCCAACAAAGTCAATGGCCTATTTTTCAAATGGTGCCTGGGTAAGGATGGGGATGAGAGGCATCCATCTTGATGGTTTGGATTTCTCATGTACTAACATATTTCACATACTTTAGTGCAATCTTTTGCATCTTGAAATAGGGAAGGCCACGACAAACCTGATTGTAGAACCTTACATGCCATAGCATCTCCAGTAGAATATCCTCCAACAATCCCATGATATGCCTCTTGTAAGAAAGTCCCATTCATGCTCTAGGACACATCAGTGAAGGAGCTTATCTTGGCTCAACTTGTATAGTTCCTCGCCAATAAGTTAAAAATGGGTGAGATGAACTGTTAGCTATTTCTTCTCCTTGATCATCATAATCTAGGGCACATATCCAGATGTTATAAATACAATGATCTCTACCAAATCTTTTGGGATGTACTAGACTTTATATAATTATGTGTTAGGCATATCATCTTCAATAAGCACTATTTCAATGCCAAAGTTGATGTGGGACAAATGGTCTAGGCCCAAGTTTTATTTCTCAAGTTTGACTACAATAAAGAACTAGAAATCTCAAAACAAAACTATCCATCGATAAGTGCACTTGTGGAGAATAGGTTTATTCACTAGGTACTTAAGTGCCTCATGATCAGTGAAGAAGATGAAGGGGGTCACCAATTGGTATTATTGGAACTTTTGTAGGCCATAGACCATGGTAATCACCTTGCTCTCAGTTGTGGTGTAGTTTTGTTCTGCCTTGGTCAGTTTTTTCATTATGAAATAAATGGGATGGTCCATTTTCCCCTCCCCTGATTATGCCAAAATAACACTAATCACAGTACCAAATGCATTGACATGAACATGGAATGATGTCATCTAGTTAGTAAATTTTAATATTAGTGCGCTAGCCAATTTGAGCTTCAAGGTTTCAAATGCATCTTCTTGCATTGCACCCTAATAAAATGGGCTATCCTTTTGTAAGAGCTCTTCTAACAACACTATAATCTTAGAATAGTTCTTATGAAATTCCTATAGTACCCTTAATGGCTGAGAAAGGCATGGACATGCTTCTACATTGATGGGGTTTGGAGCTGAAGGATGATGGTAATCTTTGCAGGATTAACAAGTAGACCATCTTTGTAGATGATGTGCCTAAATAAAGTGCTATGTGACATTATAAAAACACATTTCTTAAGGTTCAAAGATATCTGCAACTACTTGCATCTCTCAAACATTCGGCACAAGTTGTCATAATAATCCTTCACTAACCCATGCATAGTCCATTCATCTAAGTATACTTAGAAGAACTTATGAATGATGTATTTAAAAGCAGTGATCACCACTTGAGAGAATATGATTGGTGCATTCTTGAGTCTAAAGGGTATCATGTTGTATGCAAAATAACCCCATTCTATTGCAAAGGTAGTTTTGGGCTTATCCTCCTCCTTGATCCAGACTTGATGGTATCCTAAGAACCCATCAATGAAATTGTATATCTCATAACCTGTGATGCCATCCAAGACTTCATCAGTGAACGGAGTCAAAAATGGGTTGATTATGCAGGCATCATTTAATAATCTATAGTTGATATAAATTTGGATGCACCCATCCTTCTTGATATTGATGACCATGGGGATAACCCATTTAGAATCTTGCATAGGGTAGATGATGTTTGTAGCTAGCATACCATCATTTTATATTTTGACCTTGGCACAAAGATTGGGGTTCATCTTATAAGGTCGCTTCTTGACAAGTCTTATGGCATCGACTAGCTTGATGCTCATCTTCCCAAGGGATGGGTGTGTCCCTTTAATGTCTCTATAGTTTCAAGGGAATAGGTCTTGGAATTCCTTAAGGAGGTCCACAATACGTGCCAACTCCATGTCAGACCAATAGGCACCCAAAATAGCAATTTTTGGTTCTCCTTCTGAGCTGATATCTACCTTTATCATTTTTATTGGCATGTGGTATGGCTCATTCTTCTCCTGGTATGAATCCTTGACCTGTCTACTACCCTTAGTTGTTTCTAGTCAGAGGTGGGTAGGGTCTTCTTCCTCTAAAGCGCTATCCTAAACTTGGTACACTAGCTTCCTCTTGCATGTCAAAAATGTCTAGTTACATGCCTTCAATGTTTCATCATCCTCATCACTAAAGTCACTATTTAGGGTTTGTTCTTAAAATAAAGTTGGGAGCACCAACCCCTTTTCACCAAACTTTTAATTTAGGTGCTCCTCCAATATTGCAGTGTCCTCAAACATTGACCTTCAAACTATCTATAGTGGCTCAATTAGTTAAAGGTTTTGTGAAGAAAAAGGAGAAGGTGTGAATAAATTACTCCTTTAATACATCCTAGTTAGTTGTCTCATAGTGCATCTCATTCACAACATACCATACCCGCACCCAAGTCTTTAAGGTCTTATAGAAGGCATGCACCCATAGGTATCTTGGTGCATTTTCACCACAAATAGTCCAAATTTATTAGCAAAGGTGCACATGCACTATAGGGTCAGAGTCACCAGAGTAGACTAAGATGTTTAGGTTCTCATTACTCTTCTCGAATATAGTGCAAATAGTTGCCTTCACATCTTGCCAAATTGGTAAGATAGGCCTTTGTGTTTCCCACCAATGAGCGACAATACTCTTTAATGTATACACTAGTGCACCCATTCTATCCACCTCTTTTAAGATGCATGATTTAAGGTCACAGACATACTCTTCCACTGGCTTGCTCCCCTCATATCTTGGGAGCACTGTAAGCTTGCACTTACTAAGGTAAAACACTCTCTTTCCCTTCTTCTTGGTGAAAGGGAGCTACCTTTTAGAAGCATGATCAATTTGGAACTAGTCTATCTTTATTGGTTTTGGTGCCTTTGCATGTACCAAGCAACACCTTTAACCAATGATTTCATATGCTTCTTCGACCCATAAATCACAAGAAACATCGATGGTGTTCAAGGTTGATTATCCATCTTCCCAAGAAAGCACTCCTTGATCATTGGGGTTTAACATCTCAGTGCCTTGCATCATGATGTTATATATGTGGTTGATTTCATCCTTGAGGTATACACTCTCGACATAGGGGGTCCTTAGTCTTATGAGAGGGGTATAACTACCTTATCCTTTCTATTCTTGAATGTCATGAGCACTTCTTGAAGCACATATCTACGTTATTTGCATAGCACCATGACCTTCTTAAAAGTGCCATGTAGTTATTTTATTCTGCCAACTCGATCACTTCAAAGTCAGTGTGGAAGTTGGCACCCATGATATCTAAAACTACATTCTTCAGAATTTTGATAGGCTACATCCAGGTCTTATTGGCCATGAAAATTACATGAGGGGAATGCCTTAAGGCTGGCCTACCCATTTTCTCCTAAGCATTATTGGTCAATATATTGACCTCAGTGCCTATGTCTATAAGGACCTCACATACAAACCATTTATCAATAGTGGAATTCATGAGGAGTTGTTGGTCATACTCCACGTTCTATGTATACCAAACTTCTCGTGCCCTCTCCATGTGTGGTGTAGTAACTTCAACTAGCTTCTAACCTGCATGCTCAAAGAGCAAGTTCTTTAATATGGGAAACATTCCCTCTATTCATAGGAGGTGTAAGATCTTAGTTAATTCTTGTATCTTAATTTCTTGGTTTTCTTACTTCTTTTTGGAGGTAGTTGCGTGTGCTTCAATATCTCACACTAATTGGACCTCACCTTGCAAGTTCTGGATGACACTCATAACCTATTACAATACATTTTTTTAGCATGCTAGGTATGGGTAAGGTGTAACTTTGGGTTTAGGCCACGTTATAAGCTTAATGTGACCCTTATCCCTATATTCTAAGTGAAAATAATGTATTAGCACAACTAGAGACTGAGTGGTGAATCCACTGCAAGTAGTTGCCTACACCTTAACTATCTCTTTATGGGTCAGTTGCACCTTCAGGGTCCCCTTCTCCATTTTTGGCTCATGCCTGATTATTCTTATGCCTTTGTCTATGTCAGGCCTACCTTGGTTTAACTTCTTGTATAGGTCAGAGCATTCCTCAACCTTATAGGATCCTTGATAATATCAACATGTGGGATGTGGAGGGCAGTCACATTGATAATGCTCTATCGAGCCACACTTATAACATGAGTGTAATGAGAACCTTCCACCACTGTATCCTCCACCTCACCCTCTAGCACCTTGTTATATCCCAAAGCCTACATTTAGTTGACCATAGCTTTCATTTCCTTGGTTAGCCTACCTGACTGCTGTAGTGGTCTACCTTGTGCCTCTTTCCATGTTCCTGTGCATCTCATCAATCACATGATAATTAATAGTGGTGTGAGTTTAGGCTTCACACAACTAATAATAGATGGTTATGTTAACCTAACTAGCACATTACAACAAAGGGTAGTTGCGAACATCAAGTACCTCTTAGCAAACTTCATAGATTAGAAGTAATGTGTGCACATTCTTTCATGGGTATTTATTCCTATTATGGTCTTATACTTGGTAGTCGATACACCATAATCCACTTCGAGTATCTTGCAATTAACTAGTGGTAAGGTTTCAGAGTTGGGAGGCCATAGACACAATCTATGCCTCTATAAATGGGTTGATTCTAGTATCTATACTTTTAACTACCTCATCTCTAAGCATGGCTTCAAGTACTTCATGAGGGTCTATAAAAGTATTCATGGAAATCGTTCTTCAGAACAACACTAACAACCCTCCAATGAACCACTGCATATGTTGGGAAGGGTAAATATCATAAGGGAGATTAAAAAGGAGAGTTTTAGACCTTGCATCATATAGGCACACACTTTATGATAGCCCTTGTGTAATTTCTTTGAGCATGATGATGCTCTGCTATTCAAACTCTAGAATGCCAAATTCCTTAAGGAATGCATCCTTTAGGATATCGTAATTGACCATAGCCTAGTTAGGGTCAAATTTCCTATACCAGGTATGGGCATGATCAAGTAGAGTGGTCATGAACTGGGTTACATTGCACTTTGATTCAATTATGCCCTAAACATGCCACTATAGTTCACACTTCAGCACATGTTCTATGACATTTTCCAGGTCATGATACTCTGGCAAGTGCATGGACATTTTGTAATAGATTTATTAAAGGGGGACAACTAGGATCTGAGGCACTTGCTCCCTTGACATCTATCTTTGTGGCAACCCTCTAATGCCTCTAGCCATTGGGTTAGGCATTGGTCCCATTATTATTATTGGTGCCATTGATGTCAAAGACACTATGCTACTTGTGATGTTGAACCATTTCTTGAGGGTTGTTGCCCACTTTGTTTTTCTAACATCAGTTGAGCTAGTATGCTTTCACTCAAGTTCTATTGTGGTGAACTAGCACCAACTATTCTAGAGGTAGTTTCACTCACCTCCTGGTGGAGAATAATTTGTTCAATCATGAAGTTACACTCAAAGTCTGCAAAATATCTAAAATCTATGTCGATGATAGGGTTAATTATCACTTCTATACTCTCTTCAAGTGGGGGAACCAACGAGTGAATATGCATCACAAGTTCAAAGGGGGTAGGTGCATCAATTGTATCTCTAGTCACCAAGTTTTATAAGAACCCAATAGATTCCACACCTATCAAATATTGAGCTTGATTTATCATTTCATTATTTTTCATATGCTTACACTATTGCATTTCAAGATATCCTTCCCCATGCCCTTCTCACTTGTTATGGGTTGTCTCGAAACTTCTAGGTTCTAGATCTTCCATCAGTCTGCACTGTCTTTTATTATAGGTATGTCTTCTGAGCTCTTGGGTGTCATTCTGCTCATCCCCTTCTATTACTCTTCACCTAAACATCCTCTTTTCCCCCTTTGTGTTGCTCATATGTGAAAGCACTTTAGCATTTCATTTATAAAGTTTCAAACTCATAATCCACCATTAGTTTTTTAAGCTTTGCATAAAATTCCTTCACAAATATGCCTCTAGGTTCATGCAAAAATTGATACTCTACTTTCTTAGGGCAGGAGTATGTTGAGACTACAAACTCAAGCATGTAACTGTTCATCACTCCTTGCCACCATTAATCTACTACTCTAGTCCAAGTGGCATCTAGTGTCTTAAGCCTCTCTAGGCGCTCCTTCATCCCCTCATAACACTATACATAACTCCTTTGGTGGGTTGAATATGTATCCAACCATAAATACACATGTTCAGGTAACTCATTAAAAAAGGCCTCATATAGAGAATCATATAGGTTATGCTGAACCCACTTTCTCAGCTTTTTCCCTTTACAGGTTGAATGCAATAGCATAAAGTTATCTTTTACTTATTGCAACCAACACATAATATTTTTAAGGGAGAGTCAGTACATTATTCTTTCACACCATTGCAATAACAAAATTTAACATGGGTCTCGACAACATAACCAAAATGTTGTAGAAAAGCTAGGTGCACAAGGTTATCTTAGTTGGTTATGGACTTATCACACTTAGGCACAAACTTGTGATTATCTTTCTATGCTCAACATTTTTACACTCAAATGCACCAACATCAATCCACATAAGGCACATGCCTTATGTGATCACCCAGAGCATAGCTGAGAAGGAATTGAGGCCCACGTTGGGCTAGTTGTGCCATGGTGCAAGACATTTAATATAGAACTTGGTTAATTCAAAGAAGGCTTTAGGAAGATTCATAGGCACAAGCCCTTCATGGGATAATCTTGATGGCCTATAGGTAGAAGACTTTACTTAAATAAGGCTATCATCATGTAGGCATTTGACAGGTCAAAGGATAAGTTTCACTTCATACACAAACTAGGCAAGAGCATTTGGCATGATATTTATGCTCATACTCTATAGTTTTGTGGTGATATCATCATTTACTATAGGGATGCCATTAACATCATGAACTAGTAGCTCATAAACAACATTCCCAATATAACTATATTGAAATTACAACATTATAATCCTTTTACATATCACGAGCAATTCAAATGATGTATAAATCAGATAGAGTACCATTTATAACAACAACCATTATCATTAATCAACATTAAAAGAGTATGCAAAGTTTATAGGAGTTAAAATAGAGTAAAAGCTTTGCTCAAGCTGCTTAACATCCTAGAGGCTCATAGGTGATCTTGGGAACTACAAAAAGAGCCTTCATGGCATTCAAGCTAGTCCTAAGTCTAATGGTAGTCATTGCAATGCATATAGGACCAATTTAAATTGTCTAGAGCTTTGTTGCACTCAATTTATGTCATTTGATCACTTGGTTTGAGATACTTTTATAACTTTTCAAGAACATCTTTGCCAGGGTGGAGTGTGCATATTAGGTGCCGAGCTAGAGCCTTTATAATCATTCCCACTAGCTCCATCACCTTACTCCCTTTACACTATAATTGTAGATATTACCCAACTTGGAAGATGTCTCAGAAATATTAGAATTGGTTAGCTAGCTATTAGTCAGCGCAAGGTGTGTGTTGATTCCTCCAGCTAGCGCTAAGATGCCAAAATATCTCATCACCCAAAATGATGCCTCACACTGATGTGTCTGTCATGCTGGCATGAATCCTTAAATACTAAAATAAGGGGCCCAACATTATATTTAATATAAAGTATAGGTTTTTAAAGTATAAAAGTAAAAAAAAAAAAAAACCCTAAATCTTCCATAAAAATTTTGTGGTATGGCTATATTAAAATGATTAGATAAATGTTTATTAGCTTTTTTTAACTCATCGCATGGTTTAAAATTTATGCATATTGTTTTATCTTGCTTTTCCATTTGGGTATTTCAACCCGATGGAAGTGGCCACATTTTTCTACATGGATAGGTTTTTATCTCTCTACCAGTTGAACAATGAGGAGAAAATGGTGCTTGAGATTCTTTTTTTTGAATAAAACACTTCACCATTCTTCATCTGGTGGTATTGGGTTTTATTCATCAACTGTAAGACATTTTGGGGTTTCCATTTTTATTCTTTATTAGAGTGGTTGGGCTGAGTATGTGATTGGAGTTTTATTAGCCTACTGACTCACCTTTTTTGGGTGTGGTTAAATTACTTTTTGGTGATTGAATATTAACTTGGCATTTATAAAAATAGGGCTTATTGTTGTAAAGTTGATTCTTGTTTAAACCCTTTTTGATATTCTTGTTTCATTTACCTTCCCATATAAAGGGTTAGATATAGTGATTTTATCACATGTTGTGGGTGATGAAATGACTATACCTGACTGATTGGCAAATGGGCAAGTCATCTAAATATTTGGTGTTATAATTATTTATTTTTGAATGCATTCATTATGTGAATATTTATTATTTGTTGTAGTAGATGATTTTGTATCACTTGAAGTGATGGATTATATGTTGAAACTATGGTACCCCTGGAATATATGATGAAGGTTGACTGGGTTCAACTTAATATTAAACCTTTAGAGGATAAACAAAGGTTGCCAATCCTTGTATGTTTGTTGGTGTTTATACTTTTAGTTTTGAAATGATTATTGGTTAAAGAAACTACTGTAAAAATATAGTGATGATTTTTATCCCTTATTACTCATACTCTTGTCACAAAGACCCAAAAATCAGACTCCACCTCCCAGTTGATGGTTGGGGGTGGTAAGGGCCATCGATTGGGGGGCTCATAGGGCATGTCAGGTCATGATAATTCATATAGAGGAGTTATATTACTTAGCTGGTTAATTATTCTAGAATATGACTCATTGTATTAATTAATCCTTTTATCAACTATTGTTATTATATCATGTTTTACAAATGCAAAATAACACTTAGGTGATATACCAAATAGAAACATGGATAATTAAATAATGTTGTTCATTCATTATTTTAGTATTTTGTATGTTTTTGATTGAATAATTTAGTTGGTTGTAGACCTCCAATAAAATGGAAAGGTTAACTAGGTTACAAGTTTGAGTTACTATTTTAATGAATGTAGTTGTTATAGTGTTAATAGTTCATTTGTAGATTAGTGAGTATCAGTTAAGAATTTGATTTCATTACTCATGGATTCTTTATATAGGATTGGGCTATTATTAAATGTTGTGTTTAAAATATAGAACTTATATTGGCTGCACATGCATACTAAATTCAAGTTGTTATACATGAGAATTAGTATATTTTATATTGTTGTACCAACACTTTTATAACATAAATTATGAGTTCTTTTGAATCCAAAAAAACACTTTACATGGGAATGGTTTCTAGCCATTAGATTCATTTTATGGCATGTTCATAAATTTTTGATAAGCTGATGTTATTGAATTCTTTTGGCATGCTACAATCATACAAATAATTGCAAATTAGTCATTATCATAACTAGTTAAAGCTATTTGAGTTGCATAAGTTGTCATTTATTTAGAATTCATCACTACAAGGTTATAAATCATTATGAAAAGCAAAAAATTGTATCATTTGTTGAATATATTTCATCTAAGTTCAAAATATTGAAGGATTTAGTCCAAAGATTAAAATTGGTTCAAGTATCCTTGAAGTTAGATTTCCTTGGATTATATTCTCTTTGTCAAAATAAAGGATGTGTTGAAATCATGCTAGTTTGTATAATCCATTTTATATGTTGAAATAAATTTCTTGAGCTTATAAATAGGAGAGAGAACCATTTTAAATATTGAAAGTCATTTATTATAAATTATTGTTCTTAATTCTTAGTGTGTACCAATGTTTGGATTCAAACAATATTATCAAAATGAAAATAAAATCTAAAACCTTGATAAACACCAATAGGAAAGGATAGAAAAAGTAAATCAAAACTAGTAAAACATTCTTACCATGCTCCTTACCTTCTCATGCCTCCATTCTAGGATTCAAATGCATGTGATTAGACTTAGATTGACAAAGTGATGTTTGATGTTGGATTTTGGATGATGGATTGGATGCTTGATTCGAGGACTTGCTATGAGACTTATAGAATAATTTTGGCATGGATTTGGTATGAAATCAATAGATTATTTGAGAGTGGGGTGGGAGCTTTGTTATATAGATGGAGGGAAGATCAAGGGTTGAGGTTCAAAGTTAGTGGGATGAGATCAATGGTGGTGGAGTTTCTATGGAATTTTTAATTCCATAGAAATCTCTAGAATAGGAAAATTCTAGAGGAAGGGGGCTAATTTGGAGAGATTTTTAGAATCCTCTAATTCTAGAAATCTCCCCATAGGGTTTTAGGGGTTTAGGGAAGGCTAGTGTAGGGTGGTGGGTGGGTAGTTAGAATATTTTTGAATTTAAAATTGGATAGTGAGATTAGGGAGTAGGTTAGTAGATAATGGGGTTTATTAAGGGATAAATGAGGATTAGGATTCCTAGGGATGTAGGAAAACCTATGGGGGTAGGCTAATAAGTGGTTAGGTGGGGTTATGGGATTTAAAAATTCCCATGTAATAGATAAACATGATTGAATTAAGACAATGGGAGGTTAGAGAAAATTAATAAAGAGATGGGATGAATATGGTTAGCGAATGTAGATTAATGGAAGGGGATATTAGATTAATGGAACAAGAATGGGATAAATTAGTAGGATAAAATATAATAAGTAGAATTAGTGTCGACTAATAAGAATATTAATTGACTATAATGAAGTGAGCAATTTAGGTGCATACATTTTGCCCCTCTTTGAAAGGGCATTGTGAGTGGATGAAGTGGAAGGAGTAATGGTCTTTCAAAGAAAAACCATGTCATGGATGAATGTTAGTATATGATGTTAGTGGGTATGATGCCTCCTTGAGGGGACATGTTGGGAAGAATGAGCTGGATGGCCACTTGAAAGATGAAACAATGGGTGGGATGAGATGGATAGATGAGGGGGTGGGATGCTAAATGTGGGATAGAGGATGAAGAAGATAAAGTTGACTTGAGAAATGAGCTAAAAATTGATAATGATGCCCTGACAAGGACACATGCATAGGGAATAAAGATGATGGGTGTCATAATTGTAGACACATCCCAAGGGGGAATCAACCGCAATAAGATGATGATAGGATTAAAGGGCCATAAGCTTTAGACTTATCCCAAGCAAGGACACATACAAGGGAGAGCTATTGGCCAAGATAAGACTAATGTTTTGATAATATTAGTGATGGGTGTATCTCAAATCTAAATTGATTGATATGATTTAGGTGATGATAAAGAAGAAATGATATGATAAAGTGACCAAAAGGATTGGGATGATGCCCCTAGCAAACACACATGCAAGGGAATAAGGGAGGAGAAAGTGGCCGAACTATCTTTTGGTACTTAAGAGTGGCTAAATGCTACCTACATAGTCTAGAAAGGCCTTAGGCTAATTTAGTTCTGACTAGAAGATGGTGATGATAATGATGATGATTATATTAGAAAGTGATGATGATATGGATGATGATAAGGATGTTAGCTGGATAGGCCAAGAGGATTGGATTAGTGATAGAAATAATGATGATGAGTCTATTAGATGAATGATGAGGGTTGGTGTGATCAAGCCATCACAATGTCATAAAGCTCATCATAGTCTAAGTAATCCAAAAATATAATACTTAACAAGATGTCCCATGATATAGACATGACCAGGAGGACATTGTGCCAAAGTGCATGGGCAAGTAGTGAACTTTACATCCTTGAGGGAACTTTTGGTGTCCTCATAACATCCTTATTCATTTCCCTATAGTCAAAAAATGACATGAAAAACATGAGACAAACAAGATATATACATGACATGCTAATAAGACAAATAGAACAAACAAGTAACACACACACACAAGTATCTACATGCAGTGTCATAATGTCTTGCCTAATGATAGGACAAGTGACCAGGTGATGTAGGATTAGGATGATCATGATGTGATTATGGGACTTAGGATGGGGTTAGATTTGGATAAGATGATCAAGATAAAGATGAAATGTTACCCATAGTTTAGTATAGAAGGATGGAGAATGGGAGAAGGTATTTGCATATTGATTTTGTCTTGAAATTTGGTTAAAAAGTGGCCAAAGATGGTGATAGACAAGTGATGACCAAGGATTACCAATAGAAAAAGCCCTGTAAGAATTCCATCTAGAAAGGAGACCAAGATATGATGGGATCAAAGACCTTTCATAATAACAAAGAGTGATGTGATGGGTACTAGATATGAAAAGGGGCTTCTTAAGGATGTTATGGGTCCCAGATGAAAATCTTGACAAGGTGATGTATGTTGATAAGACTCAGCCAATAGGATGAGATGGAAGATATGAAACGATGGGTGACCACACCAATTTGGTCTCAAGACAAAATTTGGTATCCAAAATATGGGATAAATAGGAAGATAAGAGATGGATGGAGATGGGTGAAACTAGGGGTTTGGTGATAAGACAAGACACTATGGACTATTTTTTGGCTTTTTGTGAGTTTTATGATTTTTTGGGTTTTTGACATTTTTCCATTTTTAGGGATTTTTTGGATATTTATATACATTGTACAAATGGGGTTACTATCAAAGGAATACCAAGCCTAAAAACCATGATGAAGATGGATGGAATGATGGATGGGATGACAAAGGATGACAATGATGGGGACCAAAGATGAATGAACTAGGGATAGCCAATGACCACATTATGAAGAAACTAGATGGTTATTTGCTTGAGTGTCCATTAGAGGATATGCCAAGATGGTTCAAGCATAATTCTCAAGACATCTTCCACTTCTTTACAAAGGTCAAGATAGGAATGATGGAAGGCATGATGGTCATAATAGGATTGGGGATATGATTATAGACAATGGACCAAGGTATGGACAAGGTTGACGAGGGATATGAAAAGTATGGATGAATTGACAAGGGATATGAAATGGATGGATTTACACCCAAGTGTCGAGGAATAATACAAACAATAGATTATTCTACCATGACACCAAAAATTGGTTTTCATCATGGTACTTGGCCAAGGTGCCAAAAGACTGGTTTTCACCATTGAACGAATGATTTTTTTTTGACTTTTTTGAATTTATTGGGCATCTTGATTTATTGGATGATGGATGAGATATAAGGTGTGAATGTTGAATGGATTATTTAGCCAACACCAGTTCTATGATGGGTGCTAGCCTAGATGTCTTGGTGGCCTTTAGTGATTCTTGATGGTGACCCCTCTAGATATCTAGACCAAGTATCATCATTGCCCCTAGGAGAGACAATGTTGCCTGGGTCAATGATGTGGGGTATGGATTTAGTTAGAGCTTGATGGGGACACATGGGACTTAAATAGATGATATAACTAGATTATATGATGGGTTCATGATAGGATGATATGATGGATGATGAAATATTAGGTTAGGGATATGATAGTGTTATGGGTGATAGGGGATTATGACTAGTAGTCACATACACCATTGGGGTATCAGGCATTCTTAATTTGATTGGTACCAAATAATAAAATAATGCAAGAGATCCAAGACACTTTGACTTTGGGGCTCATCTTTGATCTGATTATTTGATGGATGATCAGTCATTCTCTTGACATTATTTAGATTTTGATCCCCCCTTGGTACCTAATTTTTGGATTCACCAAGGGAGATTGATATTTGAATTGATATATAATGATTATTGTGATTTTTATAGTCTCTTAGTGCCAGATATCAGGCTTCACTAGGATAAGACATTTTTGGATAAGGTCGATGATGTGACTCTTCTTTATTTTGGATGATAGGATCAAAGACTACTTGATTATGATTTATGACTTTTAGAATACTATCTTGGACGTTTGGATTTTTTGTATACATTATATTGCTCAAGGAAGGGTCCAATGATGCATGCTCCTGTTCATCTTTATGGAGGTAAGTGATTAAATGATCATTGACGGGGAGAAAAGGGTCCATGATGGATGAAGATGGTGGTGAGGCCCTGATGAGGTCAATGAGTGGTGATGGGGCAACATATTCTTTATATGGGTTCCTAAGAGACTCAATTTTGATATTAGAGAAAATCTCCTTAAGTTCAATAAAAGGATCACTATGACTAGCTGCAGTAGATGCATCCAAAGGAGGATTAAACTCACTTTGACAATCTTCAATAGATAAAGATTGAAAGAAATCATTTATGGCATCATTATCTTCAATGGAATCAAAATATATGCTTGGTAATGGATTAGAGGTATTTAGATTATAAGTATCCTCTAGAAGATAGGGATTATCATCATCAATGAGGGATGAAATTTCTAATGAGGAATCTGATGTGGATACGGTTGTTGAACATGATCCCATAAAAGATAAGACCCATGCTGACTCTGATGTGCAAGATGCAATATTTATAATAGGAGATTCATTATCCATAATTGACCTCTCAATATAGGGTATTTGATGTGATGGGTGAGAGGAAGATGAGGGATGAAGGATGGATTCAAAGAGAGGGCCATGGAAGGATTCATGAGATATGGGTGGATGAAGCTCATGGGGAATGGACTTGGCTTTTATAGAGGATTTTTCAGTGATGGGAGTGGTGTCTTGACCTTGGATTGGAGAGAGAAGGGCTTGATCATGACTTGAAAGGGGGTCTTGACATTCCTCTTTTTATTCACCTAGGGATTGAGACTCATTTGGTTCATCATCAATTATTATATCACCATGGTCAATGATGTATTGGACAAAGTCTTGGAAAGGTCAACATCGATTAATGGTATGCCCCCATGTTTGATTATATGAATAATATTAGTTTTTATTATACCAAGAGGGTGTAGGCTTAATAGTATCAAGATGTCAGATAGGTGGATAGACCATCATGTTAGGAATGACTAGTTGGTTGAAGAGGGCCTCCAATGATATGGGAAGGGGAGTATAAGGACTTGCTTCATGTTATGACTTAGATGTGGTAGCATTGGACTTAAGATCAAATAGTTATGGACATGCCAGGGTTAAAGGATTAGAGGTGGCCAAGATTGGATTCCCTTTGCTAGTATGGGAATGGGGAGTTGATGGTTTATGACTAGAGGATGGAGGATTGGTACAAGATTCACATCATGGAGTTTGGACGGAAGGTGCAATGAGTGATATGGGATTAACACCTTCGAGAAGTGGTACACCCATCATAATGAGTCATAAAAGTATCTCATCCTTGTTGTCACGTATGTATTAGTCAATGAAATTAGGGTCTAGTTCCATGGTGATGGTTGATAGATGATGGATGATGTAGGTAAGATAAGGATGGGATAAGATTCTTGAACAAAATAGATCGAAAGGACCGAGCTAGTGTGATAGGTAACAATGGAGATGAGATAGACTAATGGATTAAGGACTATGATCAAATGTTAGACTAATAGTGCAATAGGTGCTAACATCTTATCAATAATGTCTAGTTGTCAATATAGCAAAAGGATTGAAGGATTTTGATGGGTGCCTAAATTCAAACCAGCAAGAGGATGATATGATAGGTGCTAGTTATGAATAAGGCAAGATGATTGGACTAGGGATGATTGATAGTTGATGGGTTTGCTAAATTGAGATCGATAAAGTGACAAGATGCTAAGAAGCTATTGATTATGATATGAGACTTGACCAAGTGGATTAGGATGATAGGATGGTGATAAGGTGATAAGATGATAGGGGAGGATAGGACTAGCTCAAAACCTTAGACTAATTTGCTCAAGATGGGATGGGGTAGGATTAGGTGATGAAGGTGATTAAGAAAATAGAATAAGGATAAGTGTGATTATGAAATGATAAAGGGGTAATGAAATGTGGATGATTTGGACCCGTATGTGTCCAAAAATACCACTAGGATAAGATGAGGTGGTGATAGTATGGGTGATGAAGGCAAGGTCAAGACAATCGACTAGATATGGATTTAAGATAAGATGTGGATGATAAGGTATGGTTAGGATGTGATTAAGGGATGAATAATGACGTATGGTCTAATGATAAGATGTGATTAAAGGATGTACAAGAGATCAAATTTGTATAATAAAGTGAAACAAGAATATACAAGGTGGAGGGATAATGAGATAAGGTGGTATGGAGATGATTGGGACTATGGATGAGGTGGGCTTAGGATAAAATGTGGATGGTGAGACAAGATGGGATTAAGATAGGTGATGGGTTATGATGAAATATGTAAGGGGGTGATGTCAATAAAATGATATAGGAATGATGAATACTATGGTGTGATTGATGGATAAGGCAAGGTCAAAGTGAGCTGTGATTGATTCTGGATGAGGTTGTCTTATGACAAGGTGTGACTAGGATGATGGATGAATGTGAATAATATGGGAGTCTAGTAGAATTTATAGGAGAATAAATGATGTACAAGAGGATGACATTAAGATATACAAGGTGTGATTATGAAGTAGTGTGATTGATTAATGACAGTTGTATATGGTTTGACCTAGATGAGATGATAAATGGGATATAAATAATAGGTGATGGGATAATGAGATGAGATAATGAGGTGTATTTAGAATAAGGTGTAGATAATGAGGTATGATTAGGATGTAATTAAGATGTGACTAAGAGGATATACAAGAGAACAAAAATATATACAAGGGGGATGAGACTAGGATATACAATATGATGATTAGGATGATCAATGATAAGGAAATATGGTTAGACCAAGATGTGATAGAGATGATATGGTAGATGGGATTAGACAATATATACAAGATGGTGATTAAAATATGCGAGTGGATGTGGTGGTGGGTAGATATGGTTAGATTAGGATGGCATAGACAAGATAGTGATTAGGCAAGGATGTAGAATACAATGGGGTGATGACCAAGGATAATGGGATATGGTGAGACTAGGAAAGGATGGGGTGACTATTATAAGTGGGTGATGACATGGACTTGGGATAAGGATGTAAGATGTGAATGGCTAAGGATGTGTGGTTATGATAAAGAGAAATATATATAAAGAGACTATATATAATGATAACTAACATGTACAAGATGAGATGTAGGTGATAAGGATGTGGATCAAGATGAGGATAATGATAAGGATGATGATTTGGAATGCAGACAAAAAGCATAGTGGGATATGCACAAGATGATATAATGGTGATGATAGAATATACAAGATGATATGTACAAAGGACCTAGATAGGCTCAAATAGGTAAAATGCTAACTTGGCTCACAAATAACATGAGTCTAGCACAACACACTCAAACAAGCAAGCCACAACCTATGATTAGTAAACTAATGGGAGTGTAATATGATGTCCACACCATCTAATGGTTCAAAAACATAATGGGTGTAACACAACACACACCCAATCAAGCAAGCCATAACCTATAATTAGTAAACTCAATTGTGTGTAACTCGATGTCTATACCATATAGAGGCTACACAAGTGATGTTATAGGCTAGAGACCCATTACGAAATCAATTGAACCCTATCGACCTTGCTTGCACTTGATGGTCACTTGGGTGTTGTTATTGACACCAATAGTGGAACACCTATTATGATCAAAAGGTCCTATGCTAGGCTAAACAGGCTCCCTAAGGGCATCCCCTATATACATGACAGTATATTGGGGCCCAAGTCTATATATGGTGTTTTCTAATTCCTAGTTTAGAGAGTTAAATTTTCCCCTTCACAGGTGACTTGTATGGGGTCAACCTCTTAGCCTAACAATAGCTATCCCTGATTGTTATACTCTACCAAAACATAGAGTTTGGTTAGTATGTGGTGATGAAATCCACAACACTAACCCATATGTGCCAAGCCCATATGTGGGTGTTAATTATACATCACATGCTATCCTAAGGGAGGGGGTAACAAATAAACAATCAGACAATATGATTAATTAACCAATCTAATTACCTATGTGTGTTTGGCACAATATGAAAAATCAGCACATATAAAGAGAAATCAAAGATATATACACAGATAAGATTAAATACAAGTGTTTACAAAAAAGTATAAAGATAATGATATACTAAAATTAATGATCAAGATAATGAAATGTAAGATAAAATAAAAAAATGGCACCCCCTGCAAGCACAAAGGTTAGATATATGATGGGGTGCCAAAATCTCCAAGGGACCTACAATAAAAGTGTTAGCAAAGATGACTCTTACAATAAATAATATGTTGATCAAATATGCCTTAATAAAACACCCCTAAAATATCATAACTCGGCTCTATAATTTATTTGTGGTGAGTGGGACATGATGCAGGGGTTTAGGGGCAACAACCCCCAGTAGGGTCAAGGGGCAGAGCCCCTTACGGGGTCAAGGGGCAGTGCCCCTAGCGCCACTGCTAAAGGAAATTTAGGCTTTATGGGAGGCTTGAAGTGACTCAAAATTCATGAAAATTAACTTAAAAATGATCTCAAAAAGGACCAAATAAAAGGCAAAAATGACTACAAACCCGTGACTACATAGTGCAAAATTATGACTTACAGGACAAACCCACGACTAAAAGGGTTACGAGATTGCATATGTTATCTAACCATGATAGTTAACCAAAAAAATATGGTAGTCTGGTAACCCCATGACTGGGAACAATAATCGCATGACTATGAGTAGATCGATAGTAGTGGTTTTGTCATAAACCACAAAACAATGACTTAGATCAATAAACCGGTGACTAGCAGTAAAAATGAAAGTAGCAATATTACAGTGTTAGACTAAGATTGTGTGTGTGTGTGTGTGTGTGTGTGTGTGTGTGTGTGTGTGTGTGTGTGTGTGTGTGTGTGTGTGTGTGTGTGTGTGTGTGCATGCGTGTGCGTGCATGCATGTGCATGCATGTGTGTGTGATAAGTAAAGAAAAGTCCAAAAAATTAAAAATAATTGTATGGCTTTGGTTTAAATACAATTATTTAATGATAAAAATGCTAGAAAATGCCTATCACTAATATAAACTGGCTTAAACTACAATGTTGCAACTCAGAATGATAATCCTGATAGTTACAGGGCATCCCCATAATTGAGAGAGTAGTGGTATTACAAAAAAAGGAGTTACACCAGCCTATAAGATGAATCTCTAGCCAATCCTTTTGCCCCTGTGTTTCACCAATACCCTACAGGACATAAAACACCACTTGTTAGGAGCTATTTTCAAATATGGAGGGTGAAATGTTTATGTATAGAGGCATGTTCTAAATTTTCAACCAAAGGACAAAACCTCTAGTTTACAACTTACAAACCCTCAAAATTCTCCAAACAAGTCTTGAAAACACTATAGATAATGATTCAAAAATGATAGGGATAGTGTTTTACTAGACTGATAATAAAAGACAATACTGCCACTAGGATTTGCAATCCCACTATTACCAAGGCAATCCCGCTACTGGGATAGTCGTGAGATTGTCAAAAACATGTGGAGAGTTGATTTTTAAGGGGATTCTCTCTCTAACCTACACACAAAAGCAAGAAAAGCACACAAAACACCTACAAGAACAAAGGGTTAGCAAAAACAAACAACAATCTAAACCCTAACACAGTTTTTGACAATATCACTACTCAAAATGACAATACTATTATTAACAGATGAATCCCACTACTAGGTTAATGGTAGGATTATTGAAAATAACCTATAGGATAAATTGTTAGTGGTTTAAAATATCACAATTGGGATTAACAATCCTGCGATTCACATGGCAATCCCACTACTGAGAGAATAACAAGATTGTCAAAATGCTAAGCCCTTCTAAAGCCTTAACTGCTAATGGCCTAACCCAAAATATCATGACTCAGATTAAAAATACTGCTACTTAAATATTTCTACTTGTAGAGCAATACCATGACTTTCGTGAATCATGTGAAAAACACAAAATTTGGGCTTGATTCCACTTGCAGTTGCTCATGTAATCACCTAGAATGCTTCCAACAAGAGTTTTAGCCTAAATAAAGGAGGTTGGTCCCATCATAGTCGCCAAAATGTAGTATATTTTTGAGCTCAATATTAATTTAAACAAGATAAATCCAAACTCTAAACATAAACTGCTTAATAGGAAGGATTTATAAAGCAAATTAGAATGATAATAAGCTTACCAAATTCCCTTGCTCTACATTACCTCCTTCTAGGATTTTACAAGAGGATGCTTAGACTCAGATTGACAAAGTGATATCTTGATTGGAGATATTGAAAAAGGATGCTCGATGTTGGATCATGGATTTGATATGAGATTTCTAGGGTGATTTTGGCATGGTTTCCCTTCAAGCTTGCTAGTTGGTCTGAGGGTGGAGGGAGAGGTTAGTTAAATACAGGAATAGAGGGAAGATCAAGGGTTTATATTTGAATTTAGGAGAATGCGATCAATCGATAGGAATTATCCAAGGAATATCAAATTCCTTGGAAACTTATAGAATTAGAGGTTTCTAGAGGGGAGGGCTAGGTTAGAGAGAGTTATAGATTTAGAGAGTTCTAGAACTCTCTTTAGGAATTAATGATGATTAAGGGGAGGTTAGATGGGGATTAGGTGAGGATTAGAGTCATAGGGATGTAGGAAAGGATAGAGAGTAGGCTAGTAGATGGTAGGTGAGATCATGATAATTTTAAATTCCCATATAATGTCTAATTAGGATTAGATTAGGATAATAGAAGATTAGGTGGAATTAATGAAATAGTGAGATGGGATAAGGTTAGTAAAATGAAAAATTATTGGAAGAGGGATATGAGATTTATGGCTAGAAATAGGATAAATTAGCGGAACAAAATAGGATAAGCAAAATTAGTGTTGACTAATAGGAATATTAGTTGACTGTAATGAAGCAAGCAATTTTAGGTGCATACACTTAGATATCAAATAAATAATGCAAGCTTTTAAAATGACATTAGGATGTCAATATAGCCTTAATCTATTTTCCATTCATACTGAATAGATGTTATTACTTCATAGAATTCAACTATTCAATTTGTATAGCATTATTATTCTCCAAATAAATTAAAATGACATGATAAATTAAGTTATTACCTCATAGAAGCTAAAATCATGCTTGGGCCTAAAGTATAATGAGCTTGTTAGTGTTTTAAATTGCACATGTTAATAGTTGTTGAATTTCTAAATTATTAGTATAATTAGTTTGATGTTACTAACGGAACAAATCATGGAAGCTAAGGTAAAACACAAAAAAATTATAAATCATATAAACTAAATGGCATACTTTTATGATTCTTACGACAATGACCAGCTGACAAACAATTAACAGTTGAGAGATATAAGTCTCTAAGTGGCTAATTACGGGATAGTCTAGTAAGGTTAAGTAACCACTATAATCAAAAGCATAATATTCATTTATAACCTTGAAAAAGATTATAAACATTTCAAAATCATATTGTTACATTTAAAATTAAGGAACATAGTACGATGATCTGCATAATTATAGATCATGGTATAATGATCTTAACAAGGTTAATACTACAATGGGATATTAATTTACATGAAACTTATTAAATATATATTCCTATTAAATTTTCATGGATATATAGGTGCATTTATACATTGCTAAACTTGTTTAGATTCACATCATTGATTAAGTTAGCTAGAACAAATATTATTTCTTCATTATGAACCTTGGCTTATAAAAGGACATTGTATGAACAAGAAATGAATTCTTGTTATGATGACAATTATTTAGTATCCCAAGTATAATGAAGGGGTGGATAATCTACCCCAACCTATACCAAACTTACGTATATGTGATTGTATTAGATAAGATAAGGGCACCTAGGTGGTCCTATTGGGAAGGTATCTACCTCCATACAATTAGAACTTATAGCTATGGCTTGCATATCGATATGCTCTAAATTGCATGTGTATTTCTTAGGGAAATAATCTTCCTCATATAATCTTCAAGGGGTAATTACCTTCACTAAGGGTTTCATGTATATAAATATGGTTATAGGGATTGTGGTAGGTCACACAAAACTAAGTTACATTTAGTAAACTTGATTCACTATTTTCATTCTAAATTCTGAAAGAAGGGATACTTAATTTTTTTGGGGTCATTTCACATGCTTATTATCACTTTGTAATTGGAGTTTCATAAAAAATGGGTTGTGATCTGACTTAGGTTCCATGAGAGAGTCTTTCACTTCTAGCTCTTCAATTCTAGGTATATAATTTTACGATCATATAATGTAATCTATTAAACTATGCCCTTTATGTGCATTGCACGTATAATTCCCTAATTTTTCCCATATGATCATGTCATTGAACATAATCAAGCTATGTATGCTACATAAACCTAGTAGCTCTTATCCAAAGTGCATGATAACCCCATGCATATCATTTAAAGTTATGTTCCATTATTAATTTTCTTATTTTGTCATCCAAAGATTATTCTTTTCTAAATCCACATTATTTCCTATAATGTTGGCTTGTTTGTTTGTTGTCTTGCATTAAAGTCCTTTGTTAATAAAATCTCCCCAATCTTATTGTAGGCTAAAATGTCCCTCTGTAGGGATGAGCATAGGTCTTCACAGTATAAATTACGCTTCTTATATAGTTTAGAATTCTTGGGTGTAAAATAACATGCAATTATGCTAATGTTTGTGTCATTTTATATGATTCTTATTGAAATGTAATATTTATTTTCATCTTGATTTTCTATTACGATACTTCAGCCCCATGATTAATTTATTAACACCCTTATACCCACATACCCCTTACCATTTTTTGATGATTCATTCCATATTGCTACTTTCTTGTACCCTTCAAAATCTAGTGTTTTGCACCCATCATGCTCATGTGTTTAAGTCAAAATGATTATATCCATATTCTTTGCTATGGTCCCTAACCTGAGTCCACTTCTTGAAGGGTGGCCTCTATAATTATAGCATACCATTGTAAGATGATCCCAAGTGGGCCATATTCCCTTTTTGCTTTAGGTTTGTCAAGTTATGATACAATTTTTCCCATTGTCTAGGTATGCCCACTCCATTTGTTCCTTGTTGCCTTCTCCTTTTTCCTCTTCTTGTTTCTCTCTTCTGGTTGTATAAAGGTTAAGTTTACATGGATGTAATAGTTTGAGATTCTCATCATACCCTATTTCTTAATATTCTTGTTTTACCCTCAAAGTTCACCATTATGACCGGATATGCCTCTCTCTTTCTCCTTCTCTAAACTTACCAGTTCTACTTGCTTGTTTGATCTAACCCTTCAATTATAACTAGTCCGATAGGATGTCCCTTGTTAAGCTACTTTTATTCTCATGTTCTCCATAGTTTTTATCCCTTTGATGATTATATTTGATAATTTATCATAACATTATCATTCTTATATCATTTGATTCTTAGTTTGTCTCTCTATCAACTCCTTTTGTTTGCCCCTTGGTTCCTTTACTACTTGTGCCCATATTTCAACCTCTTCTAGTTTATTTCTTAGCTTGTTATCTCTCATTTACATGTTGTGAAGTTCCTATTAAACTTATTTTTGTATGTTTCATTTATCTCTACATTCTTTACCTTGGGACCTATTAGAATGTGAATGTTTTGTTTGAGGGTCTGCCATTTGTGTTGTCCAACATTCACAAGATTTTAAAGTTTTAACCACTTGTGCTTTAAGCATATTGTTGTCCTGTTACAACATTTTATTAGCAATCTATACCCTCCATCAATTTTCACATTTTTTATTTTTTACCTTGCTTACATACTTTCTAATCTCTCTTTCAAACTCATTAGCTCTTGCACATTGTGCTTTGGTGACCAAATGAGTGGAATCGTTGTAGGGTTGTAAGTTTCCTCGCCATCTTGGATATACTCTTGGTGCCTCTACCCACAATTTTATGTGTTTCCTTTCTTCCTAGCATGATTTTTTTAATCATATTTTAATTATTTCCCTTGATCCACATATGGTTTTGGTTGTGTTTTATATTCCAAATATGCAATGGAAATGGTTATTATTTATGATCAAACTAATTTTGTCTATGTGGTTGTGCCTCATTTATTTATAACATTTATTTATGTTTTTTTAAAGTTGTTATCTACACTCAATCTTATCGATGCCTTAAAATCCCCTAATATTATTTTTCATTGATATATATTATTTTTGATATCACTTCTAGAGATGTTGCAGTTGGTTGTGATGATGATTTGGTATTATGTGGGATCCCTATCTTCAACAGATGTACAAATGTATGTGCTTCGATAACCCTGTATGCTGTAGTATTCCATCCATTGATAGGGTTTATTTATATACATATGCATTTATTATCTCATTTTATGTTGTACCCTTTGATGTTACAATAATTTTTGATTGGACCATGATTCCAAAATGTGGGACCTAAGGTTATTTGATCTCCAACTACAACAATTATCTCACCTTTGGAATGATATTCCTTAATGAGAGGTCTCCCTCTATGACAACCATTTTTAACCCTTCCAAATTTTGTGACTTTATCCTAACACCTTTCTTTCATGTTCCCTATCGATACTCCTTTGAAGCCTCATTAATGTTCTCTGATACTATTTCATCTTAGTTTTTATAAAACAAATAAAATTTTATGTGGTTATATAGTTATAAAATTAGAAATATCAGATGTTAAAGATGTAAAATTTTTAACTATTGTGATATTGACAAAATGCTAAATATGGAAAGTTATTATTTTTAGATAACATCAAGAATAAATATACTTAACTTGCACACTAAATTTTGTTGAGCATTATGACTATTTGTAAGTGGAAATCATGAGAAAATGTGATTATACAAGTTTAGGATTAGACATAAAATTAGAAAGAGATTATGGACAAGTTTGTTATAAGTGTATGGTAGTGTAGTGAGTTCCAATTTGTTGATTATAGATGTGTCCCAGTTGACTATGATAGGTTACTGGTAGGAAAGGCAAAGAAAGCAAAATGTTAGAAATGACAAATTAGAGGTAGAAGCAGAAGATATATATGGATATGACTGTTGTAAGAGGACATCAGAGCAATGTGCTTGAGTTCATTGATTTTATACTTGTCCATGTTGATTGTGACATATAATTGATTATTTCATCACCTACACATGCATTGATTAGGGTAGTATGTGTTCTCACACTTGCAGTGTCGTATGAGATACCTACAATGACAAGACCCTAACTTACTGCATACAAACCAAACTAGAATCAAATGGGGTAGGAGTTGAATTGGATGAAATAGATTGAGTTATACTAACCTTGGTCTATCCCCATTGAAAGACCAAATGTTGTACTACATTGCCAATACTTCTGAGAGGGCTTACGCTCAAATTTAGTTCTCTTACTTATGTGTATGTGTAACATTGTGAATGAAAGTATAGATGTTCTTTATCCTATTTTAACCTTAGCATGAGTATGCAAATAAAGATTCAACCTTGAATATGAATTTAACATACCTATAGATAGAACATGAAAATATTTGAATACCTTCTGATTGTGAAGAGAACCATCCTTAATGCCTTAAAGAAGCCTTCTATTTAGAAATGTTTTGATTTTGAAATTGGACCCATTGGTGTGAAAAATTAGATCCAAGATAAGAGCTAACAAACAAAAATAATAATAATATGAAACATGACTCAAAAAAAGTTTTGAAAGTTACACTTGAACAAGCCCGTGCTGAATGGACAAGGCCACAAGCTGGTCTCATCTAGTTACCATGGACTTGTCTAGAAGGATAAAGGACCAAAACTAGGGATGGCCATGATGGAGTGGAAAGATAAATGTCCAAATAGAAAAACCCACAAATCAACATAGAGAAAGATTCAAGTAAAATGTGCCCTCATTCATTTTTAATAGTTTATGCATATAAAGTTTCACTAAATGACATACAGGATGAGCTTGTACCAAAATTGGGTGTCTATATTCTCCCACACCCCCCCACTCCCCACCCCTTTATTCTAGTAATCTAATTATTAGAGTAAAGGAAAGAACAAAAACTTGAGTGTGTATGAGACACTTTGTCTGTAGAAATGTTGATTGTGTTAGTTACATCATGATATAATCTGCACTAACACATGGAGTAGTTATTGTTCATATATGAGATATGAAAACTCGAATCTATAATTACAAAGGTAAAGTGGAAGGTAAATTACACATGTATGCATGTCATATTATGTTACTTGTGGAGGATGTTTGTGTTATGATAGGTGGAGAAATGATGTTTTTGGTCCTATTCATTTTCTAGCAAGGGAAATAGATAGTTCCAAAAGCAGTGAAAGGGGAGAGAACATGACATCGGGTGTCACTATACCCATGACAATATGGAGTAACTAAACTTGAGAGAACGTGCCCCCTTGTTGAAGAACTTGGAGAATGTATTTGCGTATGTTGAATTATTTGAAGAGTTGAGAGTGATCAAGTCTCAATTTTTATATGTAACTAATAAAACCCTTGAGTTATAAAGATGAATTATTATGAATCTTAAGAATAAGGAGAAATACTCCATGTATTAATCTCCAAAAATGTGGAACCATGATGGGTTCGATAGAAGTAATGCCAATGCCATTGAGTGTCACTAGATTCAACCATACATCACCCACAATAAAAAATGATGGAACCACACAATGGGTTCGCTAGAAGTAATGTCAGGGTCATTGAGTGTCATTGAACCTTAACGTACATTACCTGTACATATTTGAATCACATAATTTCAGACAAATCTAGATTCTAGTTTTTCATGATTGAAAGAGAATGAGGAGTATTCATGCCCCCATCATGACCACATTGCTCATAAAATTTTGCTTTGAAATGAATAACTTGCCTTTGAATTTGGATATTTTCTCATTGAATTTGAATATTTACTCTTTGAATATGAATATTTTGCTCTTTAAAACTTTGAATTTTATAATTTTTTATATTTGAACAAGTTTGACCATGAATGAGTATCATGTCCTCCTCTGAATATGTGTCAATGATAGAGAATGCCATGCATCTATATGTTCAAATGTAATTGTATTTGAAACTTGTAATTTTGCTCTTTGTAATTGCTCTACATATGCTTGTGCATGTACATCCAAGTGTGTAGTGTGTATGATTGTGTACTTTGAGTTTTTTTCCTGTGAGTGCATAGGCTTATCATATACTTGAAAAATTTGTATCAATGTGTTAAATATATATTATGTGTTTACTTTTTGATTTACTTTGATCCTCTTGAAATACATGTACTATGTCATAGAATTTGATTTCGCATTATTTTTATATATGTATTCCATATTTGATATAATTTTTTAGTGTACATGTATGTCATGTGCCCTTGGTATTACTATGTATCCTATTGAATCTCATAAACTTATATCATGTGACCAGTTTGAAAAATTATGAATCCTACACAATGTATTTTGTAATAAGACTGATGGATTCCCCCTTTTGATGTGAAACATGAGATAATCAATTGTGTTTTATCGAAAGAATAAGGTGCATGGTTTGAAATATATGTGGTTTAAATATCGATTGAGTTTATTATTTTTAATTGAGCCTTTTTATCATTATATTGTGATGAGTTATTGCATTTATAAAGGTTTGTAAGAGGTCAAAAAATATGTAGGAAATAATGCATAGAAGTGAGTAGGTGTTAAATATAGCATTTTTGAAAAGGTTGATTGGCATGATGAAAATAGTAGCATGCATAATATCACATTACATGTGTTCCAATGCAATTTATAGAGATTGATTTTGATATGTTTTGCTCAAGTTATCATGTGCATAAGTTTTGGATAATTAGTTAGAAAGGGTTGGATTTTTGAAAAAGAAAAGTCAACTCATATAAATAGGATGGTTGAAAAAGAAACTATACTTCATTTACACATTGAAACTTTGCAATTTTGAGCTTTGAGAGAGATATGATGTCACATAGGAGGTTTTCAAGGTTGACTTGGTTTGAGTAGGTTAGGGTGAGCTTGTAGTCATTAGATGTGTCACCTCTAGTAAGTTAAAAAAATCAAATTTTGACTTATGAAAATTTTGAAAAAATTATTCCTTTTTAGGTGGGTTTTAAAGGTTCATCAGTCATGTCCTCTCTGGGTTGATTTTATCCAGACTGTGATGGAGTTGTCTAGCTCTAGTGTGAGCTTATCTACACACCTGCCTAGTTGGAATTAAATCTATCCACAAATCCACTTGGTTGGTTTGAACCTATCTATAGAGTTATCTAAAGAATTGCAGTGTTATATATGAAAAAATTATTATTTTGTTAGATTTTATACACTTAATTTGATTTCATAAAATTTTGTATATGAGAGTACTAATGTTTTTATGTGAATTTTCAGTCGCAAGGAGATATACATGATAGATAGTTCTGTCATGGACATGTGATGGAGATAATTTGGGTTATGCCTTTGATTTACGATGAGATAGGTACATTAAATGCATACAGTCTTAGGCATGTTTGGAAATGTGCATATATGTCATACGACATGTGCATGATGACTACAATAACTGGGTGATGGGACTTAGACACTTGTAAGTTTTGGCTTTGATAGGGGAGTTGATTATTACTTTAGAGGATGTATGGAGGATCATGAAATTGTCAATTGTTGGGAAATATGTAACCCTACAAAGTGTAGGTGGGTAACCCATATTGTTCAAGCCCATTTATATGTGACAAGACATGCTTAGGGGGAAAATTATGCACCCCAAGGATACTACTATCTTATTATCATAGATTATATTTATGGTTATTTATATTTTTATAAATTTGTTTATGACTTGCTTGCATCATTTATTGTAGTTGACTAGTGGGGTTGCTATTCCATATTGCATGACCAAATTTTTACATGATATTGAGGATCATAATATGAGATACTCTTGGGGTTGCATCATGTTGTCCCACTTGTACCAATGTTTGCATATATTTACTTGAGAGAGTTTTGGAGTTGTGTTGGGATTGACCATATTGCTATATTGGTGGGCCTATGAGCACATTGTAGTTATCCAGCCTATGGGGATGCCTCATGGTGGATGAAAATATCCATAGATATATGTGGAGAGATCAGCGGAGTCAACCTAAGTTATAAGAGGTGGTATGATGGAGGGCCACTAGATACTCGATCATTTATCTACTGAGGATATTGTGTGGTAGCCTTATAAGGGTTATGAAGGATGGTTTAAGGATATAGTGGACTTGAGGCACATTCAGGTGAGTTATTGTGATGTAGGGGCATCTTGTATGGACCCAAAAGTTGTTCAAGTTTTGTCTTAAGTTGGTTTATTAGTTGTTTCATAGTTTATAGAGGTCAGTTGAAGTCCAAAAGAGGAGTCTAGTAGGTCTAAAGAGGCATAGAATTTGAATTGTTCATTTCCCCACCAAAAACACCATTTAAAAATTTGAAATGCCAAAGTCTTATCTAGGGACTTTTGTACATGTATGGAGGTTGAAAGATGTATAAGTGTGTATAAATGTCTAAGCATTGTAAGAGGTCCTTCACAAGTTCATGGTTTTGGTATCTTGGTTTAAGACACATTATACCATGTGGAATTCAAGTTAATATAATGTAATTGAAAGAGATCTCCACGTAGGTAAGGGGCAAGAATTAGTTATGCAACCTCCTTAGGTTTGTTGGAGTTAGTTTTTGTATGTAGATTGTTTAATCCATTTTAATAGAGAATGTAATGGAACAAGTTTTGTATGAAGAAATGGAAAGATTTGAATGTTGATGACAACTCTGTTGTATAGTGAAAGAATGCATACCCTATTTGAGGTCTTTATTGTTGCATATAATTGAATGTGTTTTGGCATTGATAAAAGAATGAATTTATATTTGTTTTCAAATATTTTTGAAAGTAAATGCACGTGATATTTAAGAAGAGTCTTGAAGGAATCTGTGAAATCAAGAAACCCTATTCATGGAAGCGATAGCAAAGATCTTGTTAAAGGTGTGATTTTTGTTTGTGTTACAGACTATATATTATTTGAAAGATGATTAAAAGACATTTGATGAAGGTATAGAAGTTATTAAAGGAGATTGGAATGTGTTTTAGATTATAGTTTCAAATAATGTTAATAGAATCATGGTTGTTTATGCATGAGTATACTCAGACCCTTGTATTATGAGAGAGAGTCTTTATTTGTAACCTGTGCTTATCAAGATAGTTCTTCACAAGATTGGTAAACTATATAAAAAGTGCCTGAATGTTGAGCAAGACTTGTTTGAAGTTGAAAGTTTGATAATCAATCAAGAAATTCATTTGTTCACAAGTATTTAATAGTCAGACCTTGTTTTCTTACTAGATACTTTAGAAAACTGCATTGTGATTGTTATGAAGCATGGACATTGAATATGTATTGACTAAGTGATTGAGTAACTAAATGTTATTTGTTTTTAGACTAATGTTTAGGGAGGAATCCCAATGAACCCTAAGGATCATATTGTATAGGTAAAAAATATTTGTGTTTTCAAGAAACTTGTTAGGAGTACACAGACTGTGTGTTGGTTTCATATAGGAAAAGATCATTCCTTCAATGAACTCAAGCTATAATAGATTGGGGTAAGTATTTTTAATGATATTAAAGGTTACTAAATTCTTGTATTGGCATATTACCTTGAATTATTTCTGCACATAAAAGATACAAAAATGTTGGGATACCTTGTTATTCACAGTGAGTTACAAATTGAGTTAGAAATGATAAATAGAGGATTAAATAACACGTACTAGTGACAAAAAAGTCTTATAGGGTCTAAATAATCTAATAAACCTAGTTGGATTCTTTGAAATGCAATAAAACTCCTCCAGTTGAATTATTTATACTCTTGGCTGAGACAAGGTATGGTGAAACCCTAAACTAGGGTTTGGAGATTTTAGACAATTCTAACCATGCAAAAATTGCAAATTTTTGTAATATGATAAAAATTTAGGTGCCCTAACTGAATAACTAAGTTTCAAGGATGTATGGATTAGTTTGTATGATATTTTTAGGATTGAGTTGTTGTAAGGGCTAGATTAGGCCTAATTGGGTAAACAAAGACCTAGAAAGGACCAAAAAGACTATAAAAAAAATGAGTTAATGCATGAAACTTTATAATTAGATGGTTTTGGATAAAGGGTACTTGAATTGGTATTTTTTTTTGTTTTATACTACTGTATATGTACATAATTTCAAGAAAATTCATAAAGAAAGGCTACAAGGACTATTGTAAAATAAGATAGAGTTGTGTAAAGAGAGGAGTTTGAGAGTTGTAAGGCGTTTGCAAGTTGAAGAGTGAATAGGGAGGGATGAATAGACTTTGTAAATCAATATCAAAGCATATGAATGTACAAGATGACTAGATGAATCTATAAACCATTGCATGAGAAATTGAACTAAGTTTCCTTTGCCAAAGGAAGTGAATAAGAATCCCATGTTAAAAATGTTTTCTTTGTACATGCTCTACATCATTTTGGTATCAGAGCTTAGGGAAAGATTTTGTGGATTGTTAAAAGGATTAACAATGTGTTTTGAAGTATATTGCAGGATAAGTGATCAAAGATAGTGCTCCATGGAGAGAGCTAAGAGGGAAGACAATGATTTGGTCAAGATGATGACCTAGTTGATTACTCCATTAGTGGTGAGAATAAAGGCTATAGAGTATGTTCTGAGGGAGAGAGAACAAAGAGAAGAAAGAACAGATAGGCAACAAGATGAAGTAACACATTTACAAGTAAGGATATATGAGAGAGAAAATAGAGAGGTGGTTCAAAGGAGACCATAAGAAAATTGAACAATAGTTCATGAAGATGGCATGGGGCAACACCATTCAAGGCAGGTTAGAACATTTGTAGATGATAGATTGAGGAGATATGAAGGTCCAATGAGATAAATACCAAGATAGAGATTTTAGGGGTAATATTAGAATTACCAAAGAGAAGGACACAGGGAAACAAAGTGTCCAAGGAATGTGAGAAAAAATATGCAATAGTAGAGAGTGAGAGAGATGAACAAGGAGAGAATACATGGCAAGAATGAGTCATTAATTATGAGGAGCATTTTATTGTAACAAAAGCAAGGCAAGGAACTGATCTAAAGGAGAAGCTTGTTCAGAAGTAGATGCAAGTCAAGAGGTAAAGTATGTAGTTTGGTTATTGATGGTGGTAGTATTAACAATATAGTTTCTTTAGAGATGGTACAAAAATTGAGATTGAAGAGGATTCCACATCCAGAACCATACACAATTTCATGGATTTAGAAAGGACACCAAATACTGGTAAGTGAATAGAGTTGGGTTGAGTTTTAGAGAGGAAGATATAAAGACCAAGTTTTATGTGATATTTTGCCTATAGATATGTGCCATTTATTGATAGGTAGACCATGGTAGTTTTATAAACATGCGATACATGATGGGAAAACAAACACATACACTACAAGGTAGTATGGACAAACATATGTACTTATTTCATTGAAAGGTGAAAAGGGAAGAAAAGATGAAAGAATCATGATGATGATGCAGTGTTGGAGTAAAACTATAGAAGGCTTAGGATTGGTCAAGGTACCAAAGGAATAGAAGAAAGTGAGGAGTAAAGAATGAAAGGTGGTAGCAAAAAATTTTCAAATGAAGGAAGGTATAATAGCTAAGAGAGTGCTCCAAGAAAGAAGTAGTCAAGGCAAGCATGGCAACCAAACATGTAAGAGAGAAGACAACAGGATAGTGTTTGAAATTATAGATAAGATGGAAAGGAGATGATTTAGATATTACACCAAGTGAGTGGATAAGAAGAAGGAAAATGAAATGTACAAGGATAAGGCTCCAAGTGTTGTGTCTAATGAAGTGTTTTGTGAAGCAAATGTAGGTAAGGAACATGCAACCAAAGAAGAGATAGTGAATGGACATAAATGTTTGAAAGAGAATGCTGAACAAGAGAAGGATTTCCAAGAGATGGAAAATATACAAAAATCGCATGAAATCAATCAAGAATAAGGGATAATGAAGATGAATATGTAGCCTTTGCAAGTACAAGAGATAGTGGGCAGTCATGAAGAAGAGGATGATATACAAAAACACATCAAGAATGTACATAATAATTTAGTATGCAAGGATAAAGCACAAGTTGTGCATGAAATGGAATGGGTAACAAAAGAAGCATTGGTGAAGGAAGAAGAGTGAAAAATTGCAGTAGTGATTGAAGATAGAGATAAGGAGAAGATGAGGCATCATATAGAGGAGAAAGAGTGGCATACACCATCAAGGCAAGCTAAAGATAACAATAAAAGTATTTTGCTTAACATGTTGTTTTTGTGTGTAGGTAAGAGGATGAAGTGGAAAAGGCCTAAATTTGGGGCCCAAGAGCATGTACACCTCTATGAGAGGCAAGTGGAGGCAAACATCTTCAATGAGGAAGGTTCAATGCATTCAAGCAACAACATATACCAAGTGGATGACTTAATACATGTGGCAAAGATTCTTCTAGCTTGGTAGTATGATGCAGGGGCATCCTATATGGACCCCAAAGTTTCTCAATTTTTTTCTTAAGTTGGTTTATTAGTTGTTTCATAGTTTTTAGAGGTCAGTTGAAGTCCATAGGAGGAGTCTAGTAGGTCTAAAGAGGCATAGAATTTGAATTGTTCATTTTCCCACCAAAAACACCATTTGAAAATTTGAATTGCCAAAGTCTTATCTAGGGAATTTTGTGCATGTATGAAGGTGTAAATATGTATAAATGTGTCTAAATGTCTAAGCATTATAAGAGGTCCTTCACAAGTTCATGGTTTTGTTATCTCGGTTTAAGACACATTATATCATGTGGAATTCAAGTTCATACAATGTAATTGAAAGAGATCTCCACGTAGGCAAGAGGCAAGAATTCATTATGAAACCTGTTAAGGTTTTTTGGAGTTAGTTTTTTTATGTATATTGTTGAATCCATTATAATAGAGAATGTAATGGAACAAGTTTTGTATGAAGAAATGGAAAATTTTGAATGTTGATGACAACTCTGCTGTATAATGAAATATTGCATACCTTGTTTGAGG
>JARHVA010002401.1:927500-1022500 GCA_037957365.1 Torreya grandis
AGGTACTATGTGCTTATGGTAATCAAACAATAATGCATCATAGGTAGACAAGGAACCATTAGGTAAATTGTAAAACCTTGTTGAAGCATCTCCTGTGAGACTTATATGAAAAACTTTGAGTAAAGTACATCCGTCATTGCCTCATTATGTATTATGTCAAATGAGTACAAGGATTTATGCAACCATCAAAAAATGGTAGTGTAGGCATAACAAAATATTTTGGATATAGATGCTCATTTATAGCTCATGTATGTTTTATCTAAATTTGTGAAGTAATGCAATATTAACTCTTAATTAGATAAATTGAATTGAATAAAGCAGGATGTTATAAATACACATACAAATAGTTAAAATTGATGAAATAGAATGAATACGAATAAGACTAAACCATGACAGAGAGATATATACTTAGTCTTTTAATATGTTCGATTGATTATGTTGATTGGAAAAATGTAGAAATAGTGATGAATATGAAAACCATAGTCCTCCTAGAAGATTATCCTTAGAATCTATATGGAGATGAATGCCTAGTAGAGTTAATAGTGATGGGCATGGTTGTCCTTGGATGGAATTTTTGTCCTTTTATAAGATATTAAAAAATAGGGCACAATACTATTTTACTATGTAAAATATGCCTATTTGTAATAAATTTGTCTTCTGTGATGCACATGAGATCGATAAATGTCTCCTTGAAACTCAAAACCCTAGTTTGTGACACAAAGAGATAAAATGAATGTGGAGTAAAAATGGGTGAGCAGGTGGAGTTGTGATAGACCTCAACACCCCACTATGGTGAATATTTACTACATACCAATACTCTGAATAGGGACCAAACCTCCATGTAGTTCTCCCACTTCAGTGTTGTGTGTAATTATGTTCTTTTGACTATATGAATGCATCTAGAACTGGCTTGAATACTTAATCATGTGTGGACTATGGCTACATAAAACTAAATTTAGATTTGGTTCATGACTACTTTAATTGATTAGAAGTTGATTTGTAAATAATATGAAACTTTTGTATTTTGTGCACTTGTGTGAATAAGCTCTTATGATAAGATCGATAAACTTGCTAAGATGTTTGAAATGAAATAATTGAATGTGATTTTATAGTGATTTAAGAGGGAAAAGGACCTAATGGGAAGTTTAGGAATATTTAGGATGACCCTAAGGATAATTTCACTTTTGAATTTTCATTATTTATGAGGGAAGGATAAAATTGATAAACAAGACATGAGTGCTAAGTACTCCTATCCTATTTTTTGATTTTATCCTTCCCTCACAAAAAATGAAAATTCAAAAATGAAATTATCCTTAGGGTGTACGTAAATATTCCTAAACTTCCTAGTAGGTCCTTTTCCCTCTTCAATCACTATAAAATCACATTCAATAGGGTGATACTATCCTATGGGCCATTACTGTCCCATCAAGAAAAGTACAAATTTTTGGGTTTGAGTTAAGACATATAGATGGATAAAGGTGTTTTCAATAGTAAGATAATTTTTTAGGTGATAGTGGATGGCCTTGCAATGGAAGTAGGTCTCTTTTTGTGCTTAAGATAGGTCAAATAGATGAAATAAGTTCAAATCAAGTGCACATGTTAACTAATGGTAAAATGTAATAAAATAGGCATGCTCAAGTATTCATGAACAAATTTAGGTTACTACATCCCGCCACCCATTTAAGTCTAGAAATGCAATTACTAGATTAAAATAAATCCATAACTTAGTGTAAGACACACTTTGTCTTTAAGCTACATACTTCAATCATGCAAGGAATCATACTGTTTGGAAAACCCTTTAAAACACATGAAGTAGTTATCTTGTTCCTTCAAAAATTTGAAATTTAAATACTTTATCTTGAAAATTTAAAACTTTACTTGAATTTTTAAAATTTATAATTTGAAATGAACTTTGATAATTTGAAAATTGCTTGTATTTGAGTAATTTAAAAATTGAAATGAGAGAATGGAATAAATACACATGAATGTGTGACAACCATCCTAATTATTATGAATTTGCTTGGTGATGATGCTTCTTCAAAGCATTGGAGAATTGGTACCTCCCATGAATCACTTGAAGAAGATGGTTCCTTAGCCAAACCAATGGAAAAAATTGGGGGTGATCAAACCCCAACTTGCATTTTCTCTTTTGAAGTGAACTTGTTGTTCATTGAAGAATGTTTGAAACTTGATTATGTTTATTAATATTTATAACGCCAAGATAGAAATGGGTTGGAATCCAAATGGATTCACACAATAATGCTAGGGTGCTTTGTGACTTCAAGTCATGCACTATGCAACTAAATTGAATCAACCATTGCAAATGTCTTGTAGATTTAATTGAAACATCTTAGTATTGTCCTACTATATCCTGTTATATGAAAAAATTATCACAAAATAATGGATTACACCCATGCTCCTATCATGTCCAAAAGACTCTGGCATAAACTTGTTATTATGCCCCCACCATAATTGTATAATTTGAAATTGTATGTGAATGCTCATTATAACTTTGAAACTGTGTAAGTATTTGAAGTTATTCCTTGAAACTAAAATTAAAGTGCATATATGATGGAATATGCCCCCAAATGTGCACCAATAACTAAATTTGTAACTTTTGAATTATGATTATGTTCATTACTAAATTTTTATCTTTGAAAATGGCTTATCACATGCATAAAAATCCCACTGAAGTGCCCCCATTTTGAGGTGAGGGAATTTGCTCATGAAAAACTTACTCATATCAAAATAAAATCTAACTTGAAACATGAGTAGTAGGATGTTATCATTGAAATGTGTAGCATATGGAAAGGTGTTAACATAGTAAGTGTTGAATTAGGTAGAGAATATAAGAGGCAATGCCTATAGAATGTATCATTGAAGCTCATAAAATAAATATGTTAGTATGTTAGGAGTGTATGATATGTATCATGGCACTTATCACGCTTATCAAGCTCAATAATCACACACATAACAAGCATAAATGATACAAAGTTGGAAATAGATGGGCCAAGGGTTAATGAAAGGACATGTTTAGATGTCCCAAACCACACACATAAACATGATAAATGTCATAAACAAGGGACATGTTCAAATGTCACACACACAAAGGGCCAAAATAAGGACATGTTTCAATATTGCACACCACAAATAAGGCAAAGGAAAAAGCAAGGACATGTTCAAATGTCACACACTGCACATAGGTCCAAGGACCAAAGCAAGGACATGTTCAAATATCACACACAATAGATAGGTCCAAAGACCAAAGCAAGGACATGTTCAAATGTTGCACACCACATAAGATCTCATAGAGATGCATTAAGTCAAGAGTCTCACATAAGGGCCAAGGGCCAACATAATAGACAAATAAAGTTATAATATACTATATACAAGTAAGAAACCTTGACGTAACATAGAATTAACTAATATAGTCTAAGTTATGCATATGACATGTAATAATATCTTAGCAAATAACATGTTCATGTACACTATGTAAGATATAGATGTTAGGAATAAATTTGTATCAAATTAAAAGCTCAAAAATATAGGGTTATAGAATGATGAAACCTACATACTATCACCTATGAATAAGATGCCCCAACTTGGCAAGGCCAATGGGTAGAGGAGATTCCAACATATTAATCTTTAAGAATGCATGTATGTCCTATGTTAGGATCCTCCTTAGAGTACAATTGATTACCTTTGTATAAGCAACTAAACATAGAATTAAACGAGAAGTAATATGTAACTAGAATTCAGAAACAACAAAGAATAGGTGATACGAGAAATAATACAATCTTGTATTAACACTCTTCCAAAAGGAAATACAATGAAGAAATCTCACTCTTCCCACACCTCTTGGGCGTACAGTAATTCTCCCTCAAGAGTTCTCTCTCTTTTAATCAATTACAACTAACTCACATACTGAGTTGTTCCCTCTTCCAGTGACAATCAACCCAATGGTTGTTGTTGCCTACTCTCATCTACAGACCTTCTTGATCTTGCACCCTATAGATCTAATTGGTCTTGCTTACACTGTGTGTTGCAGATCTTCTTGATCTTGCACTCTTGCAGACCTTCTAGATCTTACACTTGAGGATCTAATCCTTCTTAGTCCTTATTACAATACAACCCCATGGGTATCTTAAATAGATCCCAAACCAAACAATAATTAGAAATGCAGACTCAAGACTAAAATTAGTCTTTACATGCAAACTAACTGTCTGTCTAAAATTAGACCAATTTTGGAATGCACAGATAACCGATGTCGGTCATTGTCTGTCTGGAGATGATCGATGTCGGCCGATGCATAACCGATGTCGGCAGATTTTGGTTCCTGCCTGACTGATGTTGGCAAATTTTAATCGACGTCAGTTACTTTTTAACCCAACAACCTCCACCATTTGCATAATAGTGAAGCTTTTAGCTCCACAACTTAACAATCTCCCACTTAGAGATAAACAGCTACACATGTACCTGTACCTGTACAATAACATCCTCTAATTTTGTTTTTGGCTTGTATCTCCATCTTTAAGTTGAATCTTGAAGACCAACAAAAGTTGAATGAAGATTCAACTTCTCCTTTGTTCCCGGCTTTGTTAGCATATTAGCAGGGTTCTTATCCTTGTTAGCCACTGTGATTACAATAACCTTCTGCAACTCTAAAATCTAGCTAACCACCGTTCCACCAATAGTGAACACATATCCTGTGGTGCTTCTCCTACCATCCAAGTCACTTGCCATATCTGAATCTACATACCCATGTAGAGAAGTGTTTGACCCTGCATAGCATAAATACCTGCTGTTGGTCCCTCTCAGATATCTTAGAATCCATTGAACTGCTTTCCAGTGCTCCTTTCCAGTTGGCAACTCTACCAAATCCCACATTTGGTTCTCTTCCAAGGAATCAATTTCCTCATTCATGCCATGCTTCCATTGTTTCCTAGATTCTACCTGCATTGCCTCTTCAAAACTTCCTAGTTTACCACCATCAGTGAGCAACTAGTATAAAGAAGGGGATTAATGAATTTGAGGCTTACTTACCCTTTCAGACCTCCTCATGGGCATTTGAGACTCATTGACGGCTTGTTGTCCACCCAAATTTCATTCTAACAGTGACCGATCCTGATCATCTCTCGATCTGCACCTGATCAGCATCGGTTCCATCTGACCAACCTGTTAGGGTGTCGAGCTAAAAACTTCACCAAGGAGCATTCATTATCAGGTTCAAGTCTACACAGACACCAGTGTCGGTCAGGAGCGACCGACGTCGGTCACAGGTAGTTACAAAGACGCCGACATCGACAGAAGGTCAGCTGACGATGGTCACAGACAAACAGCAGGAACCGACGTCGGTTACCTGCGTGTCTAGAAAGCTATTTCCATGGACAGAAGCGAGTGATTGCATGATAAGTTTGAGTTGTAGACTCAAGCTCGCGTCTCTACTATTGGAATTACTATTTTTAGAGCCCTTGTTTAAGTGGTTTAACTGTTTGTTGGGTGTACATGCTCATGTCTCCTAATTCTATATGAAGAATTAGATCTTCTTAGCTTAGTAGCATTTATTGTTGTAGAGAGTGAATTATTGTAATTCATTGGTGTGTGAAGAACAGTACAAAATTGAATCAATCCAGGCTTGTTGGAGTTGATTGTTCTTGAGAGAGATAGCTCTTGAGGAATAGAGATCTATTGAGAGATCTATACATCTAGGAGAGGTGTGGAAAAAAGAAGCTTTCTTCATTTGTATTCCTTTTGTAAAGAGTTTGTTAATACAAGTTTTCAGGGTGTTTTCTTGTATCTCTTGTTCTTGCTATTATCATTCTAATTACTTGTCTATCTGGTTTAATTCTACTTTTATTACTTTCACAATTGTAATCTATTGTTGGTTTGATTCCTCAATAAGTGGTATCAAAGCCTGGGTTACAGGTTCAGAGCTTGATAATTGGTATCAAAGTTTAGGTTCACTAACAGGTTGTTCAGATCTGTGTAGTGTGTATTGATTACAGGTTCTCACAGGAGTTTCTGCAGGGATTTCTGTTTGAGTGGGAGAAGCAATGACAGATGAAAGTAAATTGAGAATGGAAAAGTTCAATGGCAAAAATTACCAACACTGGAGAATGCAGATAGAGGACTATCTGTATCAGAAAGATCTCTACTTACCGTTAGGAGGTATTGCAAAGAAGCCCAAAGACATGGAGGATGAAGAATGGGAAGTTCTTGACAGAAAGGCTCTGGGTTCTATAAGACTGAGTCTAGCATCCACTGTGATATCCAATTTATCACAGGAAAAGTCTACGGTAGAGTTGATGACTATGTTAGCAAATTTGTATGAAAAACCCTCAGATTCCAATAAAGTATATCTTATGAAGCAGTTATTTAATTTGCATATGAATGAAGGTGGATCTGTTTCTACTCATCTAAATGATTTCAATGGTATTGTGAATCAATTAAGTTCAATGAATATAGTGTTTGATGATGAGATAAAAGCTCTTTTGATATTATGTTCTTTGCCTGAAAGCTGGCATGGCTTAGTAATGGCAGTAAGTAATACTGCATCTGCATCAAATATTTTGAAAGTAGAGGATGTTGTTAGTGTTATCTTGAATGAGGAAATACGCAAGAAAAGCACAGAAGAGGCATCCGGTAACGCTTTAAGTTTTGAGAGCAGGGGAAGGCAGAAAGAGAAGAGCAAGAAAGGTAGAGCAAGATCCAAATCAAAGGGGAAAGGCAGATCTAAATCCAGAAATGGCAGAAGGCCACAATGCTAGAATTGTGGAAAGATGGGGCACATAAACAGAGATTGTTGGTCAAAGCCTAAGGAGGACAACCATCACGAAGGAAAGGAAGAAGCCAAGATTGCAGGTATTGCACAGGATGCTTTAATTTTCTCTCTGCATAATAATATAGAATCTTGGGTATTAGATTCTGGTGCATCTTTTCATGCTACTCCTAACAGAGAATATTTCAGTGACTATATCCATGGAGATTTTGGAATAGTGTATCTAGGGGATGATGAGCCCTGTAAAATAATTGACAAAGGTAAAGTGCAGTTAAAGATGCAGAATAGCAACACATGGGTGTTGAGAGATGTGATGCATGTTCCTAGCTTGAAGAGAAATTTGATCTCTGCAGGAAAGTTAGGGGATGAGGGTTGTACAGTAACTCTCACATCAGAATCTTGGAAGGTGACCAAGGGTGCACTTGTTATGGCCAGAGGTAAGAGAGAAGGTACTCTCTATTTGCGTAATTGTGTTACTAACAAATCTCCTTCTGTATTATCTACTTCAAATGTGGATGCTAAATTGTGGCACTCAAGGCTTGGCCACATGAGTGAGAAGGGGATGTCAATTCTTAAGTCGAAAGGTATGCTTTCAGATTTAAAAGGCATAGATCTAGAGTTTTGTGAGCACTGTGTATTTGGAAAATAGAAAAGGGTTAGTTTTCTCAAAATTGGGTCTACTAAGAAGAGGCACAAGTTGGAGCTTGTTCACACAGACGTGTGGGGACCGGCTCAGGTTGCTTCCATTGGAGGATCACAGTACTATGTATCTTTCATAGATGATGCCACAAGGAAGGTATGGATCTATTGTATTAGAAAGAAATCTGATGTATTTGATACTTTTAAAGTTTGGAAAGCTATGGTTGAGAATGAAACAGGTAAAAGATTAAAGTGCCTGAGATCAGACAATGGCGGTGAGTTCTGTAGTCATAAGTTCAGAGATTATTGTTACATGCATGGAATCTGTAGGCAAAAGACGGTTCCAAGGACACCTCAGTAGAATGGAATTGCTGAAAGGATGAACAGGACAATAATAGAGCATGCAAGATGTATGAGATTGCATGCCGGTTTGCCCTTACAGTTTTGGGCACAAGCTGTTGACACTGCAGTGTACCTGATTAACAGAGGACCCTCTACAGCTCTGGATGGTGGTATTCTAGAAGAGGCATGGACAGGTAAAAGGTTGATCTCTCATATCTCAAAGTTTTTGGTTGTGAAGCCTTTATGCATATAGATAAGGAAAATAGAAAGAAGCTTGATGCTAAGTCTATGAGATGCACGTTTATTGGCTATGGCTCAGATGATTTTGGTTACAAATTGTGGAATCTAGAAACTAACAAGGTAATCAGGAGCCGTGATGTTGTTTTCAATGAAAGAGTGATGTATTGTGATTAGCTAAGGAAGTTGAATCAATCTGAGCAGAGCAATGGTGAATTGAATGAGGTGAAAGTCCAAGATGAGCTCGCGGGAAAAAGAAATAATCACTTACAAGAAAACACAGAGACCGACGTCGGCAGGTTAGGAACCGGCGTCGGCAGGACAGAAACCGGCATCGGCCATACAGAGACCGACGTCAGCCGTACAGGTATCGAGGTCGGTCAGGTAGAATCGACGTCAGCCCGTAACAAGTCTACAGGTGACCGAGGTCGGTCACTGTCAGAGAATTTGGGTGGACAGCGTGTTGTGGACGAGTCTCAAACACCCATCAGGAGGTCAAAAAGGGTGAGTAAGCCTCCAATTAGATATTCTCCTTCTTTATTTTATCTATTGCTAACTGATGGTGGAGAACCAGAGAGTTTTGAAGAAGCAATACATGTGGAGTCCAAGAGTGAGTGGGAGCGTGGCATGGTTGAGGAGTTGGAGTGCTTAAGAGAAAACCAAACATGGGATTTGGTTGAATTGGCAGCTGGTAAGAGAACACTTAAGAACAGATGGACCTACAGGTTGAAGGAAGGTGAGAATGGACAGATGAGATACAAGGCCAGATTAGTGGTAAAAGGATTTGCACAAAAGCCAGGTATTGACTTTGGTGAGATTTTTTCTCCTGTTGTTAAAATGACTTCAATAAGGGTTGTATTGTCTTTGGTTGCTTTTGAGGATTTGCATCTTGAGCAGCTAGATGTTAAGACAACGTTTCTTCATGGAGATTTGGATGAGGAAATTTATATGGAACAGCCAGAAGGATTCGAGGTCAAGGGTAAGGAGAAGTTTGTGTGCAGGTTGAAGAAAAGCTTGTATGGCCTCAAGCAAGCTCCTAGGCAATGTTACTTAAAATTTGATAGGTTTATGACTGAGCATGGCTACAGTAGGTGTCAATCAGACCATTGTGTGTATTTCAAGAGATTTGATAATGGTAGATATATTATTCTATTGTTGTATGTAGATGACATGCTGGTTGCAAGGTCTCACATGCAGGATATCTCAGAGCTTAAGGTAAAATTAGCTCAAACGTTTGCTATGAAGGATTTGGGAGCAGCAAAGAAAATCCTTGGCATGAGCATTAAGAGAGACAGGAAAAATCACAGGTTGATATTGTCTCAAGAAGACTATGTGGACAAGGTGTTAAAATGGTTCAATATGCAGGATGCTAAACCGGTAAGCACACCTTTGGCTGGACATTTTAAGTTGAGTAAAGAACAATGTCCTAATTCATATGATGAGGTAGAGTACATGAGTAAGGTTCCATATTCTTCCGCAGTAGGGAGTTTGATGTATGCAATGGTGTGTACTAGACCGGATATTGCCCAAGCAGTGGGAGTTGTAAGTAAGTATATGGCCAATCTAGGTAAGGAACATTGGAAAGCAGTTCAGTGGATCCTTAGATATCTAAAAGGAACCAGCAGTAGGCACTTGTGCTATGGAGGTTCAGATACTTCTCTACATGGTTATGTAGATTCAGATATGGTAGGTGATTTGGATGGCAGGAGGAGCACTACAGGTTATGGTTTTACTGTAGGTGGAACGGCGGTTAGCTGGATATCTAAGTTGCAGAAGGTTGTTGCCTTATCAACTACAGAAGCAGAGTATATTGCAGCCACAGAAGCTAGCAAGTAGATGATATGGATGACACGGTTCATGGATGAGCTTGGTAGGGAGCATGAGAGTTGCAGATTGTATAGTGACAGTCAGAGTGCAATCCATTTGGCTAAGAATTCAGCCTTTCATTCAAGAACAAAGCACATACAGCTAAGGTATCACTTCATACGATAGGTATTGGAAGATGGTGAGTTGAAGCTGGAGAAGATCCATACAGATAGGAATCCTGCTGATATGTTAACCAAGCCGGTTACAAAGGAGAAGTTGAATCTTCATTCAACTTCTATTGGTCTTCATGATTGAGTTGAAGATGGAGGAGCTAGAAGATGTTGTTGTACAGGTACTGGTGCAGCTGTTTATCTCCAAGTGGGAGATTGTTAGGGTGTGGAGCTAAAAACTTCACCAAGGAGCATTCATTATCAGGTTCGGGTCTACACAGACACCGGCGTCGGTCAGGAGCGACTGACATCGGTCACAAGCAGTTACAAAGACGCCAACGTCAGCAGAAGTTCGGCCGACGACGGTCACAAACAAACAGCAGGAACCGACGTCGGTTACCTGCGTGTCCAAAAAGCTATTTCCATTGACAGAAGCAAGTGATTGCATGATAAGTTTGAGTTGTAGACTCAAGCTCGCGTCTCTATTATTGGCATTACTATTTTTAGAGCCCTTGTTTAAGTGGTTCAACTGTTTGTTGGGTGTACATGCTCATGTATCCTAATTCTATATGAAGAATTAGATCTTCTTAGCTTAGTAGCATTTATTTTTGTAGAGAGTGAATTATTGTAATTCATTGGTGTGTGAAGAACAGTACAGAATTGAATCAATCCAGGCTTGTTGGAGTTGATTGTTCTTGAGAGAGATAGCTCTTGAGGAATAGAGATCTATTGAGAGATCTATACATCTAGGAGAGGTGTAGAAGAAAGAAGCTTTCTTCATTTGTATTCATTTTGTAAAGAGTTTGTTAATACAAGTTTTCAGGGTGTTTTCTTGTATCTCTTGTTCTTGCTATTATCATTCTAATTACTTGTCTATCTGGTTTAATTCCGCGTTTATTGCTTTCACAATTGTAATCTATTGTTGGTTTGATCCCCCAACACAACCTAATCGATGTCAGTTCTCACCTGATCAATGCCGATTTCCACCTGCCTGACATCACTGACTTTGGTCTCCATCGAACTGACGTCGGTTCCTACCTGATTGATGTCAGTTCTCACCTGGTTGACGTCGGTATCTATGTTTTCTTATGAGTGATGATTTTTACCTGTGAGCTCATTTTAGATCATAACCTTGTCCAAATCAACATTGCCCTACTCAGAATTATTTAGCCTCTTGAGCTGATCACTGTCCATCACCTTCTCCTTAAAAACCAAGGCTTTTCAGTTCTTAAATTTGTCAAAAACATCATATTTCCTCTTTAAGCAATAAACCCATACCTTTCTTGTAGCATAACACTGTGATCCTCCAATATAAGCTATCTGAGCTGGTCCCCACACGTCTACGTGAACAAGTTCTAACCTGTGCTTCTTCTTTGTTGACCCAGTTTCAAGAAACCTCACTTTCTTCTATTTTCCAAAAATACAATGCTCACGGAAATCTCGATCTATGATTTTCAAATCTAAAAGCTTACCTTTTGACTTAAGAACATCCATTCCCTTCTCACTCATGTGACCAAGCCTACTAAGCCACAACTTTGCATCTACATCTGAAGTAGATAAAATAGAAGGAGAATCAGTAATACAAGTAGATAGATAAAGCGTACCTACTTTATTATCTCTTGCTAATACAAGTGCACCCTTGGAAACTTTCCAAGATTCTATTGTGAGAGTTACTATGCAACCCTCATCACCCAACTTTCTTGCAGAAATTAGACTCCTCTTCAGGATGGAAACATTCATGACATCCTTCAACACCCATATGTTGCTAGTCTAGAATTTCAGCTGAACTTTACCTTTGCCAACAATTTGACAAGGCTCACCATCCCGTAAATAAACTTTTCCAAAGTCTCCATGGACATAATCATGAAAAAATTCTCTATTTGGGGTTGCATGGAAAGAGGTAGTAGAATCTAAAACCCAAGATTCTACTTTATCCAAGGAACATATAAGAGCATCCTATGCAACAATACCTGCATCATTTGCTTCTTTATTTCCTTCATGCTGATCTTCTACCAACCAACAATCTTCCTTTACATGCCCTTTCTTTCCACAATTCCAGCAGGTTATACCTCCATTTCTGGATTTGGATCTACTGCCTATCTTTGACCTTGATTTCCCTTGCTCGATCTTTTCTCTTTATTTTCCCCTGCTTTCAACACTTAAAGCATTACTTGATGTTTCCCCTGTGCTTTTCCTGTGAATTTTTTCATTCAAGATTACACTAACAACATCATCAACTTTCAAGATATTTGAAGTAGGCACAGTATTACTAACTACCATTACCAAACTGTCCCAACTTTCAGGTAAAGAGCATAAGATTAAGAGAGCCTTAATTTCATCATGAAAATCTATTTTGACTGAAATTAAGTAATTTACTAATCCATGGAAATCACTAAGATGACTATATACCGATCCACCTTCCTGCATTTACAAATTAAATAATTGCTTCATAAGAAATACCTTATTCGAAGCTGAGGGTTTTTCATATAAATTTGCCAAAGATTTCATTAACTCTACCATTTTCTTTGCCTGTGATAAGTTAGAAATAATAGACGATGCCAGGCTCAACCTTATAGATCCCAGAGCCTTTCTATCAAGAACATTCCATTCTTCATCTTGCATATATGTGGGCTTACTTGAAACACCACTCAACGGTAAGTACAAATCTTTCTAATACAGATAATCTTCTATCTGCATCTTCCATAATTGATAATTCTTGCCATTGAATTTCTCCATTCTTAGTTTACTTTCTTCTGCCATTGCTTTACTCCCACTCAATCAAAAACCCCTGTGAGTGAATTCTGTAATCAACAAACACTAACACGCTTTGATACCATTGTTAGTGAACCTGGCTCTGATACCAACTGTCAGGATCCTCCTTAGAGTAAAATTGATTACCTTTGTATAAGCAACTAAACACAGAATTAAATCAGAAGTAATATGTAACTAAAATTTAGAAACATCAAAGAATAGGTGATACAAGAAACAATACAATCTTGTATTAACACTCTTTCAGAAGGAAATACAACGAAGAAATCTCACTCTTCCCACACCTCTTGGACGTACAATAATTCTCCCGCAAGATTTCTCTCTCTCAATCAATTACAACCAACTCACATACTGAGTTGTTCCCTCTTCCAGTGACAATCAACCCAATGGTTGTTGTTGCCTACTCTCATCCACATACCTTCTTGATCTTGCACCCTGTAGATGTAATTGGTCTTACTTACACCGTGTGTTGCAGATCTTCTTGATCTTGCTACCCTATAGATCTAACTGATCTTGTACACACACACCCATAGATCTTCTTGATCTTGCTACCCCACAGATCAACTGACCTTGCTTACCTGTATATCTTCCTGATCTTGCACTCTTGCAGACCTTCTAGATCTTACACTTGAGGATCTAATCCTTTGTAGTCCTTATTACAATATAGCCCCATGGGTATCTTAAATAGATCCCAAACCAAACAATAATTAGAAACACAGACTCAAGACTAAAATTAGTCTTTACATGTAAACTAACTGTCCGTCTAAAATTAGACTAGTTCTGGAACGCACAAGTGACTGATGTCGGTCATTGTCTGTCTGGAGATGATCGATGTCGGCAGATTCTAACCAACGTTGGTTACTTTGTAACCCATCAATCTCCACCATTTGCATAATAGTGAAGCTTTTAGCTGCACAACTTAACATCCTACACAAAACTTCATAGATACCCATGAAATACATGTGTGATTAGTTCAAGAACATGCTATCTACTGATCATGAGATAAATAATATATTACAAAGATGTAAACTAGAATTTAAATCATGTTCAAGTTCTGATTTTGTATTTTTTATTATTTTGAATGTTTTTGTATTTTGACATTATATAGAAAAGAACAAGGCTAAAAATAAAATGAATCAAGGTTCAAACATAGAAGAAGATAAAAAAAATATGCACAACTTTCAACAAGTGTCTATGAAAGCAATGTAATTGGAGAGATTGAAAAAGTGAAACAAGAGAAAGATGCCCCAATTGTGATATTAGGAAGTATGTAGGAATAACAAGAGTATGTAGGATGGTGACTATACACTCTCATTTTGTCAAATGTACAATTATCGAAAGATGTTGCATATGAAAGCAATACAGTTTGAAAAATAGTATATTTTGCATGAACAACAATGTTTTGCATACTAAAACTAATTGAGACAATTGAAAATTAGAAATATTAAGGTTCATGCTTCTAAAAATGTAATGTATGGTCAGAATATTGCAAAGAATAGTATTGCCTAATTAGGATAGTAGTGCTGGGTGATTCTATCTAAATTTGGTGGTTATGTCTAGGATAAAAAATGAGTCTATGTTAGTGCAAGCTACAACAACTAAGAGGAACATGATTCATTTGAGAATAGTTGATTCTTATTTTGAGCTACTCAGATATGGGAATTGAAAATAGGAGGGCTAAGAGACTAAAGAAGTCAATGAAATCCAAGGGCATAGAAAAAGGGATTAAGTGATCACATATGCAAGTAAGTGGAAGAATAAGATATGCGATAGTCTAAAATCTATGTACAATAATATTTTTATGTGTTTTATTTTGATTGATTTTTTGTGGTTGTTTTATAAATACACAAGCTATCTAATGATGCCATCAATATCAACATTATCCCAATCGGTAATGAATAGTAAATGTCTTACCTTAATTTAGTGGAAAGTATCTAGTGCGCTAATATCAAAATCATAATGTGTATCAAATTTAGTAATAAAAATATTTGAATGATCATGTATGTGATCTTGAGTAGGAAATATGTATTTTGGAGTTGTAAACCCACCTGAAACCACATGAGATGATGTATAAGACTTGCAATTTTTTGATCTTTTGAGACATATGTTGCATAATATGAATATCCACCTTAGAATATAGTGCAAGTGTGTGTGATTATTATAAAGGAGATGATTTTTATTGATAAAATTGCTTTTGCTTTTTTGGATTTTTAACCTTTTTCACCTTTTCATTAGAAACCTTTTGTTTAGATGTCAAAAATATGCTTTGCTTATTCTTATATGCATTAATAAATTGTCATGGTGGATGGGGAGGAGGAAGTAGTATGGAATGTATAGGATGCTCATACTTTATCCCCAAAATAGTAATAATTTGATTGAAATAAAGTATTTCAAGAATCTATCGACCGTAGAAGGTAAAACACATTGTTTTTGCAACCATGGGCATCCCAATATCATATCAAAAAATCCATTTTGTGGTACAACAACAAAAGGAGTGGATAATATAACAAGTCCCACTTGAAGAGGTAACATAATATGGCCCAAATTGGATTGTTTCTTACCATTGCAAGTCCTAAAACCTTTTTTAGGTGCTTGTATATCACTTTGTGTATAATATAATCAATGAAGTAATATAATTGTGCATGCATTTTTGCTCGATCCATTATCAATGAGTACACAATGAATAGGTTGTTGATTAATGTGATCTCTTATACACAAATCATGAAAGTTAGAATTATCATCAAATATTTAACTATCATCAAAATTGATAATAGGATGTAGTGTAACATTTGGAGTAATAATACCAATAATACCATCCAAATGGTGATCATATGATGCATAAGATGGGTAAAAATTATATGTATGCTATACATTTGAAGTGTCCTTATTTGTATCATGCCTAGGGAATGGATTACTGAGAATTTTGAGCTTAACATTATGATTTTGTAGAATCCTATCCGAACCATCATTGGTATCTTATGCATTTTGCTCGATGTGAATTTTATGCATTTTAATTTTCATCTTGAATATATTCATTAGTAATTTTTTCATCAAAAGAGGAACCTATATGTGTATTGGTAGAATCCATGTTAAGTTAACTATGCTCAATGAGAATCTTACCTAGCCTAGCCCTTCACCTTAAAGGAGTATTAGAAATAAAGTTCTTAGGTGGCATATAAAAATAACATGGAAAATATAAATGTAAATGGGCAATATGTAAGACCATAAGGGAAACAACAAGTTTGAAACCCTATAAGATTAAAACCCTAAGGAAGAGTTAAGGTTTGACAAAGTTTGAATCAATATACAGGTTCACCAAATGTTTTATTTGAATTTATGAAATAATGTAATATTAAATCTTAATTAGATAAATTGAATTGAATAAAGTAGGGTGTTGTAAAAACATTTACAAATAAGAAACTGAAAGAAAGCAATTGGAATTAACAAAATAAAATGAATGTGAATAAGACTAAATTATGAAAAAGAAATATATACTTAGTTTTTTGATGTGTTCAATTGATTGTGTTGACTAGAAAAATGTAGAAACAATTATGAAGATGAAAATCCATAATCCTCACAGGAGATGATCCTCAGACTTTGTATGGACATGAACACCTAATAGGTCCAATAGTGATGGGCACTATTATATTTGGTTGGTATTTATGTCCTTTTATAAAATGTTAATAAATAGGTCACACTCTTGTATGAAGGTGTAAAATATGTCTATTTATGATAAATTTGTTTTTGGTGATGCACGTGAGACCAACAGATGTCTTCTTGAAGCTCAAAACCCTAGCTTGTGCTACAAGGAGATAAAATGGATGTGAAGTAGTAAAAAGGGGTTAGTAGGTGGAGTTGTGCTAGACCTCATCACCCATTGTATTGAGCTCTTTCTACATACCAATAATCTGAAGAGGGATTAAACCTCCATGTAGTTCTCCCACTTAAGTTATTTATGAAATTATGCTCCTTTGACTATATGAATGCATCTATAATTAGATTTAATACTTAATCATTCTTGGGATAGGGCTACATAAAACTCAATTCATAGTTGGTTCATGACTGCTTCAAGTGCTTAGAAGCTGATTTGGAAAGAATGGGGAAGTTTTGTCTTTTTTTACACTTGTTTGAATAAGCTCTTGTGATAAGATTGATAAGCTTGCCGAGATGTTTGAAATGAAATAATTGAATGTGATTTTATTGTGAATTGAAGAGGGATAAATATCCATTAGGGAGTTTAGGAATATTTAGGCTGACCCTAAGGATACTTCCATTTTTAGATTTTGACTATTTGTGAGGGAATGATAGAATTAGTAAACATGGACATGAGTGTTGGGCACTCATGTCCTATTAGGTATTATTGTCCCATCAAGAAAAGTAAATAGTTTTGGGTCTAACGATGAGCTCAAAATATGGCTTATTATTGACATGTTATTTTCCTCAATTCATCTCTCGAAGGATATTATCTTATGCAAATCTTAGATTGTTAGATAGCTATTACATATAAATTAAATATTTATCTTGTTTATATTGAACCAAAGACTAAACCTTTACTTTGTCATTAATGTCTAATATATAACATGTTTTAGTGATTTTTGTTGTGAAGAATGCTCAAGAAAAAGACACAAGCAATGTATAGTGAATGTGCAATTTTGATCTTCATCCAACAGAACTACAGACTCTGCAGGCTTGTTTCTATGGACTCTACAGGCTTGTTTCTACGGACTCTGTAGGGTCATTTCTACAGACTCTGCAAGCTTGTTTCTATGGACTATGTAGGCTTGTTTCTATAGACTCTATAGGCTCATTTCTATGGACTCTGTAGGCTTGTTTATATGGACTTTGTAGGCTTGTTTCTATGGACTCCACAGGTTCATTCCTCTCGAATCTGCAGGGTCAATTCCAAGAATTTTGTAAGGATGAAGCTACAAATGGGGAAGATGGTGGCCAGATAAGATAAGAGAGAATCATTCTAGCTGAAATAAAATAAGGAAAATAACCACCTGCTATTTTTTAGGATTTGATTTTGATAAATATGTATATATATTTGGATCTTAGGATTATTATAGGATAGGATATCTATTTTATTGGAATACTTGGATCTCTTAGAAATCCAATCTCCTATCTTTAGATGAATGGATCAAACAAGGAATCCTATTCCTTTGCATCCTATTTTGAGATGATTATATTAGAATAAAATATAAGATTTTCATATATTATAGATAATAGATATCAGATGATAGAGAGTAGATAATAAAGGAAAAGATTTATACAAGCATATTACAGGTTTCAGACATATTGCAATCATTTCAATTTTATGAATTAATACTTCAGTTTCCAGTATTGATTAATCTTTGTTCTTGAGTCTAAGAGGAGCAAGGGCACACTCTCCTTGGAACTAAGAACCGTGCATGGTATTTATGTTATGTTTTACTAATTTGTTGTTATAATTAATTAGAGTCTTGTTAATATTTACATTTATTCATAAAAACATCAAAATAAATTCACAGTTTAAAAAACATTTTCTTATTTCAATGTCATTTCCTTCTGAACAATGTGTGTTTTCCTTTACAACAAATGTGTGAAACAAATTTCCTTTTGTTAGTGAAGAGTGTGATTTTACTTTCCATGCAAGCGCAAATATGAGTGTGATCTTTTACTTTCAGCAAAAGAGTGGATTGATTTGATTTCTTCCTTTTCAGCAAAAGAGTGAATCACATAGTTTATGACACCTTTATTTCTTTAGTCAAAGTTAGAATAGGACAATCAAACACCCCCATAAGTAGCCTTTTAGACCTACCATCCCATACCTTACTAAAGACAACTTTGGACACTAGCTCTGGTTGATAAGACATCAATTGGATATTGATTAAATGAGGAGTTAAACAACACTCATCATTTTTGGTGCCATTTTTGGGGATATAAGGTGTTAGTAAGGTAATAATTATTGGTCTAGAGTGAAAAACAAAAAATATTATAAAAACCCATAAAATCCTATAAAAATTCAATAAATTGATGTACCATCCTAGAGATTCTAAAGGATGATTTATCCCAAAGTTTCCACTAAGAACACAAGTGGACACTCCTTCAACATCTCTGAGTAGTGAACCAGAAGTTACTAGTGAAACCTATTTGCAAGAATCTTCTAAAACTTGGATAGAAATCAAGCCATTGAGACAAGTAAGCCCCATAGGGCAAATTCCTCAAGATCAATATCTTGCAGGAAGACACTATTTAAAAGTTGCAAGGATTTAGAAGAAGCATTTCAAAAATCTGTAACTGCAGAAAATTTTGAAAATTTTGAACAACCCATAACTAAGACCACAAATATTCAATGGGAAGATCATCCTGGCTTTGAAACATCATCATCAGAAGAAATGGCTCTCCAACAAAATCAACAATTTGCACAACCAAGAAGGACTTTCTCCTTTCCTATTGTTGTAGATCCTAATGATCAAACCCCCATAAAAAATATTTCACCAGCTAATTTGCCAAATTTCTAGGAAATATCTAGAAAAGATTATGATCAATTCCTATTTGAGTTTAAGGTGCTATGTCAAACCTATGATTACACAACAGATGGCTAGAAATTAAAACTATTTCCCTCTACACTTAAAGTTCTCTCTTTCTCTCTTTCTCCTTCTCTAAACTTATCACTAAAATCTAGCTAACCACCGTTCCACCAATAGTGAACACATATCCTGTGGTGCTTCTCCTACCATCCAAGTCACTTGCCATATCTGAATCTACATACCCATGTAGAGAAGTGTTTGACCCTGCATAGCATAAATACCTGCTGTTGGTCCCTCTCAGATATCTTAGAATCCATTGAACTGCTTTCCAGTGCTCCTTTCCAGTTGGCAACTCTACCAAATCCCACATTTGGTTCTCTTCCAAGGAATCAATTTCCTCATTCATGCCATGCTTCCATTGTTTCCTAGATTCTACCTGCATTGCCTCTTCAAAACTTCCTAGTTTACCACCATCAGTGAGCAACTAGTATAAAGAAGGGGATTAATGAATTTGAGGCTTACTTACCCTTTCAGACCTCCTCATGGGCATTTGAGACTCATTGACGGCTTGTTGTCCACCCAAATTTCATTCTAACAGTGACCGATCCTGATCATCTCTCGATCTGCACCTGATCAGCATCGGTTCCATCTGACCAACCTGTTAGGGTGTCGAGCTAAAAACTTCACCAAGGAGCATTCATTATCAGGTTCGAGTCTACACAGACACCAGTGTCGGTCAGGAGCGACCGACGTCGGTCACAGGTAGTTACAAAGACGCCGACATCGACAGAAGGTCAGCTGACGATGGTCACAGACAAACAGCAGGAACCGACGTCGGTTACCTGCGTGTCTAGAAAGCTATTTCCATGGACAGAAGCGAGTGATTGCATGATAAGTTTGAGTTGTAGACTCAAGCTCGCGTCTCTACTATTGGAATTACTATTTTTAGAGCCCTTGTTTAAGTGGTTTAACTGTTTGTTGGGTGTACATGCTCATGTCTCCTAATTCTATATGAAGAATTAGATCTTCTTAGCTTAGTAGCATTTATTGTTGTAGAGAGTGAATTATTGTAATTCATTGGTGTGTGAAGAACAGTACAAAATTGAATCAATCCAGGCTTGTTGGAGTTGATTGTTCTTGAGAGAGATAGCTCTTGAGGAATAGAGATCTATTGAGAGATCTATACATCTAGGAGAGGTGTGGAAAAAAGAAGCTTTCTTCATTTGTATTCCTTTTGTAAAGAGTTTGTTAATACAAGTTTTCAGGGTGTTTTCTTGTATCTCTTGTTCTTGCTATTATCATTCTAATTACTTGTCTATCTGGTTTAATTCTACTTTTATTACTTTCACAATTGTAATCTATTGTTGGTTTGATTCCTCAATAAGTGGTATCAAAGCCTGGGTTACAGGTTCAGAGCTTGATAATTGGTATCAAAGTTTAGGTTCACTAACAGGTTGTTCAGATCTGTGTAGTGTGTATTGATTACAGGTTCTCACAGGAGTTTCTGCAGGGATTTCTGTTTGAGTGGGAGAAGCAATGACAGATGAAAGTAAATTGAGAATGGAAAAGTTCAATGGCAAAAATTACCAACACTGGAGAATGCAGATAGAGGACTATCTGTATCAGAAAGATCTCTACTTACCGTTAGGAGGTATTGCAAAGAAGCCCAAAGACATGGAGGATGAAGAATGGGAAGTTCTTGACAGAAAGGCTCTGGGTTCTATAAGACTGAGTCTAGCATCCACTGTGATATCCAATTTATCACAGGAAAAGTCTACGGTAGAGTTGATGACTATGTTAGCAAATTTGTATGAAAAACCCTCAGATTCCAATAAAGTATATCTTATGAAGCAGTTATTTAATTTGCATATGAATGAAGGTGGATCTGTTTCTACTCATCTAAATGATTTCAATGGTATTGTGAATCAATTAAGTTCAATGAATATAGTGTTTGATGATGAGATAAAAGCTCTTTTGATATTATGTTCTTTGCCTGAAAGCTGGCATGGCTTAGTAATGGCAGTAAGTAATACTGCATCTGCATCAAATATTTTGAAAGTAGAGGATGTTGTTAGTGTTATCTTGAATGAGGAAATACGCAAGAAAAGCACAGAAGAGGCATCCGGTAACGCTTTAAGTTTTGAGAGCAGGGGAAGGCAGAAAGAGAAGAGCAAGAAAGGTAGAGCAAGATCCAAATCAAAGGGGAAAGGCAGATCTAAATCCAGAAATGGCAGAAGGCCACAATGCTAGAATTGTGGAAAGATGGGGCACATAAACAGAGATTGTTGGTCAAAGCCTAAGGAGGACAACCATCACGAAGGAAAGGAAGAAGCCAAGATTGCAGGTATTGCACAGGATGCTTTAATTTTCTCTCTGCATAATAATATAGAATCTTGGGTATTAGATTCTGGTGCATCTTTTCATGCTACTCCTAACAGAGAATATTTCAGTGACTATATCCATGGAGATTTTGGAATAGTGTATCTAGGGGATGATGAGCCCTGTAAAATAATTGACAAAGGTAAAGTGCAGTTAAAGATGCAGAATAGCAACACATGGGTGTTGAGAGATGTGATGCATGTTCCTAGCTTGAAGAGAAATTTGATCTCTGCAGGAAAGTTAGGGGATGAGGGTTGTACAGTAACTCTCACATCAGAATCTTGGAAGGTGACCAAGGGTGCACTTGTTATGGCCAGAGGTAAGAGAGAAGGTACTCTCTATTTGCGTAATTGTGTTACTAACAAATCTCCTTCTGTATTATCTACTTCAAATGTGGATGCTAAATTGTGGCACTCAAGGCTTGGCCACATGAGTGAGAAGGGGATGTCAATTCTTAAGTCGAAAGGTATGCTTTCAGATTTAAAAGGCATAGATCTAGAGTTTTGTGAGCACTGTGTATTTGGAAAATAGAAAAGGGTTAGTTTTCTCAAAATTGGGTCTACTAAGAAGAGGCACAAGTTGGAGCTTGTTCACACAGACGTGTGGGGACCGGCTCAGGTTGCTTCCATTGGAGGATCACAGTACTATGTATCTTTCATAGATGATGCCACAAGGAAGGTATGGATCTATTGTATTAGAAAGAAATCTGATGTATTTGATACTTTTAAAGTTTGGAAAGCTATGGTTGAGAATGAAACAGGTAAAAGATTAAAGTGCCTGAGATCAGACAATGGCGGTGAGTTCTGTAGTCATAAGTTCAGAGATTATTGTTACATGCATGGAATCTGTAGGCAAAAGACGGTTCCAAGGACACCTCAGTAGAATGGAATTGCTGAAAGGATGAACAGGACAATAATGGAGCATGCAAGATGTATGAGATTGCATGCCGGTTTGCCCTTACAGTTTTGGGCACAAGCTGTTGACACTGCAGTGTACCTGATTAACAGAGGACCCTCTACAGCTCTGGATGGTGGTATTCTAGAAGAGGCATGGACAGGTAAAAGGTTGATCTCTCATATCTCAAAGTTTTTGGTTGTGAAGCCTTTATGCATATAGATAAGGAAAATAGAAAGAAGCTTGATGCTAAGTCTATGAGATGCACGTTTATTGGCTATGGCTCAGATGATTTTGGTTACAAATTGTGGAATCTAGAAACTAACAAGGTAATCAGGAGCCGTGATGTTGTTTTCAATGAAAGAGTGATGTATTGTGATTAGCTAAGGAAGTTGAATCAATCTGAGCAGAGCAATGGTGAATTGAATGAGGTGAAAGTCCAAGATGAGCTCGCGGGAAAAAGAAATAATCACTTACAAGAAAACACAGAGACCGACGTCGGCAGGTTAGGAACCGGCATCGGCAGGACAGAAACCGGCATCGGCCATACAGAGACCGACGTCAGCCGTACAGGTATCGAGGTCGGTCAGGTAGAATCGACGTCAGCCCGTAACAAGTCTACAGGTGACCGAGGTCGGTCACTGTCAGAGAATTTGGGTGGACAGCGTGTTGTGGACGAGTCTCAAACACCCATCAGGAGGTCAAAAAGGGTGAGTAAGCCTCCAATTAGATATTCTCCTTCTTTATTTTATCTATTGCTAACTGATGGTGGAGAACCAGAGAGTTTTGAAGAAGCAATACATGTGGAGTCCAAGAGTGAGTGGGAGCGTGGCATGGTTGAGGAGTTGGAGTGCTTAAGAGAAAACCAAACATGGGATTTGGTTGAATTGGCAGCTGGTAAGAGAACACTTAAGAACAGATGGACCTACAGGTTGAAGGAAGGTGAGAATGGACAGATGAGATACAAGGCCAGATTAGTGGTAAAAGGATTTGCACAAAAGCCAGGTATTGACTTTGGTGAGATTTTTTCTCCTGTTGTTAAAATGACTTCAATAAGGGTTGTATTGTCTTTGGTTGCTTTTGAGGATTTGCATCTTGAGCAGCTAGATGTTAAGACAACGTTTCTTCATGGAGATTTGGATGAGGAAATTTATATGGAACAGCCAGAAGGATTCGAGGTCAAGGGTAAGGAGAAGTTTGTGTGCAGGTTGAAGAAAAGCTTGTATGGCCTCAAGCAAGCTCCTAGGCAATGTTACTTAAAATTTGATAGGTTTATGACTGAGCATGGCTACAGTAGGTGTCAATCAGACCATTGTGTGTATTTCAAGAGATTTGATAATGGTAGATATATTATTCTATTGTTGTATGTAGATGACATGCTGGTTGCAAGGTCTCACATGCAGGATATCTCAGAGCTTAAGGTAAAATTAGCTCAAACGTTTGCTATGAAGGATTTGGGAGCAGCAAAGAAAATCCTTGGCATGAGCATTAAGAGAGACAGGAAAAATCACAGGTTGATATTGTCTCAAGAAGACTATGTGGACAAGGTGTTAAAATGGTTCAATATGCAGGATGCTAAACCGGTAAGCACACCTTTGGCTGGACATTTTAAGTTGAGTAAAGAACAATGTCCTAATTCATATGATGAGGTAGAGTACATGAGTAAGGTTCCATATTCTTCCGCAGTAGGGAGTTTGATGTATGCAATGGTGTGTACTAGACCGGATATTGCCCAAGCAGTGGGAGTTGTAAGTAAGTATATGGCCAATCTAGGTAAGGAACATTGGAAAGCAGTTCAGTGGATCCTTAGATATCTAAAAGGAACCAGCAGTAGGCACTTGTGCTATGGAGGTTCAGATACTTCTCTACATGGTTATGTAGATTCAGATATGGTAGGTGATTTGGATGGCAGGAGGAGCACTACAGGTTATGGTTTTACTGTAGGTGGAACGGCGGTTAGCTGGATATCTAAGTTGCAGAAGGTTGTTGCCTTATCAACTACAGAAGCAGAGTATATTGCAGCCACAGAAGCTAGCAAGTAGATGATATGGATGACACGGTTCATGGATGAGCTTGGTAGGGAGCATGAGAGTTGCAGATTGTATAGTGACAGTCAGAGTGCAATCCATTTGGCTAAGAATTCAGCCTTTCATTCAAGAACAAAGCACATACAGCTAAGGTATCACTTCATACGATAGGTATTGGAAGATGGTGAGTTGAAGCTGGAGAAGATCCATACAGATAGGAATCCTGCTGATATGTTAACCAAGCCGGTTACAAAGGAGAAGTTGAATCTTCATTCAACTTCTATTGGTCTTCATGATTGAGTTGAAGATGGAGGAGCTAGAAGATGTTGTTGTACAGGTACTGGTGCAGCTGTTTATCTCCAAGTGGGAGATTGTTAGGGTGTGGAGCTAAAAACTTCACCAAGGAGCATTCATTATCAGGTTCGGGTCTACACAGACACCGGCGTCGGTCAGGAGCGACTGACATCGGTCACAAGCAGTTACAAAGACGCCAACGTCAGCAGAAGTTCGGCCGACGACGGTCACAAACAAACAGCAGGAACCGACGTCGGTTACCTGCGTGTCCAAAAAGCTATTTCCATTGACAGAAGCAAGTGATTGCATGATAAGTTTGAGTTGTAGACTCAAGCTCGCGTCTCTATTATTGGCATTACTATTTTTAGAGCCCTTGTTTAAGTGGTTCAACTGTTTGTTGGGTGTACATGCTCATGTATCCTAATTCTATATGAAGAATTAGATCTTCTTAGCTTAGTAGCATTTATTTTTGTAGAGAGTGAATTATTGTAATTCATTGGTGTGTGAAGAACAGTACAGAATTGAATCAATCCAGGCTTGTTGGAGTTGATTGTTCTTGAGAGAGATAGCTCTTGAGGAATAGAGATCTATTGAGAGATCTATACATCTAGGAGAGGTGTAGAAGAAAGAAGCTTTCTTCATTTGTATTCATTTTGTAAAGAGTTTGTTAATACAAGTTTTCAGGGTGTTTTCTTGTATCTCTTGTTCTTGCTATTATCATTCTAATTACTTGTCTATCTGGTTTAATTCCGCGTTTATTGCTTTCACAATTGTAATCTATTGTTGGTTTGATCCCCCAACACAACCTAATCGATGTCAGTTCTCACCTGATCAATGCCGATTTCCACCTGCCTGACATCACTGACTTTGGTCTCCATCGAACTGACGTCGGTTCCTACCTGATTGATGTCAGTTCTCACCTGGTTGACGTCGGTATCTATGTTTTCTTATGAGTGATGATTTTTACCTGTGAGCTCATTTTAGATCATAACCTTGTCCAAATCAACATTGCCCTACTCAGAATTATTTAGCCTCTTGAGCTGATCACTGTCCATCACCTTCTCCTTAAAAACCAAGGCTTTTCAGTTCTTAAATTTGTCAAAAACATCATATTTCCTCTTTAAGCAATAAACCCATACCTTTCTTGTAGCATAACACTGTGATCCTCCAATATAAGCTATCTGAGCTGGTCCCCACACGTCTACGTGAACAAGCTCTAACCTGTGCTTCTTCTTTGTTGACCCAGTTTCAAGAAACCTCACTTTCTTCTATTTTCCAAAAATACAATGCTCACGGAAATCTCGATCTATGATTTTCAAATCTAAAAGCTTACCTTTTGACTTAAGAACATCCATTCCCTTCTCACTCATGTGACCAAGCCTACTAAGCCACAACTTTGCATCTACATCTGAAGTAGATAAAATAGAAGGAGAATCAGTAATACAAGTAGATAGATAAAGCGTACCTACTTTATTATCTCTTGCTAATACAAGTGCACCCTTGGAAACTTTCCAAGATTCTATTGTGAGAGTTACTATGCAACCCTCATCACCCAACTTTCTTGCAGAAATTAGACTCCTCTTCAGGATGGAAACATTCATGACATCCTTCAACACCCATATGTTGCTAGTCTAGAATTTCAGCTGAACTTTACCTTTGCCAACAATTTGACAAGGCTCACCATCCCGTAAATAAACTTTTCCAAAGTCTCCATGGACATAATCATGAAAAAATTCTCTATTTGGGGTTGCATGGAAAGAGGTAGTAGAATCTAAAACCCAAGATTCTACTTTATCCAAGGAACATATAAGAGCATCCTATGCAACAATACCTGCATCATTTGCTTCTTTATTTCCTTCATGCTGATCTTCTACCAACCAACAATCTTCCTTTACATGCCCTTTCTTTCCACAATTCCAGCAGGTTATACCTCCATTTCTGGATTTGGATCTACTGCCTATCTTTGACCTTGATTTCCCTTGCTCGATCTTTTCTCTTTATTTTCCCCTGCTTTCAACACTTAAAGCATTACTTGATGTTTCCCCTGTGCTTTTCCTGTGAATTTTTTCATTCAAGATTACACTAACAACATCATCAACTTTCAAGATATTTGAAGTAGGCACAGTATTACTAACTACCATTACCAAACTGTCCCAACTTTCAGGTAAAGAGCATAAGATTAAGAGAGCCTTAATTTCATCATGAAAATCTATTTTGACTGAAATTAAGTAATTTACTAATCCATGGAAATCACTAAGATGACTATATACCGATCCACCTTCCTGCATTTACAAATTAAATAATTGCTTCATAAGAAATACCTTATTCGAAGCTGAGGGTTTTTCATATAAATTTGCCAAAGATTTCATTAACTCTACCATTTTCTTTGCCTGTGATAAGTTAGAAATAATAGACGATGCCAGGCTCAACCTTATAGATCCCAGAGCCTTTCTATCAAGAACATTCCATTCTTCATCTTGCATATATGTGGGCTTACTTGAAACACCACTCAACGGTAAGTACAAATCTTTCTAATACAGATAATCTTCTATCTGCATCTTCCATAATTGATAATTCTTGCCATTGAATTTCTCCATTCTTAGTTTACTTTCTTCTGCCATTGCTTTACTCCCACTCAATCAAAAACCCCTGTGAGTGAATTCTGTAATCAACAAACACTAACACGCTTTGATACCATTGTTAGTGAACCTGGCTCTGATACCAACTGTCAGGATCCTCCTTAGAGTAAAATTGATTACCTTTGTATAAGCAACTAAACACAGAATTAAATCAGAAGTAATATGTAACTAAAATTTAGAAACATCAAAGAATAGGTGATACAAGAAACAATACAATCTTGTATTAACACTCTTTCAGAAGGAAATACAATGAAGAAATCTCACTCTTCCCACACCTCTTGGACGTACAATAATTCTCCCGCAAGATTTCTCTCTCTCAATCAATTACAACCAACTCACATACTGAGTTGTTCCCTCTTCCAGTGACAATCAACCCAATGGTTGTTGTTGCCTACTCTCATCCACATACCTTCTTGATCTTGCACCCTGTAGATGTAATTGGTCTTACTTACACCGTGTGTTGCAGATCTTCTTGATCTTGCTACCCTATAGATCTAACTGATCTTGTACACACACACCCATAGATCTTCTTGATCTTGCTACCCCACAGATCAACTGACCTTGCTTACCTGTATATCTTCCTGATCTTGCACTCTTGCAGACCTTCTAGATCTTACACTTGAGGATCTAATCCTTTGTAGTCCTTATTACAATATAGCCCCATGGGTATCTTAAATAGATCCCAAACCAAACAATAATTAGAAACACAGACTCAAGACTAAAATTAGTCTTTACATGTAAACTAACTGTCCGTCTAAAATTAGACTAGTTCTGGAACGCACAAGTGACTGATGTCGGTCATTGTCTGTCTGGAGATGATCGATGTCGGCAGATTCTAACCAACGTTGGTTACTTTGTAACCCATCAATCTCCACCATTTGCATAATAGTGAAGCTTTTAGCTGCACAACTTAACATCCTACACAAAACTTCATAGATACCCATGAAATACATGTGTGATTAGTTCAAGAACATGCTATCTACTGATCATGAGATAAATAATATATTACAAAGATGTAAACTAGAATTTAAATCATGTTCAAGTTCTGATTTTGTATTTTTTATTATTTTGAATGTTTTTGTATTTTGACATTATATAGAAAAGAACAAGGCTAAAAATAAAATGAATCAAGGTTCAAACATAGAAGAAGATAAAAAAAATATGCACAACTTTCAACAAGTGTCTATGAAAGCAATGTAATTGGAGAGATTGAAAAAGTGAAACAAGAGAAAGATGCCCCAATTGTGATATTAGGAAGTATGTAGGAATAACAAGAGTATGTAGGATGGTGACTATACACTCTCATTTTGTCAAATGTACAATTATCGAAAGATGTTGCATATGAAAGCAATACAGTTTGAAAAATAGTATATTTTGCATGAACAACAATGTTTTGCATACTAAAACTAATTGAGACAATTGAAAATTAGAAATATTAAGGTTCATGCTTCTAAAAATGTAATGTATGGTCAGAATATTGCAAAGAATAGTATTGCCTAATTAGGATAGTAGTGCTGGGTGATTCTATCTAAATTTGGTGGTTATGTCTAGGATAAAAAATGAGTCTATGTTAGTGCAAGCTACAACAACTAAGAGGAACATGATTCATTTGAGAATAGTTGATTCTTATTTTGAGCTACTCAGATATGGGAATTGAAAATAGGAGGGCTAAGAGACTAAAGAAGTCAATGAAATCCAAGGGCATAGAAAAAGGGATTAAGTGATCACATATGCAAGTAAGTGGAAGAATAAGATATGCGATAGTCTAAAATCTATGTACAATAATATTTTTATGTGTTTTATTTTGATTGATTTTTTGTGGTTGTTTTATAAATACACAAGCTATCTAATGATGCCATCAATATCAACATTATCCCAATCGGTAATGAATAGTAAATGTCTTACCTTAATTTAGTGGAAAGTATCTAGTGCGCTAATATCAAAATCATAATGTGTATCAAATTTAGTAATAAAAATATTTGAATGATCATGTATGTGATCTTGAGTAGGAAATATGTATTTTGGAGTTGTAAACCCACCTGAAACCACATGAGATGATGTATAAGACTTGCAATTTTTTGATCTTTTGAGACATATGTTGCATAATATGAATATCCACCTTAGAATATAGTGCAAGTGTGTGTGATTATTATAAAGGAGATGATTTTTATTGATAAAATTGCTTTTGCTTTTTTGGATTTTTAACCTTTTTCACCTTTTCATTAGAAACCTTTTGTTTAGATGTCAAAAATATGCTTTGCTTATTCTTATATGCATTAATAAATTGTCATGGTGGATGGGGAGGAGGAAGTAGTATGGAATGTATAGGATGCTCATACTTTATCCCCAAAATAGTAATAATTTGATTGAAATAAAGTATTTCAAGAATCTATCGACCGTAGAAGGTAAAACACATTGTTTTTGCAACCATGGGCATCCCAATATCATATCAAAAAATCCATTTTGTGGTACAACAACAAAAGGAGTGGATAATATAACAAGTCCCACTTGAAGAGGTAACATAATATGGCCCAAATTGGATTGTTTCTTACCATTGCAAGTCCTAAAACCTTTTTTAGGTGCTTGTATATCACTTTGTGTATAATATAATCAATGAAGTAATATAATTGTGCATGCATTTTTGCTCGATCCATTATCAATGAGTACACAATGAATAGGTTGTTGATTAATGTGATCTCTTATACACAAATCATGAAAGTTAGAATTATCATCAAATATTTAACTATCATCAAAATTGATAATAGGATGTAGTGTAACATTTGGAGTAATAATACCAATAATACCATCCAAATGGTGATCATATGATGCATAAGATGGGTAAAAATTATATGTATGCTATACATTTGAAGTGTCCTTATTTGTATCATGCCTAGGGAATGGATTACTGAGAATTTTGAGCTTAACATTATGATTTTGTAGAATCCTATCCGAACCATCATTGGTATCTTATGCATTTTGCTCGATGTGAATTTTATGCATTTTAATTTTCATCTTGAATATATTCATTAGTAATTTTTTCATCAAAAGAGGAACCTATATGTGTATTGGTAGAATCCATGTTAAGTTAACTATGCTCAATGAGAATCTTACCTAGCCTAGCCCTTCACCTTAAAGGAGTATTAGAAATAAAGTTCTTAGGTGGCATATAAAAATAACATGGAAAATATAAATGTAAATGGGCAATATGTAAGACCATAAGGGAAACAACAAGTTTGAAACCCTATAAGATTAAAACCCTAAGGAAGAGTTAAGGTTTGACAAAGTTTGAATCAATATACAGGTTCACCAAATGTTTTATTTGAATTTATGAAATAATGTAATATTAAATCTTAATTAGATAAATTGAATTGAATAAAGTAGGGTGTTGTAAAAACATTTACAAATAAGAAACTGAAAGAAAGCAATTGGAATTAACAAAATAAAATGAATGTGAATAAGACTAAATTATGAAAAAGAAATATATACTTAGTTTTTTGATGTGTTCAATTGATTGTGTTGACTAGAAAAATGTAGAAACAATTATGAAGATGAAAATCCATAATCCTCACAGGAGATGATCCTCAGACTTTGTATGGACATGAACACCTAATAGGTCCAATAGTGATGGGCACTATTATATTTGGTTGGTATTTATGTCCTTTTATAAAATGTTAATAAATAGGTCACACTCTTGTATGAAGGTGTAAAATATGTCTATTTATGATAAATTTGTTTTTGGTGATGCACGTGAGACCAACAGATGTCTTCTTGAAGCTCAAAACCCTAGCTTGTGCTACAAGGAGATAAAATGGATGTGAAGTAGTAAAAAGGGGTTAGTAGGTGGAGTTGTGCTAGACCTCATCACCCATTGTATTGAGCTCTTTCTACATACCAATAATCTGAAGAGGGATTAAACCTCCATGTAGTTCTCCCACTTAAGTTATTTATGAAATTATGCTCCTTTGACTATATGAATGCATCTATAATTAGATTTAATACTTAATCATTCTTGGGATAGGGCTACATAAAACTCAATTCATAGTTGGTTCATGACTGCTTCAAGTGCTTAGAAGCTGATTTGGAAAGAATGGGGAAGTTTTGTCTTTTTTTACACTTGTTTGAATAAGCTCTTGTGATAAGATTGATAAGCTTGCCGAGATGTTTGAAATGAAATAATTGAATGTGATTTTATTGTGAATTGAAGAGGGATAAATATCCATTAGGGAGTTTAGGAATATTTAGGCTGACCCTAAGGATACTTCCATTTTTAGATTTTGACTATTTGTGAGGGAATGATAGAATTAGTAAACATGGACATGAGTGTTGGGCACTCATGTCCTATTAGGTATTATTGTCCCATCAAGAAAAGTAAATAGTTTTGGGTCTAACGATGAGCTCAAAATATGGCTTATTATTGACATGTTATTTTCCTCAATTCATCTCTCGAAGGATATTATCTTATGCAAATCTTAGATTGTTAGATAGCTATTACATATAAATTAAATATTTATCTTGTTTATATTGAACCAAAGACTAAACCTTTACTTTGTCATTAATGTCTAATATATAACATGTTTTAGTGATTTTTGTTGTGAAGAATGCTCAAGAAAAAGACACAAGCAATGTATAGTGAATGTGCAATTTTGATCTTCATCCAACAGAACTACAGACTCTGCAGGCTTGTTTCTATGGACTCTACAGGCTTGTTTCTACGGACTCTGTAGGGTCATTTCTACAGACTCTGCAAGCTTGTTTCTATGGACTATGTAGGCTTGTTTCTATAGACTCTATAGGCTCATTTCTATGGACTCTGTAGGCTTGTTTATATGGACTTTGTAGGCTTGTTTCTATGGACTCCACAGGTTCATTCCTCTCGAATCTGCAGGGTCAATTCCAAGAATTTTGTAAGGATGAAGCTACAAATGGGGAAGATGGTGGCCAGATAAGATAAGAGAGAATCATTCTAGCTGAAATAAAATAAGGAAAATAACCACCTGCTATTTTTTAGGATTTGATTTTGATAAATATGTATATATATTTGGATCTTAGGATTATTATAGGATAGGATATCTATTTTATTGGAATACTTGGATCTCTTAGAAATCCAATCTCCTATCTTTAGATGAATGGATCAAACAAGGAATCCTATTCCTTTGCATCCTATTTTGAGATGATTATATTAGAATAAAATATAAGATTTTCATATATTATAGATAATAGATATCAGATGATAGAGAGTAGATAATAAAGGAAAAGATTTATACAAGCATATTACAGGTTTCAGACATATTGCAATCATTTCAATTTTATGAATTAATACTTCAGTTTCCAGTATTGATTAATCTTTGTTCTTGAGTCTAAGAGGAGCAAGGGCACACTCTCCTTGGAACTAAGAACCGTGCATGGTATTTATGTTATGTTTTACTAATTTGTTGTTATAATTAATTAGAGTCTTGTTAATATTTACATTTATTCATAAAAACATCAAAATAAATTCACAGTTTAAAAAACATTTTCTTATTTCAATGTCATTTCCTTCTGAACAATGTGTGTTTTCCTTTACAACAAATGTGTGAAACAAATTTCCTTTTGTTAGTGAAGAGTGTGATTTTACTTTCCATGCAAGCGCAAATATGAGTGTGATCTTTTACTTTCAGCAAAAGAGTGGATTGATTTGATTTCTTCCTTTTCAGCAAAAGAGTGAATCACATAGTTTATGACACCTTTATTTCTTTAGTCAAAGTTAGAATAGGACAATCAAACACCCCCATAAGTAGCCTTTTAGACCTACCATCCCATACCTTACTAAAGACAACTTTGGACACTAGCTCTGGTTGATAAGACATCAATTGGATATTGATTAAATGAGGAGTTAAACAACACTCATCATTTTTGGTGCCATTTTTGGGGATATAAGGTGTTAGTAAGGTAATAATTATTGGTCTAGAGTGAAAAACAAAAAATATTATAAAAACCCATAAAATCCTATAAAAATTCAATAAATTGATGTACCATCCTAGAGATTCTAAAGGATGATTTATCCCAAAGTTTCCACTAAGAACACAAGTGGACACTCCTTCAACATCTCTGAGTAGTGAACCAGAAGTTACTAGTGAAACCTATTTGCAAGAATCTTCTAAAACTTGGATAGAAATCAAGCCATTGAGACAAGTAAGCCCCATAGGGCAAATTCCTCAAGATCAATATCTTGCAGGAAGACACTATTTAAAAGTTGCAAGGATTTAGAAGAAGCATTTCAAAAATCTGTAACTGCAGAAAATTTTGAAAATTTTGAACAACCCATAACTAAGACCACAAATATTCAATGGGAAGATCATCCTGGCTTTGAAACATCATCATCAGAAGAAATGGCTCTCCAACAAAATCAACAATTTGCACAACCAAGAAGGACTTTCTCCTTTCCTATTGTTGTAGATCCTAATGATCAAACCCCCATAAAAAATATTTCACCAGCTAATTTGCCAAATTTCTAGGAAATATCTAGAAAAGATTATGATCAATTCCTATTTGAGTTTAAGGTGCTATGTCAAACCTATGATTACACAACAGATGGCTAGAAATTAAAACTATTTCCCTCTACACTTAAAGTTCTCTCTTTCTCTCTTTCTCCTTCTCTAAACTTATCACTAAAATCTAGCTAACCACCGTTCCACCAATAGTGAACACATATCCTGTGGTGCTTCTCCTACCATCCAAGTCACTTGCCATATCTGAATCTACATACCCATGTAGAGAAGTGTTTGACCCTGCATAGCATAAATACCTGCTGTTGGTCCCTCTCAGATATCTTAGAATCCATTGAACTGCTTTCCAGTGCTCCTTTCCAGTTGGCAACTCTACCAAATCCCACATTTGGTTCTCTTCCAAGGAATCAATTTCCTCATTCATGCCATGCTTCCATTGTTTCCTAGATTCTACCTGCATTGCCTCTTCAAAACTTCCTAGTTTACCACCATCAGTGAGCAACTAGTATAAAGAAGGGGATTAATGAATTTGAGGCTTACTTACCCTTTCAGACCTCCTCATGGGCATTTGAGACTCATTGACGGCTTGTTGTCCACCCAAATTTCATTCTAACAGTGACCGATCCTGATCATCTCTCGATCTGCACCTGATCAGCATCGGTTCCATCTGACCAACCTGTTAGGGTGTCGAGCTAAAAACTTCACCAAGGAGCATTCATTATCAGGTTCGAGTCTACACAGACACCAGTGTCGGTCAGGAGCGACCGACGTCGGTCACAGGTAGTTACAAAGACGCCGACATCGACAGAAGGTCAGCTGACGATGGTCACAGACAAACAGCAGGAACCGACGTCGGTTACCTGCGTGTCTAGAAAGCTATTTCCATGGACAGAAGCGAGTGATTGCATGATAAGTTTGAGTTGTAGACTCAAGCTCGCGTCTCTACTATTGGAATTACTATTTTTAGAGCCCTTGTTTAAGTGGTTTAACTGTTTGTTGGGTGTACATGCTCATGTCTCCTAATTCTATATGAAGAATTAGATCTTCTTAGCTTAGTAGCATTTATTGTTGTAGAGAGTGAATTATTGTAATTCATTGGTGTGTGAAGAACAGTACAAAATTGAATCAATCCAGGCTTGTTGGAGTTGATTGTTCTTGAGAGAGATAGCTCTTGAGGAATAGAGATCTATTGAGAGATCTATACATCTAGGAGAGGTGTGGAAAAAAGAAGCTTTCTTCATTTGTATTCCTTTTGTAAAGAGTTTGTTAATACAAGTTTTCAGGGTGTTTTCTTGTATCTCTTGTTCTTGCTATTATCATTCTAATTACTTGTCTATCTGGTTTAATTCTACTTTTATTACTTTCACAATTGTAATCTATTGTTGGTTTGATTCCTCAATAAGTGGTATCAAAGCCTGGGTTACAGGTTCAGAGCTTGATAATTGGTATCAAAGTTTAGGTTCACTAACAGGTTGTTCAGATCTGTGTAGTGTGTATTGATTACAGGTTCTCACAGGAGTTTCTGCAGGGATTTCTGTTTGAGTGGGAGAAGCAATGACAGATGAAAGTAAATTGAGAATGGAAAAGTTCAATGGCAAAAATTACCAACACTGGAGAATGTAGATAGAGGACTATCTGTATCAGAAAGATCTCTACTTACCGTTAGGAGGTATTGCAAAGAAGCCCAAAGACATGGAGGATGAAGAATGGGAAGTTCTTGACAGAAAGGCTCTGGGTTCTATAAGACTGAGTCTAGCATCCACTGTGATATCCAATTTATCACAGGAAAAGTCTACGGTAGAGTTGATGACTATGTTAGCAAATTTGTATGAAAAACCCTCAGATTCCAATAAAGTATATCTTATGAAGCAGTTATTTAATTTGCATATGAATGAAGGTGGATCTGTTTCTACTCATCTAAATGATTTCAATGGTATTGTGAATCAATTAAGTTCAATGAATATAGTGTTTGATGATGAGATAAAAGCTCTTTTGATATTATGTTCTTTGCCTGAAAGCTGGCATGGCTTAGTAATGGCAGTAAGTAATACTGCATCTGCATCAAATATTTTGAAAGTAGAGGATGTTGTTAGTGTTATCTTGAATGAGGAAATACGCAAGAAAAGCACAGAAGAGGCATCCGGTAACGCTTTAAGTTTTGAGAGCAGGGGAAGGCAGAAAGAGAAGAGCAAGAAAGGTAGAGCAAGATCCAAATCAAAGGGGAAAGGCAGATCTAAATCCAGAAATGGCAGAAGGCCACAATGCTAGAATTGTGGAAAGATGGGGCACATAAACAGAGATTGTTGGTCAAAGCCTAAGGAGGACAACCATCACGAAGGAAAGGAAGAAGCCAAGATTGCAGGTATTGCACAGGATGCTTTAATTTTCTCTCTGCATAATAATATAGAATCTTGGGTATTAGATTCTGGTGCATCTTTTCATGCTACTCCTAACAGAGAATATTTCAGTGACTATATCCATGGAGATTTTGGAATAGTGTATCTAGGGGATGATGAGCCCTGTAAAATAATTGACAAAGGTAAAGTGCAGTTAAAGATGCAGAATAGCAACACATGGGTGTTGAGAGATGTGATGCATGTTCCTAGCTTGAAGAGAAATTTGATCTCTGCAGGAAAGTTAGGGGATGAGGGTTGTACAGTAACTCTCACATCAGAATCTTGGAAGGTGACCAAGGGTGCACTTGTTATGGCCAGAGGTAAGAGAGAAGGTACTCTCTATTTGCGTAATTGTGTTACTAACAAATCTCCTTCTGTATTATCTACTTCAAATGTGGATGCTAAATTGTGGCACTCAAGGCTTGGCCACATGAGTGAGAAGGGGATGTCAATTCTTAAGTCGAAAGGTATGCTTTCAGATTTAAAAGGCATAGATCTAGAGTTTTGTGAGCACTGTGTATTTGGAAAATAGAAAAGGGTTAGTTTTCTCAAAATTGGGTCTACTAAGAAGAGGCACAAGTTGGAGCTTGTTCACACAGACGTGTGGGGACCGGCTCAGGTTGCTTCCATTGGAGGATCACAGTACTATGTATCTTTCATAGATGATGCCACAAGGAAGGTATGGATCTATTGTATTAGAAAGAAATCTGATGTATTTGATACTTTTAAAGTTTGGAAAGCTATGGTTGAGAATGAAACAGGTAAAAGATTAAAGTGCCTGAGATCAGACAATGGCGGTGAGTTCTGTAGTCATAAGTTCAGAGATTATTGTTACATGCATGGAATCTGTAGGCAAAAGACGGTTCCAAGGACACCTCAGTAGAATGGAATTGCTGAAAGGATGAACAGGACAATAATGGAGCATGCAAGATGTATGAGATTGCATGCCGATTTGCCCTTACAGTTTTGGGCACAAGCTGTTGACACTGCAGTGTACCTGATTAACAGAGGACCCTCTACAGCTCTGGATGGTGGTATTCTAGAAGAGGCATGGACAGGTAAAAGGTTGATCTCTCATATCTCAAAGTTTTTGGTTGTGAAGCCTTTATGCATATAGATAAGGAAAATAGAAAGAAGCTTGATGCTAAGTCTATGAGATGCACGTTTATTGGCTATGGCTCAGATGATTTTGGTTACAAATTGTGGAATCTAGAAACTAACAAGGTAATCAGGAGCCGTGATGTTGTTTTCAATGAAAGAGTGATGTATTGTGATTAGCTAAGGAAGTTGAATCAATCTGAGCAGAGCAATGGTGAATTGAATGAGGTGAAAGTCCAAGATGAGCTCGCGGGAAAAAGAAATAATCACTTACAAGAAAACACAGAGACCGACGTCGGCAGGTTAGGAACCGGCATCGGCAGGACAGAAACCGGCATCGGCCATACAGAGACCGACGTCAGCCGTACAGGTATCGAGGTCGGTCAGGTAGAATCGACGTCAGCCCGTAACAAGTCTACAGGTGACCGAGGTCGGTCACTGTCAGAGAATTTGGGTGGACAGCGTGTTGTGGACGAGTCTCAAACACCCATCAGGAGGTCAAAAAGGGTGAGTAAGCCTCCAATTAGATATTCTCCTTCTTTATTTTATCTATTGCTAACTGATGGTGGAGAACCAGAGAGTTTTGAAGAAGCAATACATGTGGAGTCCAAGAGTGAGTGGGAGCGTGGCATGGTTGAGGAGTTGGAGTGCTTAAGAGAAAACCAAACATGGGATTTGGTTGAATTGGCAGCTGGTAAGAGAACACTTAAGAACAGATGGACCTACAGGTTGAAGGAAGGTGAGAATGGACAGATGAGATACAAGGCCAGATTAGTGGTAAAAGGATTTGCACAAAAGCCAGGTATTGACTTTGGTGAGATTTTTTCTCCTGTTGTTAAAATGACTTCAATAAGGGTTGTATTGTCTTTGGTTGCTTTTGAGGATTTGCATCTTGAGCAGCTAGATGTTAAGACAACGTTTCTTCATGGAGATTTGGATGAGGAAATTTATATGGAACAGCCAGAAGGATTCGAGGTCAAGGGTAAGGAGAAGTTTGTGTGCAGGTTGAAGAAAAGCTTGTATGGCCTCAAGCAAGCTCCTAGGCAATGTTACTTAAAATTTGATAGGTTTATGACTGAGCATGGCTACAGTAGGTGTCAATCAGACCATTGTGTGTATTTCAAGAGATTTGATAATGGTAGATATATTATTCTATTGTTGTATGTAGATGACATGCTGGTTGCAAGGTCTCACATGCAGGATATCTCAGAGCTTAAGGTAAAATTAGCTCAAACGTTTGCTATGAAGGATTTGGGAGCAGCAAAGAAAATCCTTGGCATGAGCATTAAGAGAGACAGGAAAAATCACAGGTTGATATTGTCTCAAGAAGACTATGTGGACAAGGTGTTAAAATGGTTCAATATGCAGGATGCTAAACCGGTAAGCACACCTTTGGCTGGACATTTTAAGTTGAGTAAAGAACAATGTCCTAATTCATATGATGAGGTAGAGTACATGAGTAAGGTTCCATATTCTTCCGCAGTAGGGAGTTTGATGTATGCAATGGTGTGTACTAGACCGGATATTGCCCAAGCAGTGGGAGTTGTAAGTAAGTATATGGCCAATCTAGGTAAGGAACATTGGAAAGCAGTTCAGTGGATCCTTAGATATCTAAAAGGAACCAGCAGTAGGCACTTGTGCTATGGAGGTTCAGATACTTCTCTACATGGTTATGTAGATTCAGATATGGTAGGTGATTTGGATGGCAGGAGGAGCACTACAGGTTATGGTTTTACTGTAGGTGGAACGGCAGTTAGCTGGATATCTAAGTTGCAGAAGGTTGTTGCCTTATCAACTACAGAAGCAGAGTATATTGCAGCCACAGAAGCTAGCAAGTAGATGATATGGATGACACGGTTCATGGATGAGCTTGGTAGGGAGCATGAGAGTTGCAGATTGTATAGTGACAGTCAGAGTGCAATCCATTTGGCTAAGAATTCAGCCTTTCATTCAAGAACAAAGCACATACAGCTAAGGTATCACTTCATACGATAGGTATTGGAAGATGGTGAGTTGAAGCTGGAGAAGATCCATACAGATAGGAATCCTGCTGATATGTTAACCAAGCCGGTTACAAAGGAGAAGTTGAATCTTCATTCAACTTCTATTGGTCTTCATGATTGAGTTGAAGATGGAGGAGCTAGAAGATGTTGTTGTACAGGTACTGGTGCAGCTGTTTATCTCCAAGTGGGAGATTGTTAGGGTGTGGAGCTAAAAACTTCACCAAGGAGCATTCATTATCAGGTTCGGGTCTACACAGACACCGGCGTCGGTCAGGAGCGACTGACATCGGTCACAAGCAGTTACAAAGACGCCAACGTCAGCAGAAGTTCGGCCGACGACGGTCACAAACAAACAGCAGGAACCGACGTCGGTTACCTGCGTGTCCAAAAAGCTATTTCCATTGACAGAAGCAAGTGATTGCATGATAAGTTTGAGTTGTAGACTCAAGCTCGCGTCTCTATTATTGGCATTACTATTTTTAGAGCCCTTGTTTAAGTGGTTCAACTGTTTGTTGGGTGTACATGCTCATGTATCCTAATTCTATATGAAGAATTAGATCTTCTTAGCTTAGTAGCATTTATTTTTGTAGAGAGTGAATTATTGTAATTCATTGGTGTGTGAAGAACAGTACAGAATTGAATCAATCCAGGCTTGTTGGAGTTGATTGTTCTTGAGAGAGATAGCTCTTGAGGAATAGAGATCTATTGAGAGATCTATACATCTAGGAGAGGTGTAGAAGAAAGAAGCTTTCTTCATTTGTATTCATTTTGTAAAGAGTTTGTTAATACAAGTTTTCAGGGTGTTTTCTTGTATCTCTTGTTCTTGCTATTATCATTCTAATTACTTGTCTATCTGGTTTAATTCCGCGTTTATTGCTTTCACAATTGTAATCTATTGTTGGTTTGATCCCCCAACACAACCTAATCGATGTCAGTTCTCACCTGATCAATGCCGATTTCCACCTGCCTGACATCACTGACTTTGGTCTCCATCGAACTGACGTCGGTTCCTACCTGATTGATGTCAGTTCTCACCTGGTTGACGTCGGTATCTATGTTTTCTTATGAGTGATGATTTTTACCTGTGAGCTCATTTTAGATCATAACCTTGTCCAAATCAACATTGCCCTACTCAGAATTATTTAGCCTCTTGAGCTGATCACTGTCCATCACCTTCTCCTTAAAAACCAAGGCTTTTCAGTTCTTAAATTTGTCAAAAACATCATATTTCCTCTTTAAGCAATAAACCCATACCTTTCTTGTAGCATAACACTGTGATCCTCCAATATAAGCTATCTGAGCTGGTCCCCACACGTCTACGTGAACAAGCTCTAACCTGTGCTTCTTCTTTGTTGACCCAGTTTCAAGAAACCTCACTTTCTTCTATTTTCCAAAAATACAATGCTCACGGAAATCTCGATCTATGATTTTCAAATCTAAAAGCTTACCTTTTGACTTAAGAACATCCATTCCCTTCTCACTCATGTGACCAAGCCTACTAAGCCACAACTTTGCATCTACATCTGAAGTAGATAAAATAGAAGGAGAATCAGTAATACAAGTAGATAGATAAAGCGTACCTACTTTATTATCTCTTGCTAATACAAGTGCACCCTTGGAAACTTTCCAAGATTCTATTGTGAGAGTTACTATGCAACCCTCATCACCCAACTTTCTTGCAGAAATTAGACTCCTCTTCAGGATGGAAACATTCATGACATCCTTCAACACCCATATGTTGCTAGTCTAGAATTTCAGCTGAACTTTACCTTTGCCAACAATTTGACAAGGCTCACCATCCCGTAAATAAACTTTTCCAAAGTCTCCATGGACATAATCATGAAAAAATTCTCTATTTGGGGTTGCATGGAAAGAGGTAGTAGAATCTAAAACCCAAGATTCTACTTTATCCAAGGAACATATAAGAGCATCCTATGCAACAATACCTGCATCATTTGCTTCTTTATTTCCTTCATGCTGATCTTCTACCAACCAACAATCTTCCTTTACATGCCCTTTCTTTCCACAATTCCAGCAGGTTATACCTCCATTTCTGGATTTGGATCTACTGCCTATCTTTGACCTTGATTTCCCTTGCTCGATCTTTTCTCTTTATTTTCCCCTGCTTTCAACACTTAAAGCATTACTTGATGTTTCCCCTGTGCTTTTCCTGTGAATTTTTTCATTCAAGATTACACTAACAACATCATCAACTTTCAAGATATTTGAAGTAGGCACAGTATTACTAACTACCATTACCAAACTGTCCCAACTTTCAGGTAAAGAGCATAAGATTAAGAGAGCCTTAATTTCATCATGAAAATCTATTTTGACTGAAATTAAGTAATTTACTAATCCATGGAAATCACTAAGATGACTATATACCGATCCACCTTCCTGCATTTACAAATTAAATAATTGCTTCATAAGAAATACCTTATTCGAAGCTGAGGGTTTTTCATATAAATTTGCCAAAGATTTCATTAACTCTACCATTTTCTTTGCCTGTGATAAGTTAGAAATAATAGACGATGCCAGGCTCAACCTTATAGATCCCAGAGCCTTTCTATCAAGAACATTCCATTCTTCATCTTGCATATATGTGGGCTTACTTGAAACACCACTCAACGGTAAGTACAAATCTTTCTAATACAGATAATCTTCTATCTGCATCTTCCATAATTGATAATTCTTGCCATTGAATTTCTCCATTCTTAGTTTACTTTCTTCTGCCATTGCTTTACTCCCACTCAATCAAAAACCCCTGTGAGTGAATTCTGTAATCAACAAACACTAACACGCTTTGATACCATTGTTAGTGAACCTGGCTCTGATACCAACTGTCAGGATCCTCCTTAGAGTAAAATTGATTACCTTTGTATAAGCAACTAAACACAGAATTAAATCAGAAGTAATATGTAACTAAAATTTAGAAACATCAAAGAATAGGTGATACAAGAAACAATACAATCTTGTATTAACACTCTTTCAGAAGGAAATACAATGAAGAAATCTCACTCTTCCCACACCTCTTGGACGTACAATAATTCTCCCGCAAGATTTCTCTCTCTCAATCAATTACAACCAACTCACATACTGAGTTGTTCCCTCTTCCAGTGACAATCAACCCAATGGTTGTTGTTGCCTACTCTCATCCACATACCTTCTTGATCTTGCACCCTGTAGATGTAATTGGTCTTACTTACACCGTGTGTTGCAGATCTTCTTGATCTTGCTACCCTATAGATCTAACTGATCTTGTACACACACACCCATAGATCTTCTTGATCTTGCTACCCCACAGATCAACTGACCTTGCTTACCTGTATATCTTCCTGATCTTGCACTCTTGCAGACCTTCTAGATCTTACACTTGAGGATCTAATCCTTTGTAGTCCTTATTACAATATAGCCCCATGGGTATCTTAAATAGATCCCAAACCAAACAATAATTAGAAACACAGACTCAAGACTAAAATTAGTCTTTACATGTAAACTAACTGTCCGTCTAAAATTAGACTAGTTCTGGAACGCACAAGTGACTGATGTCGGTCATTGTCTGTCTGGAGATGATCGATGTCGGCAGATTCTAACCAACGTTGGTTACTTTGTAACCCATCAATCTCCACCATTTGCATAATAGTGAAGCTTTTAGCTGCACAACTTAACATCCTACACAAAACTTCATAGATACCCATGAAATACATGTGTGATTAGTTCAAGAACATGCTATCTACTGATCATGAGATAAATAATATATTACAAAGATGTAAACTAGAATTTAAATCATGTTCAAGTTCTGATTTTGTATTTTTTATTATTTTGAATGTTTTTGTATTTTGACATTATATAGAAAAGAACAAGGCTAAAAATAAAATGAATCAAGGTTCAAACATAGAAGAAGATAAAAAAAATATGCACAACTTTCAACAAGTGTCTATGAAAGCAATGTAATTGGAGAGATTGAAAAAGTGAAACAAGAGAAAGATGCCCCAATTGTGATATTAGGAAGTATGTAGGAATAACAAGAGTATGTAGGATGGTGACTATACACTCTCATTTTGTCAAATGTACAATTATCGAAAGATGTTGCATATGAAAGCAATACAGTTTGAAAAATAGTATATTTTGCATGAACAACAATGTTTTGCATACTAAAACTAATTGAGACAATTGAAAATTAGAAATATTAAGGTTCATGCTTCTAAAAATGTAATGTATGGTCAGAATATTGCAAAGAATAGTATTGCCTAATTAGGATAGTAGTGCTGGGTGATTCTATCTAAATTTGGTGGTTATGTCTAGGATAAAAAATGAGTCTATGTTAGTGCAAGCTACAACAACTAAGAGGAACATGATTCATTTGAGAATAGTTGATTCTTATTTTGAGCTACTCAGATATGGGAATTGAAAATAGGAGGGCTAAGAGACTAAAGAAGTCAATGAAATCCAAGGGCATAGAAAAAGGGATTAAGTGATCACATATGCAAGTAAGTGGAAGAATAAGATATGCGATAGTCTAAAATCTATGTACAATAATATTTTTATGTGTTTTATTTTGATTGATTTTTTGTGGTTGTTTTATAAATACACAAGCTATCTAATGATGCCATCAATATCAACATTATCCCAATCGGTAATGAATAGTAAATGTCTTACCTTAATTTAGTGGAAAGTATCTAGTGCGCTAATATCAAAATCATAATGTGTATCAAATTTAGTAATAAAAATATTTGAATGATCATGTATGTGATCTTGAGTAGGAAATATGTATTTTGGAGTTGTAAACCCACCTGAAACCACATGAGATGATGTATAAGACTTGCAATTTTTTGATCTTTTGAGACATATGTTGCATAATATGAATATCCACCTTAGAATATAGTGCAAGTGTGTGTGATTATTATAAAGGAGATGATTTTTATTGATAAAATTGCTTTTGCTTTTTTGGATTTTTAACCTTTTTCACCTTTTCATTAGAAACCTTTTGTTTAGATGTCAAAAATATGCTTTGCTTATTCTTATATGCATTAATAAATTGTCATGGTGGATGGGGAGGAGGAAGTAGTATGGAATGTATAGGATGCTCATACTTTATCCCCAAAATAGTAATAATTTGATTGAAATAAAGTATTTCAAGAATCTATCGACCGTAGAAGGTAAAACACATTGTTTTTGCAACCATGGGCATCCCAATATCATATCAAAAAATCCATTTTGTGGTACAACAACAAAAGGAGTGGATAATATAACAAGTCCCACTTGAAGAGGTAACATAATATGGCCCAAATTGGATTGTTTCTTACCATTGCAAGTCCTAAAACCTTTTTTAGGTGCTTGTATATCACTTTGTGTATAATATAATCAATGAAGTAATATAATTGTGCATGCATTTTTGCTCGATCCATTATCAATGAGTACACAATGAATAGGTTGTTGATTAATGTGATCTCTTATACACAAATCATGAAAGTTAGAATTATCATCAAATATTTAACTATCATCAAAATTGATAATAGGATGTAGTGTAACATTTGGAGTAATAATACCAATAATACCATCCAAATGGTGATCATATGATGCATAAGATGGGTAAAAATTATATGTATGCTATACATTTGAAGTGTCCTTATTTGTATCATGCCTAGGGAATGGATTACTGAGAATTTTGAGCTTAACATTATGATTTTGTAGAATCCTATCCGAACCATCATTGGTATCTTATGCATTTTGCTCGATGTGAATTTTATGCATTTTAATTTTCATCTTGAATATATTCATTAGTAATTTTTTCATCAAAAGAGGAACCTATATGTGTATTGGTAGAATCCATGTTAAGTTAACTATGCTCAATGAGAATCTTACCTAGCCTAGCCCTTCACCTTAAAGGAGTATTAGAAATAAAGTTCTTAGGTGGCATATAAAAATAACATGGAAAATATAAATGTAAATGGGCAATATGTAAGACCATAAGGGAAACAACAAGTTTGAAACCCTATAAGATTAAAACCCTAAGGAAGAGTTAAGGTTTGACAAAGTTTGAATCAATATACAGGTTCACCAAATGTTTTATTTGAATTTATGAAATAATGTAATATTAAATCTTAATTAGATAAATTGAATTGAATAAAGTAGGGTGTTGTAAAAACATTTACAAATAAGAAACTGAAAGAAAGCAATTGGAATTAACAAAATAAAATGAATGTGAATAAGACTAAATTATGAAAAAGAAATATATACTTAGTTTTTTGATGTGTTCAATTGATTGTGTTGACTAGAAAAATGTAGAAACAATTATGAAGATGAAAATCCATAATCCTCACAGGAGATGATCCTCAGACTTTGTATGGACATGAACACCTAATAGGTCCAATAGTGATGGGCACTATTATATTTGGTTGGTATTTATGTCCTTTTATAAAATGTTAATAAATAGGTCACACTCTTGTATGAAGGTGTAAAATATGTCTATTTATGATAAATTTGTTTTTGGTGATGCACGTGAGACCAACAGATGTCTTCTTGAAGCTCAAAACCCTAGCTTGTGCTACAAGGAGATAAAATGGATGTGAAGTAGTAAAAAGGGGTTAGTAGGTGGAGTTGTGCTAGACCTCATCACCCATTGTATTGAGCTCTTTCTACATACCAATAATCTGAAGAGGGATTAAACCTCCATGTAGTTCTCCCACTTAAGTTATTTATGAAATTATGCTCCTTTGACTATATGAATGCATCTATAATTAGATTTAATACTTAATCATTCTTGGGATAGGGCTACATAAAACTCAATTCATAGTTGGTTCATGACTGCTTCAAGTGCTTAGAAGCTGATTTGGAAAGAATGGGGAAGTTTTGTCTTTTTTTACACTTGTTTGAATAAGCTCTTGTGATAAGATTGATAAGCTTGCCGAGATGTTTGAAATGAAATAATTGAATGTGATTTTATTGTGAATTGAAGAGGGATAAATATCCATTAGGGAGTTTAGGAATATTTAGGCTGACCCTAAGGATACTTCCATTTTTAGATTTTGACTATTTGTGAGGGAATGATAGAATTAGTAAACATGGACATGAGTGTTGGGCACTCATGTCCTATTAGGTATTATTGTCCCATCAAGAAAAGTAAATAGTTTTGGGTCTAACGATGAGCTCAAAATATGGCTTATTATTGACATGTTATTTTCCTCAATTCATCTCTCGAAGGATATTATCTTATGCAAATCTTAGATTGTTAGATAGCTATTACATATAAATTAAATATTTATCTTGTTTATATTGAACCAAAGACTAAACCTTTACTTTGTCATTAATGTCTAATATATAACATGTTTTAGTGATTTTTGTTGTGAAGAATGCTCAAGAAAAAGACACAAGCAATGTATAGTGAATGTGCAATTTTGATCTTCATCCAACAGAACTACAGACTCTGCAGGCTTGTTTCTATGGACTCTACAGGCTTGTTTCTACGGACTCTGTAGGGTCATTTCTACAGACTCTGCAAGCTTGTTTCTATGGACTATGTAGGCTTGTTTCTATAGACTCTATAGGCTCATTTCTATGGACTCTGTAGGCTTGTTTATATGGACTTTGTAGGCTTGTTTCTATGGACTCCACAGGTTCATTCCTCTCGAATCTGCAGGGTCAATTCCAAGAATTTTGTAAGGATGAAGCTACAAATGGGGAAGATGGTGGCCAGATAAGATAAGAGAGAATCATTCTAGCTGAAATAAAATAAGGAAAATAACCACCTGCTATTTTTTAGGATTTGATTTTGATAAATATGTATATATATTTGGATCTTAGGATTATTATAGGATAGGATATCTATTTTATTGGAATACTTGGATCTCTTAGAAATCCAATCTCCTATCTTTAGATGAATGGATCAAACAAGGAATCCTATTCCTTTGCATCCTATTTTGAGATGATTATATTAGAATAAAATATAAGATTTTCATATATTATAGATAATAGATATCAGATGATAGAGAGTAGATAATAAAGGAAAAGATTTATACAAGCATATTACAGGTTTCAGACATATTGCAATCATTTCAATTTTATGAATTAATACTTCAGTTTCCAGTATTGATTAATCTTTGTTCTTGAGTCTAAGAGGAGCAAGGGCACACTCTCCTTGGAACTAAGAACCGTGCATGGTATTTATGTTATGTTTTACTAATTTGTTGTTATAATTAATTAGAGTCTTGTTAATATTTACATTTATTCATAAAAACATCAAAATAAATTCACAGTTTAAAAAACATTTTCTTATTTCAATGTCATTTCCTTCTGAACAATGTGTGTTTTCCTTTACAACAAATGTGTGAAACAAATTTCCTTTTGTTAGTGAAGAGTGTGATTTTACTTTCCATGCAAGCGCAAATATGAGTGTGATCTTTTACTTTCAGCAAAAGAGTGGATTGATTTGATTTCTTCCTTTTCAGCAAAAGAGTGAATCACATAGTTTATGACACCTTTATTTCTTTAGTCAAAGTTAGAATAGGACAATCAAACACCCCCATAAGTAGCCTTTTAGACCTACCATCCCATACCTTACTAAAGACAACTTTGGACACTAGCTCTGGTTGATAAGACATCAATTGGATATTGATTAAATGAGGAGTTAAACAACACTCATCATTTTTGGTGCCATTTTTGGGGATATAAGGTGTTAGTAAGGTAATAATTATTGGTCTAGAGTGAAAAACAAAAAATATTATAAAAACCCATAAAATCCTATAAAAATTCAATAAATTGATGTACCATCCTAGAGATTCTAAAGGATGATTTATCCCAAAGTTTCCACTAAGAACACAAGTGGACACTCCTTCAACATCTCTGAGTAGTGAACCAGAAGTTACTAGTGAAACCTATTTGCAAGAATCTTCTAAAACTTGGATAGAAATCAAGCCATTGAGACAAGTAAGCCCCATAGGGCAAATTCCTCAAGATCAATATCTTGCAGGAAGACACTATTTAAAAGTTGCAAGGATTTAGAAGAAGCATTTCAAAAATCTGTAACTGCAGAAAATTTTGAAAATTTTGAACAACCCATAACTAAGACCACAAATATTCAATGGGAAGATCATCCTGGCTTTGAAACATCATCATCAGAAGAAATGGCTCTCCAACAAAATCAACAATTTGCACAACCAAGAAGGACTTTCTCCTTTCCTATTGTTGTAGATCCTAATGATCAAACCCCCATAAAAAATATTTCACCAGCTAATTTGCCAAATTTCTAGGAAATATCTAGAAAAGATTATGATCAATTCCTATTTGAGTTTAAGGTGCTATGTCAAACCTATGATTACACAACAGATGGCTAGAAATTAAAACTATTTCCCTCTACACTTAAAGTTCTCTCTTTCTCTCTTTCTCCTTCTCTAAACTTATCACTAAAATCTAGCTAACCACCGTTCCACCAATAGTGAACACATATCCTGTGGTGCTTCTCCTACCATCCAAGTCACTTGCCATATCTGAATCTACATACCCATGTAGAGAAGTGTTTGACCCTGCATAGCATAAATACCTGCTGTTGGTCCCTCTCAGATATCTTAGAATCCATTGAACTGCTTTCCAGTGCTCCTTTCCAGTTGGCAACTCTACCAAATCCCACATTTGGTTCTCTTCCAAGGAATCAATTTCCTCATTCATGCCATGCTTCCATTGTTTCCTAGATTCTACCTGCATTGCCTCTTCAAAACTTCCTAGTTTACCACCATCAGTGAGCAACTAGTATAAAGAAGGGGATTAATGAATTTGAGGCTTACTTACCCTTTCAGACCTCCTCATGGGCATTTGAGACTCATTGACGGCTTGTTGTCCACCCAAATTTCATTCTAACAGTGACCGATCCTGATCATCTCTCGATCTGCACCTGATCAGCATCGGTTCCATCTGACCAACCTGTTAGGGTGTCGAGCTAAAAACTTCACCAAGGAGCATTCATTATCAGGTTCGAGTCTACACAGACACCAGTGTCGGTCAGGAGCGACCGACGTCGGTCACAGGTAGTTACAAAGACGCCGACATCGACAGAAGGTCAGCTGACGATGGTCACAGACAAACAGCAGAAACCGACGTCGGTTACCTGCGTGTCTAGAAAGCTATTTCCATGGACAGAAGCGAGTGATTGCATGATAAGTTTGAGTTGTAGACTCAAGCTCGCGTCTCTACTATTGGAATTACTATTTTTAGAGCCCTTGTTTAAGTGGTTTAACTGTTTGTTGGGTGTACATGCTCATGTCTCCTAATTCTATATGAAGAATTAGATCTTCTTAGCTTAGTAGCATTTATTGTTGTAGAGAGTGAATTATTGTAATTCATTGGTGTGTGAAGAACAGTACAAAATTGAATCAATCCAGGCTTGTTGGAGTTGATTGTTCTTGAGAGAGATAGCTCTTGAGGAATAGAGATCTATTGAGAGATCTATACATCTAGGAGAGGTGTGGAAAAAAGAAGCTTTCTTCATTTGTATTCCTTTTGTAAAGAGTTTGTTAATACAAGTTTTCAGGGTGTTTTCTTGTATCTCTTGTTCTTGCTATTATCATTCTAATTACTTGTCTATCTGGTTTAATTCTACTTTTATTACTTTCACAATTGTAATCTATTGTTGGTTTGATTCCTCAATAAGTGGTATCAAAGCCTGGGTTACAGGTTCAGAGCTTGATAATTGGTATCAAAGTTTAGGTTCACTAACAGGTTGTTCAGATCTGTGTAGTGTGTATTGATTACAGGTTCTCACAGGAGTTTCTGCAGGGATTTCTGTTTGAGTGGGAGAAGCAATGACAGATGAAAGTAAATTGAGAATGGAAAAGTTCAATGGCAAAAATTACCAACACTGGAGAATGCAGATAGAGGACTATCTGTATCAGAAAGATCTCTACTTACCGTTAGGAGGTATTGCAAAGAAGCCCAAAGACATGGAGGATGAAGAATGGGAAGTTCTTGACAGAAAGGCTCTGGGTTCTATAAGACTGAGTCTAGCATCCACTGTGATATCCAATTTATCACAGGAAAAGTCTACGGTAGAGTTGATGACTATGTTAGCAAATTTGTATGAAAAACCCTCAGATTCCAATAAAGTATATCTTATGAAGCAGTTATTTAATTTGCATATGAATGAAGGTGGATCTGTTTCTACTCATCTAAATGATTTCAATGGTATTGTGAATCAATTAAGTTCAATGAATATAGTGTTTGATGATGAGATAAAAGCTCTTTTGATATTATGTTCTTTGCCTGAAAGCTGGCATGGCTTAGTAATGGCAGTAAGTAATACTGCATCTGCATCAAATATTTTGAAAGTAGAGGATGTTGTTAGTGTTATCTTGAATGAGGAAATACGCAAGAAAAGCACAGAAGAGGCATCCGGTAACGCTTTAAGTTTTGAGAGCAGGGGAAGGCAGAAAGAGAAGAGCAAGAAAGGTAGAGCAAGATCCAAATCAAAGGGGAAAGGCAGATCTAAATCCAGAAATGGCAGAAGGCCACAATGCTAGAATTGTGGAAAGATGGGGCACATAAACAGAGATTGTTGGTCAAAGCCTAAGGAGGACAACCATCACGAAGGAAAGGAAGAAGCCAAGATTGCAGGTATTGCACAGGATGCTTTAATTTTCTCTCTGCATAATAATATAGAATCTTGGGTATTAGATTCTGGTGCATCTTTTCATGCTACTCCTAACAGAGAATATTTCAGTGACTATATCCATGGAGATTTTGGAATAGTGTATCTAGGGGATGATGAGCCCTGTAAAATAATTGACAAAGGTAAAGTGCAGTTAAAGATGCAGAATAGCAACACATGGGTGTTGAGAGATGTGATGCATGTTCCTAGCTTGAAGAGAAATTTGATCTCTGCAGGAAAGTTAGGGGATGAGGGTTGTACAGTAACTCTCACATCAGAATCTTGGAAGGTGACCAAGGGTGCACTTGTTATGGCCAGAGGTAAGAGAGAAGGTACTCTCTATTTGCGTAATTGTGTTACTAACAAATCTCCTTCTGTATTATCTACTTCAAATGTGGATGCTAAATTGTGGCACTCAAGGCTTGGCCACATGAGTGAGAAGGGGATGTCAATTCTTAAGTCGAAAGGTATGCTTTCAGATTTAAAAGGCATAGATCTAGAGTTTTGTGAGCACTGTGTATTTGGAAAATAGAAAAGGGTTAGTTTTCTCAAAATTGGGTCTACTAAGAAGAGGCACAAGTTGGAGCTTGTTCACACAGACGTGTGGGGACCGGCTCAGGTTGCTTCCATTGGAGGATCACAGTACTATGTATCTTTCATAGATGATGCCACAAGGAAGGTATGGATCTATTGTATTAGAAAGAAATCTGATGTATTTGATACTTTTAAAGTTTGGAAAGCTATGGTTGAGAATGAAACAGGTAAAAGATTAAAGTGCCTGAGATCAGACAATGGCGGTGAGTTCTGTAGTCATAAGTTCAGAGATTATTGTTACATGCATGGAATCTGTAGGCAAAAGACGGTTCCAAGGACACCTCAGTAGAATGGAATTGCTGAAAGGATGAACAGGACAATAATGGAGCATGCAAGATGTATGAGATTGCATGCCGGTTTGCCCTTACAGTTTTGGGCACAAGCTGTTGACACTGCAGTGTACCTGATTAACAGAGGACCCTCTACAGCTCTGGATGGTGGTATTCTAGAAGAGGCATGGACAGGTAAAAGGTTGATCTCTCATATCTCAAAGTTTTTGGTTGTGAAGCCTTTATGCATATAGATAAGGAAAATAGAAAGAAGCTTGATGCTAAGTCTATGAGATGCACGTTTATTGGCTATGGCTCAGATGATTTTGGTTACAAATTGTGGAATCTAGAAACTAACAAGGTAATCAGGAGCCGTGATGTTGTTTTCAATGAAAGAGTGATGTATTGTGATTAGCTAAGGAAGTTGAATCAATCTGAGCAGAGCAATGGTGAATTGAATGAGGTGAAAGTCCAAGATGAGCTCGCGGGAAAAAGAAATAATCACTTACAAGAAAACACAGAGACCGACGTCGGCAGGTTAGGAACCGGCATCGGCAGGACAGAAACCGGCATCGGCCATACAGAGACCGACGTCAGCCGTACAGGTATCGAGGTCGGTCAGGTAGAATCGACGTCAGCCCGTAACAAGTCTACAGGTGACCGAGGTCGGTCACTGTCAGAGAATTTGGGTGGACAGCGTGTTGTGGACGAGTCTCAAACACCCATCAGGAGGTCAAAAAGGGTGAGTAAGCCTCCAATTAGATATTCTCCTTCTTTATTTTATCTATTGCTAACTGATGGTGGAGAACCAGAGAGTTTTGAAGAAGCAATACATGTGGAGTCCAAGAGTGAGTGGGAGCGTGGCATGGTTGAGGAGTTGGAGTGCTTAAGAGAAAACCAAACATGGGATTTGGTTGAATTGGCAGCTGGTAAGAGAACACTTAAGAACAGATGGACCTACAGGTTGAAGGAAGGTGAGAATGGACAGATGAGATACAAGGCCAGATTAGTGGTAAAAGGATTTGCACAAAAGCCAGGTATTGACTTTGGTGAGATTTTTTCTCCTGTTGTTAAAATGACTTCAATAAGGGTTGTATTGTCTTTGGTTGCTTTTGAGGATTTGCATCTTGAGCAGCTAGATGTTAAGACAACGTTTCTTCATGGAGATTTGGATGAGGAAATTTATATGGAACAGCCAGAAGGATTCGAGGTCAAGGGTAAGGAGAAGTTTGTGTGCAGGTTGAAGAAAAGCTTGTATGGCCTCAAGCAAGCTCCTAGGCAATGTTACTTAAAATTTGATAGGTTTATGACTGAGCATGGCTACAGTAGGTGTCAATCAGACCATTGTGTGTATTTCAAGAGATTTGATAATGGTAGATATATTATTCTATTGTTGTATGTAGATGACATGCTGGTTGCAAGGTCTCACATGCAGGATATCTCAGAGCTTAAGGTAAAATTAGCTCAAACGTTTGCTATGAAGGATTTGGGAGCAGCAAAGAAAATCCTTGGCATGAGCATTAAGAGAGACAGGAAAAATCACAGGTTGATATTGTCTCAAGAAGACTATGTGGACAAGGTGTTAAAATGGTTCAATATGCAGGATGCTAAACCGGTAAGCACACCTTTGGCTGGACATTTTAAGTTGAGTAAAGAACAATGTCCTAATTCATATGATGAGGTAGAGTACATGAGTAAGGTTCCATATTCTTCCGCAGTAGGGAGTTTGATGTATGCAATGGTGTGTACTAGACCGGATATTGCCCAAGCAGTGGGAGTTGTAAGTAAGTATATGGCCAATCTAGGTAAGGAACATTGGAAAGCAGTTCAGTGGATCCTTAGATATCTAAAAGGAACCAGCAGTAGGCACTTGTGCTATGGAGGTTCAGATACTTCTCTACATGGTTATGTAGATTCAGATATGGTAGGTGATTTGGATGGCAGGAGGAGCACTACAGGTTATGGTTTTACTGTAGGTGGAACGGCGGTTAGCTGGATATCTAAGTTGCAGAAGGTTGTTGCCTTATCAACTACAGAAGCAGAGTATATTGCAGCCACAGAAGCTAGCAAGTAGATGATATGGATGACACGGTTCATGGATGAGCTTGGTAGGGAGCATGAGAGTTGCAGATTGTATAGTGACAGTCAGAGTGCAATCCATTTGGCTAAGAATTCAGCCTTTCATTCAAGAACAAAGCACATACAGCTAAGGTATCACTTCATACGATAGGTATTGGAAGATGGTGAGTTGAAGCTGGAGAAGATCCATACAGATAGGAATCCTGCTGATATGTTAACCAAGCCGGTTACAAAGGAGAAGTTGAATCTTCATTCAACTTCTATTGGTCTTCATGATTGAGTTGAAGATGGAGGAGCTAGAAGATGTTGTTGTACAGGTACTGGTGCAGCTGTTTATCTCCAAGTGGGAGATTGTTAGGGTGTGGAGCTAAAAACTTCACCAAGGAGCATTCATTATCAGGTTCGGGTCTACACAGACACCGGCGTCGGTCAGGAGCGACTGACATCGGTCACAAGCAGTTACAAAGACGCCAACGTCAGCAGAAGTTCGGCCGACGACGGTCACAAACAAACAGCAGGAACCGACGTCGGTTACCTGCGTGTCCAAAAAGCTATTTCCATTGACAGAAGCAAGTGATTGCATGATAAGTTTGAGTTGTAGACTCAAGCTCGCGTCTCTATTATTGGCATTACTATTTTTAGAGCCCTTGTTTAAGTGGTTCAACTGTTTGTTGGGTGTACATGCTCATGTATCCTAATTCTATATGAAGAATTAGATCTTCTTAGCTTAGTAGCATTTATTTTTGTAGAGAGTGAATTATTGTAATTCATTGGTGTGTGAAGAACAGTACAGAATTGAATCAATCCAGGCTTGTTGGAGTTGATTGTTCTTGAGAGAGATAGCTCTTGAGGAATAGAGATCTATTGAGAGATCTATACATCTAGGAGAGGTGTAGAAGAAAGAAGCTTTCTTCATTTGTATTCATTTTGTAAAGAGTTTGTTAATACAAGTTTTCAGGGTGTTTTCTTGTATCTCTTGTTCTTGCTATTATCATTCTAATTACTTGTCTATCTGGTTTAATTCCGCGTTTATTGCTTTCACAATTGTAATCTATTGTTGGTTTGATCCCCCAACACAACCTAATCGATGTCAGTTCTCACCTGATCAATGCCGATTTCCACCTGCCTGACATCACTGACTTTGGTCTCCATCGAACTGACGTCGGTTCCTACCTGATTGATGTCAGTTCTCACCTGGTTGACGTCGGTATCTATGTTTTCTTATGAGTGATGATTTTTACCTGTGAGCTCATTTTAGATCATAACCTTGTCCAAATCAACATTGCCCTACTCAGAATTATTTAGCCTCTTGAGCTGATCACTGTCCATCACCTTCTCCTTAAAAACCAAGGCTTTTCAGTTCTTAAATTTGTCAAAAACATCATATTTCCTCTTTAAGCAATAAACCCATACCTTTCTTGTAGCATAACACTGTGATCCTCCAATATAAGCTATCTGAGCTGGTCCCCACACGTCTACGTGAACAAGCTCTAACCTGTGCTTCTTCTTTGTTGACCCAGTTTCAAGAAACCTCACTTTCTTCTATTTTCCAAAAATACAATGCTCACGGAAATCTCGATCTATGATTTTCAAATCTAAAAGCTTACCTTTTGACTTAAGAACATCCATTCCCTTCTCACTCATGTGACCAAGCCTACTAAGCCACAACTTTGCATCTACATCTGAAGTAGATAAAATAGAAGGAGAATCAGTAATACAAGTAGATAGATAAAGCGTACCTACTTTATTATCTCTTGCTAATACAAGTGCACCCTTGGAAACTTTCCAAGATTCTATTGTGAGAGTTACTATGCAACCCTCATCACCCAACTTTCTTGCAGAAATTAGACTCCTCTTCAGGATGGAAACATTCATGACATCCTTCAACACCCATATGTTGCTAGTCTAGAATTTCAGCTGAACTTTACCTTTGCCAACAATTTGACAAGGCTCACCATCCCGTAAATAAACTTTTCCAAAGTCTCCATGGACATAATCATGAAAAAATTCTCTATTTGGGGTTGCATGGAAAGAGGTAGTAGAATCTAAAACCCAAGATTCTACTTTATCCAAGGAACATATAAGAGCATCCTATGCAACAATACCTGCATCATTTGCTTCTTTATTTCCTTCATGCTGATCTTCTACCAACCAACAATCTTCCTTTACATGCCCTTTCTTTCCACAATTCCAGCAGGTTATACCTCCATTTCTGGATTTGGATCTACTGCCTATCTTTGACCTTGATTTCCCTTGCTCGATCTTTTCTCTTTATTTTCCCCTGCTTTCAACACTTAAAGCATTACTTGATGTTTCCCCTGTGCTTTTCCTGTGAATTTTTTCATTCAAGATTACACTAACAACATCATCAACTTTCAAGATATTTGAAGTAGGCACAGTATTACTAACTACCATTACCAAACTGTCCCAACTTTCAGGTAAAGAGCATAAGATTAAGAGAGCCTTAATTTCATCATGAAAATCTATTTTGACTGAAATTAAGTAATTTACTAATCCATGGAAATCACTAAGATGACTATATACCGATCCACCTTCCTGCATTTACAAATTAAATAATTGCTTCATAAGAAATACCTTATTCGAAGCTGAGGGTTTTTCATATAAATTTGCCAAAGATTTCATTAACTCTACCATTTTCTTTGCCTGTGATAAGTTAGAAATAATAGACGATGCCAGGCTCAACCTTATAGATCCCAGAGCCTTTCTATCAAGAACATTCCATTCTTCATCTTGCATATATGTGGGCTTACTTGAAACACCACTCAACGGTAAGTACAAATCTTTCTAATACAGATAATCTTCTATCTGCATCTTCCATAATTGATAATTCTTGCCATTGAATTTCTCCATTCTTAGTTTACTTTCTTCTGCCATTGCTTTACTCCCACTCAATCAAAAACCCCTGTGAGTGAATTCTGTAATCAACAAACACTAACACGCTTTGATACCATTGTTAGTGAACCTGGCTCTGATACCAACTGTCAGGATCCTCCTTAGAGTAAAATTGATTACCTTTGTATAAGCAACTAAACACAGAATTAAATCAGAAGTAATATGTAACTAAAATTTAGAAACATCAAAGAATAGGTGATACAAGAAACAATACAATCTTGTATTAACACTCTTTCAGAAGGAAATACAATGAAGAAATCTCACTCTTCCCACACCTCTTGGACGTACAATAATTCTCCCGCAAGATTTCTCTCTCTCAATCAATTACAACCAACTCACATACTGAGTTGTTCCCTCTTCCAGTGACAATCAACCCAATGGTTGTTGTTGCCTACTCTCATCCACATACCTTCTTGATCTTGCACCCTGTAGATGTAATTGGTCTTACTTACACCGTGTGTTGCAGATCTTCTTGATCTTGCTACCCTATAGATCTAACTGATCTTGTACACACACACCCATAGATCTTCTTGATCTTGCTACCCCACAGATCAACTGACCTTGCTTACCTGTATATCTTCCTGATCTTGCACTCTTGCAGACCTTCTAGATCTTACACTTGAGGATCTAATCCTTTGTAGTCCTTATTACAATATAGCCCCATGGGTATCTTAAATAGATCCCAAACCAAACAATAATTAGAAACACAGACTCAAGACTAAAATTAGTCTTTACATGTAAACTAACTGTCCGTCTAAAATTAGACTAGTTCTGGAACGCACAAGTGACTGATGTCGGTCATTGTCTGTCTGGAGATGATCGATGTCGGCAGATTCTAACCAACGTTGGTTACTTTGTAACCCATCAATCTCCACCATTTGCATAATAGTGAAGCTTTTAGCTGCACAACTTAACATCCTACACAAAACTTCATAGATACCCATGAAATACATGTGTGATTAGTTCAAGAACATGCTATCTACTGATCATGAGATAAATAATATATTACAAAGATGTAAACTAGAATTTAAATCATGTTCAAGTTCTGATTTTGTATTTTTTATTATTTTGAATGTTTTTGTATTTTGACATTATATAGAAAAGAACAAGGCTAAAAATAAAATGAATCAAGGTTCAAACATAGAAGAAGATAAAAAAAATATGCACAACTTTCAACAAGTGTCTATGAAAGCAATGTAATTGGAGAGATTGAAAAAGTGAAACAAGAGAAAGATGCCCCAATTGTGATATTAGGAAGTATGTAGGAATAACAAGAGTATGTAGGATGGTGACTATACACTCTCATTTTGTCAAATGTACAATTATCGAAAGATGTTGCATATGAAAGCAATACAGTTTGAAAAATAGTATATTTTGCATGAACAACAATGTTTTGCATACTAAAACTAATTGAGACAATTGAAAATTAGAAATATTAAGGTTCATGCTTCTAAAAATGTAATGTATGGTCAGAATATTGCAAAGAATAGTATTGCCTAATTAGGATAGTAGTGCTGGGTGATTCTATCTAAATTTGGTGGTTATGTCTAGGATAAAAAATGAGTCTATGTTAGTGCAAGCTACAACAACTAAGAGGAACATGATTCATTTGAGAATAGTTGATTCTTATTTTGAGCTACTCAGATATGGGAATTGAAAATAGGAGGGCTAAGAGACTAAAGAAGTCAATGAAATCCAAGGGCATAGAAAAAGGGATTAAGTGATCACATATGCAAGTAAGTGGAAGAATAAGATATGCGATAGTCTAAAATCTATGTACAATAATATTTTTATGTGTTTTATTTTGATTGATTTTTTGTGGTTGTTTTATAAATACACAAGCTATCTAATGATGCCATCAATATCAACATTATCCCAATCGGTAATGAATAGTAAATGTCTTACCTTAATTTAGTGGAAAGTATCTAGTGCGCTAATATCAAAATCATAATGTGTATCAAATTTAGTAATAAAAATATTTGAATGATCATGTATGTGATCTTGAGTAGGAAATATGTATTTTGGAGTTGTAAACCCACCTGAAACCACATGAGATGATGTATAAGACTTGCAATTTTTTGATCTTTTGAGACATATGTTGCATAATATGAATATCCACCTTAGAATATAGTGCAAGTGTGTGTGATTATTATAAAGGAGATGATTTTTATTGATAAAATTGCTTTTGCTTTTTTGGATTTTTAACCTTTTTCACCTTTTCATTAGAAACCTTTTGTTTAGATGTCAAAAATATGCTTTGCTTATTCTTATATGCATTAATAAATTGTCATGGTGGATGGGGAGGAGGAAGTAGTATGGAATGTATAGGATGCTCATACTTTATCCCCAAAATAGTAATAATTTGATTGAAATAAAGTATTTCAAGAATCTATCGACCGTAGAAGGTAAAACACATTGTTTTTGCAACCATGGGCATCCCAATATCATATCAAAAAATCCATTTTGTGGTACAACAACAAAAGGAGTGGATAATATAACAAGTCCCACTTGAAGAGGTAACATAATATGGCCCAAATTGGATTGTTTCTTACCATTGCAAGTCCTAAAACCTTTTTTAGGTGCTTGTATATCACTTTGTGTATAATATAATCAATGAAGTAATATAATTGTGCATGCATTTTTGCTCGATCCATTATCAATGAGTACACAATGAATAGGTTGTTGATTAATGTGATCTCTTATACACAAATCATGAAAGTTAGAATTATCATCAAATATTTAACTATCATCAAAATTGATAATAGGATGTAGTGTAACATTTGGAGTAATAATACCAATAATACCATCCAAATGGTGATCATATGATGCATAAGATGGGTAAAAATTATATGTATGCTATACATTTGAAGTGTCCTTATTTGTATCATGCCTAGGGAATGGATTACTGAGAATTTTGAGCTTAACATTATGATTTTGTAGAATCCTATCCGAACCATCATTGGTATCTTATGCATTTTGCTCGATGTGAATTTTATGCATTTTAATTTTCATCTTGAATATATTCATTAGTAATTTTTTCATCAAAAGAGGAACCTATATGTGTATTGGTAGAATCCATGTTAAGTTAACTATGCTCAATGAGAATCTTACCTAGCCTAGCCCTTCACCTTAAAGGAGTATTAGAAATAAAGTTCTTAGGTGGCATATAAAAATAACATGGAAAATATAAATGTAAATGGGCAATATGTAAGACCATAAGGGAAACAACAAGTTTGAAACCCTATAAGATTAAAACCCTAAGGAAGAGTTAAGGTTTGACAAAGTTTGAATCAATATACAGGTTCACCAAATGTTTTATTTGAATTTATGAAATAATGTAATATTAAATCTTAATTAGATAAATTGAATTGAATAAAGTAGGGTGTTGTAAAAACATTTACAAATAAGAAACTGAAAGAAAGCAATTGGAATTAACAAAATAAAATGAATGTGAATAAGACTAAATTATGAAAAAGAAATATATACTTAGTTTTTTGATGTGTTCAATTGATTGTGTTGACTAGAAAAATGTAGAAACAATTATGAAGATGAAAATCCATAATCCTCACAGGAGATGATCCTCAGACTTTGTATGGACATGAACACCTAATAGGTCCAATAGTGATGGGCACTATTATATTTGGTTGGTATTTATGTCCTTTTATAAAATGTTAATAAATAGGTCACACTCTTGTATGAAGGTGTAAAATATGTCTATTTATGATAAATTTGTTTTTGGTGATGCACGTGAGACCAACAGATGTCTTCTTGAAGCTCAAAACCCTAGCTTGTGCTACAAGGAGATAAAATGGATGTGAAGTAGTAAAAAGGGGTTAGTAGGTGGAGTTGTGCTAGACCTCATCACCCATTGTATTGAGCTCTTTCTACATACCAATAATCTGAAGAGGGATTAAACCTCCATGTAGTTCTCCCACTTAAGTTATTTATGAAATTATGCTCCTTTGACTATATGAATGCATCTATAATTAGATTTAATACTTAATCATTCTTGGGATAGGGCTACATAAAACTCAATTCATAGTTGGTTCATGACTGCTTCAAGTGCTTAGAAGCTGATTTGGAAAGAATGGGGAAGTTTTGTCTTTTTTTACACTTGTTTGAATAAGCTCTTGTGATAAGATTGATAAGCTTGCCGAGATGTTTGAAATGAAATAATTGAATGTGATTTTATTGTGAATTGAAGAGGGATAAATATCCATTAGGGAGTTTAGGAATATTTAGGCTGACCCTAAGGATACTTCCATTTTTAGATTTTGACTATTTGTGAGGGAATGATAGAATTAGTAAACATGGACATGAGTGTTGGGCACTCATGTCCTATTAGGTATTATTGTCCCATCAAGAAAAGTAAATAGTTTTGGGTCTAACGATGAGCTCAAAATATGGCTTATTATTGACATGTTATTTTCCTCAATTCATCTCTCGAAGGATATTATCTTATGCAAATCTTAGATTGTTAGATAGCTATTACATATAAATTAAATATTTATCTTGTTTATATTGAACCAAAGACTAAACCTTTACTTTGTCATTAATGTCTAATATATAACATGTTTTAGTGATTTTTGTTGTGAAGAATGCTCAAGAAAAAGACACAAGCAATGTATAGTGAATGTGCAATTTTGATCTTCATCCAACAGAACTACAGACTCTGCAGGCTTGTTTCTATGGACTCTACAGGCTTGTTTCTACGGACTCTGTAGGGTCATTTCTACAGACTCTGCAAGCTTGTTTCTATGGACTATGTAGGCTTGTTTCTATAGACTCTATAGGCTCATTTCTATGGACTCTGTAGGCTTGTTTATATGGACTTTGTAGGCTTGTTTCTATGGACTCCACAGGTTCATTCCTCTCGAATCTGCAGGGTCAATTCCAAGAATTTTGTAAGGATGAAGCTACAAATGGGGAAGATGGTGGCCAGATAAGATAAGAGAGAATCATTCTAGCTGAAATAAAATAAGGAAAATAACCACCTGCTATTTTTTAGGATTTGATTTTGATAAATATGTATATATATTTGGATCTTAGGATTATTATAGGATAGGATATCTATTTTATTGGAATACTTGGATCTCTTAGAAATCCAATCTCCTATCTTTAGATGAATGGATCAAACAAGGAATCCTATTCCTTTGCATCCTATTTTGAGATGATTATATTAGAATAAAATATAAGATTTTCATATATTATAGATAATAGATATCAGATGATAGAGAGTAGATAATAAAGGAAAAGATTTATACAAGCATATTACAGGTTTCAGACATATTGCAATCATTTCAATTTTATGAATTAATACTTCAGTTTCCAGTATTGATTAATCTTTGTTCTTGAGTCTAAGAGGAGCAAGGGCACACTCTCCTTGGAACTAAGAACCGTGCATGGTATTTATGTTATGTTTTACTAATTTGTTGTTATAATTAATTAGAGTCTTGTTAATATTTACATTTATTCATAAAAACATCAAAATAAATTCACAGTTTAAAAAACATTTTCTTATTTCAATGTCATTTCCTTCTGAACAATGTGTGTTTTCCTTTACAACAAATGTGTGAAACAAATTTCCTTTTGTTAGTGAAGAGTGTGATTTTACTTTCCATGCAAGCGCAAATATGAGTGTGATCTTTTACTTTCAGCAAAAGAGTGGATTGATTTGATTTCTTCCTTTTCAGCAAAAGAGTGAATCACATAGTTTATGACACCTTTATTTCTTTAGTCAAAGTTAGAATAGGACAATCAAACACCCCCATAAGTAGCCTTTTAGACCTACCATCCCATACCTTACTAAAGACAACTTTGGACACTAGCTCTGGTTGATAAGACATCAATTGGATATTGATTAAATGAGGAGTTAAACAACACTCATCATTTTTGGTGCCATTTTTGGGGATATAAGGTGTTAGTAAGGTAATAATTATTGGTCTAGAGTGAAAAACAAAAAATATTATAAAAACCCATAAAATCCTATAAAAATTCAATAAATTGATGTACCATCCTAGAGATTCTAAAGGATGATTTATCCCAAAGTTTCCACTAAGAACACAAGTGGACACTCCTTCAACATCTCTGAGTAGTGAACCAGAAGTTACTAGTGAAACCTATTTGCAAGAATCTTCTAAAACTTGGATAGAAATCAAGCCATTGAGACAAGTAAGCCCCATAGGGCAAATTCCTCAAGATCAATATCTTGCAGGAAGACACTATTTAAAAGTTGCAAGGATTTAGAAGAAGCATTTCAAAAATCTGTAACTGCAGAAAATTTTGAAAATTTTGAACAACCCATAACTAAGACCACAAATATTCAATGGGAAGATCATCCTGGCTTTGAAACATCATCATCAGAAGAAATGGCTCTCCAACAAAATCAACAATTTGCACAACCAAGAAGGACTTTCTCCTTTCCTATTGTTGTAGATCCTAATGATCAAACCCCCATAAAAAATATTTCACCAGCTAATTTGCCAAATTTCTAGGAAATATCTAGAAAAGATTATGATCAATTCCTATTTGAGTTTAAGGTGCTATGTCAAACCTATGATTACACAACAGATGGCTAGAAATTAAAACTATTTCCCTCTACACTTAAAGATGCAGCTATGAGATGGTTCATAAGTTTATCTGGTGATTCTATTAGAACATGGGATGACATGGAAATAGAATTTTTGAACAAATACCAAGATTACTATTGAGTTTGAGAAAGAAAAGAGAATTTATTCAAAATCAAACAGAATGAGGATTAATCTTTAGATGATTATTTGGATAGATTCATGTTCACTCATAAAAGAAGCAATTATCTATTGACTGAAGACATTCAGAAATTGGTTTTTCTTGAAAGGGTTAGACAAAGACACTAGAGATTCCTTAAATCTGATGGGAGGAGGAGATATAAATAAGTTGGCTTTCGATTAGATTTTTTAACTTTGTACCAACTACTCTCAAATGAAACCTGGAATTAGGAAAAGAAGATTTGGGAAATCTAATGAAGTGGGTAATGGAAGAATTTGCTAGTCTAAAGATAGATATGCTAGTTACACTAAATAGTACCTTAGATGCCTTACAAGCTAAGGCAAATGCAATAGAACCCTTAGTAATCTACTGTCCTAAGTGCAGATAGAAACATGCTCTTAGAGACTATCTCCTAGATAGAACCAATGTTTCATCATGTGGGATCTGTGATGCAACAGATAATGATACTAAACATTGTACCTTTCTACCTATTTTAAAGAATCAAATGAAAACACAAGTCCAATCCATTAAAAAAGTAAATTATATTTAGAGGTAAAACTTTACCCCATAAAACCAAGCTCAAGGATAGTTTAATGCAAGAAATCTAGTTAATCGATGGATGACACCATGAAATATTTTAGTTCTTTCACCATTTTGGAATCAACCCCATATTCTATCAATTCAAAATCCATGGGCAGGACAAGATTGGTTGCCAACACCGCCATGGATGGTGCCATAACCACATCAACAATGGGTACCACAATAATAATGGATGCCATAACCATATCAATAATGAAATTAGTAGTGGAACTCATAGTCACAATTCACCCAACCAAGAAGACCACTTCAACAACAAACTATTATGCTACCCCCAATTATTCAGCAATAAGGACAAATTAATCAACCTTCAATGCCTGCACAACCAATAACAAATCCAAAAAATAAACAACCAACACCTATTTATGTTAATGAATAGCTAGAAATAATCAATATTGGAGCTATTGAGTGTTTGGACATACATTTGAGATCAGGGAAAACTATACAAAAACCTCTAGTTCTCATTTTTGAAATACCTGATGAAAATGAAAAAATAGAATCATCTCAATTAAACACTGGAGAGGTCAAAATCAAAATGAGCCCTGAAGCAAACAAAGAAAAAACTACTACCCCAGTAGTTCTTTTTCTTGAAAGATTAAAAGAAATAGGTATTAAACTAGAATCAAACTTGGTCCATGAGTTGTAAAAGATCAATATTGAGGTACCCCTTCTACAAGCTATTAGGGATATACATGAATTAAACAAGTTCATCAAAAATATTTGTATCAAGACACCTAGGAGTAAAGCAAAATATCTAGGAACCATTTATGTTGATGGAAAAGTTATTGATTTATTAGCAAGAAAACTATTAGTTCTAAAATATGCAGATCTAGGAAGCCCAATGATCATAGTTACAATTAGAGGTAAAGAAATTCCTAACATCTTGGTAGATTTGGGAGTAACAATCAATGTTATGATAATTGATACTCTCCATGCATTATCTCTTATGAGAATGCAACCCACAACTACGATTCTTCAAATGGAAAATCAGTCTGTAATGAAACTAGAAGGGACTATAAAAAATGTTGAAATACTAATAGAATCTTGGGAGTATCTAATAGATTTCATAGTTTTGTAACCCAAAACAAAGAATGTAGGATATCTCATAATCTTAGGTAGAATATGGTTGAATACTATAGCAGCATTGATTGATTGTAGGTCAGGAGACTTGACCATTTTTAATAGGATAAATTCTAAATGCATCTCTTTGTTTCCTCCTACAAAACCATCAACGAATTGCATACAAGAACTTTGGGTGGATGAATTAGATAACACATTAAACAACATTTTCTCATTAGCTATGATCACAATTAAGAAAAATTTGAAAGAATTGAATGGAGACATATACCCAAAATCTACAGAATTTATCAGTCCAAAAGCTATGGACTCTACCAGTTTGAAAGCTATGGACTCAGCGAGTTCAAAAACTATAGACTACCTTAGTTTAGGATTCTTAGGTCAAGTAGAATATTCTAAAACCTCCACTTATACTTCTATTATTTCTTCACTGTATGATCATGGATTTATTCAAAAAAGTGTGTGGAAATTGGTAGAATAATAAAAAACTCATTTCTTAGATGCATTCCATTATTCTTTAGCAAGACTGATTCCTCCTGGAAAAGAATTTGTTGATAATGTAACTATGTTTCATAAGCTACTTCCTCATCCATGTCCTCTAAACTAATTTATTAGTGATTTTAAGCAAATAGAATCCAACTACCTAGGTAAAAAACTAATCATGGTATTACCTAGAAAGATTTTGAATATCAATAGTTGGTTAACAAATGAAGAGGAAGATCAACTCTTTGAAGTACTAGAAAGACATACCAAAGATTTTGCTTGGAATTATACCGACATGAGGGGAATTCACCCTAGTATATGCACTCATCACATTTACATAGAATCTGTCAAACTGGTCAGACAACCACAAAGAAGCATAAACCTAACATTAAAGGAAATAGTCAAAAGAAAAATTCAAAAGTTTTTGAAAGTTGGGTTTATTTACACCATCTCAAATAGCCAGTGGGTTTCAACTCTGATAATTGTGCCCAAGAAAAATAGAAAATTAAGGGTATGTGTATATTATAGAGAATTGAATAAAGCAACACTCAGAGAATACTTTTCTTTACCTTTCATTGATCAAGTTCTTGACAACTTGGCAGGAAAGAGATTTTTTTCTTTTCTAGATGGGTTTAGTGGGTATAGCCAGATAATGGTAGCAGCTGAAGATCAAGATAAAACCATGTTTACCTACCCTTAGGGAAATTTTGCTTATTGAGTACTTCCATTTGGACTCTGTAATGCTCCAGTAACCTTCCAAAGAGTAGTTTTGGCAATATTCTTTGACCTTACAAATGATTGTGTTGAAGTATATATGGATGATTTCATCATTCATAGTGAAACTTATGAAGAGGCTCTTACCAACTTGGAAGAGTATTGATCAGATGTGAGGAACATCAATTATCTTTGAGCCATGAGAAATGTTTATTGATGATGGATGAAGGAATAGTCTTGGGACATCATATTTTTGCAAAAGGCATTCAAGTAGATCCAAAGAAAGTCAAAATAATCTCTAATTTACCCATTCCACAAACACAAACTAAAATTATGATTTTTTTGGGACATGCTAGTTACTACAGATGCTTCATAGATAAGTTTAGCCAAATAGCTTCCCCTATGTTTGTCTTACTTACAAAAGATGGTACATTCGAATGGAGTGATAGTTGCCAGTAGGCCTTTGAAACTATCAAAGCAAAACTTGTTACTGCTCCAATATTGAAAGGGCCAGATTGAACTAAGCCATTCCATATATACATAGATGTTTCCAATACAACACTAAGAGCAGTCCTTGGATAAAAGGATGAAGAGAGAAACATGTATGCTATATCTTATATTAGTAAAAAATGACACCTACTGAGAGAAATTACACCACAACTGAGAGGGAATTCCTAGTTGTAATCTATGCAATTAACAAATTTAGATACTACATAACAAGCTACAAAGTAGTTGTCTATATAGACCATTCAACTATTAGATATCTTACTAACAAACCAATTATGGGAGGTAGGATTATTAGATGGCTATTGCTCTTACAAGAATTTGATGTTACTATTATAGGTAAACCAGGGAAGTCTAATGTGGTGGCTGATTTGTTGTCAAGAATAAACACTATAGGTGAAGAAGAACCAGTGAAAGATGACTTTTCAGATGAACAACTATTTACTATTTCATCAAAATCTCTGTGGTTTGCTGATATAGCCAATTACCTCACCATAGGAAAGTTTTCTCTACAATTTTCACAAAAAAAAAGAAATATTTAATCAAAGAAAGCTCTTCTTTCAAATGGATTAATGGAATGTTATTTAAACTTGGACCTGACCATGTGTTTCACAGGGGTGTGACAAATATTGAAGCTTATGATATCATTAGAGCTTGTCATGATGAACTAGAAGGAGGTCATTACTCAACTCAAAGAACCATACATAAAATCCTAGGAGTAGGATACTATTGGCCTCACCTTCATCAGTAAGTATAAAGATATGTCAGACACTATGATGCTTGTCAGAGAATTGGACAACCTACTCTTTCAATAGAGATGCCTCTGCACCCTCATCCTCAATTGGTTTTAGAACTATTTGAGAAATGGGGAATTGATTTTATAGGTCCAGTGGATCCTCCTTTTAGAGGAAGATAATATCTCATAGTATGTATAGACTATATGACCAAGTGAGTAGAAGTGGAAGCATTAACTCATGCAAGAGAAGAGATGATAGTTGATTTCTTATATTTCAAAATTATGCAAAGATTTGGTGCTCCAAGGGAAATAGTCTCAGATCAAGGACCGTAGTTCATGTCAAGTATGATAAAGCACTGCATGCAAGTATATCAAACTCAGCACATAAAAATATCTCCATACCATCCATAGGCTAATGGGCAAGTTGAAGTCACCAACAGAGAACTAAAAACCATTTTAACTAAAGTTTTTAATTCTAGTAGAAAGAATTAGGCACTAGAATACTACTTGGAAAACAACAACTAAATTTTCACTTTATGAATTGGTTTATGGTAAGAAACCTTTATTCTCTATTGAATTTGAATTACAAACTTTGAAAACAACTATAGATGTTGGAATTGAATTAGAAGAAATACAGAAAGAAAGACTCCTACAGTTTAATCAACTTGATGAGATGAGGATGGAAGCACTACAAAGAATTGAATTGGTATAACATTAAAGAAAAGTTTGGCATGATTCAAAAATCAAGCAACATAAGTTTCAACAAGGAGATTGGGCACTGTTGTTTGATTCCAAATTCCAATAGTTCAAAGGAACACTACAAACAAGGTGGTTGGGACCTTATCAGATTAAGGAGGTCTATTAAAATAGTTCTGTTAAGCTAATACCTATTGATAATAGTAGTAGAGCTCTATTAGTCAATGGAAATAGATTGAAGCTCTATCAGAAACCTCTCAATAAAGAATAATTTGTTTAAAAGGTAAAGGATCAAGTAGCTGTTCTAGAGAGCTCTGCTTCTTCCAATGAACATGCTCCTTGATAATCCTGTAGTCCAACAATATATAAACTAAAAAAAATAAAAATAAATAAATAAAAAATTAAAAATAAAAATAAATAAATAAATAAATAAAAGATATCAATAGTGAAAATCCTTCCAGGGATGTTATTGACAATGCATGCCTAGAAAACAAGCTTGCTGGTCGGCTATGCATTGTAAAAAGGGCTTTAGCTAGAAAACCAACAATGGCTGGCCAAAGGATAAAAACAAAAATTTATAATAACATCTCATCATGTCACTATGATTGGTCATCTCCATGCAATAAACTAATCTATACAAACTTATTTGTGCAAGACAAATGGCAAGCAAAGGATAATATCTAAGGTCAAAGTAAGTAGGACATATATTTTATTTATCTATGTTTAGTTAAATAATTATCTTTGATTTAACTAAGACTTATTTTATGGAGATGACCCAAATTTGAATCTTCCAAAATGGAATGACATGACACATGCCATAATGAAAAAGCATGCAACTGGGCCACCAAAGGTGTATGGATAAGTGTGTAGCTTTGATATAATCAATTGAGTCATCAAATATCATAATGATGGGATGTCATAAAAAGGGGTTTTTAAATGAAGTAATGAATCACTGTCATCATCAATGTGACACATCATCATTTCACCTAACTTGTGTTAATGAGATAAAATGGCTAGCACACTCCGTAGAAATGTGTGACACCTAACTGTATCAAGTCATCATATCAAACTACAAACTCATGCAGCTGTAACATTTTGTATGAACCATTTCATTTCTATAGACTTCAACATAAGCTAATCTACAGATCCTCCACAATTGTCACCTACAAATCCTTAGTGACTGTTGCCTGCCAATTTTAATAAAAGACTGGTCTACACCTCAATCCAAGTTAAAGGAATAGAGTTGGCTATAAATCTACATAGAAATGGGATAGAAGACAAGTTCAGAGTTGAAGGATATAATAAATTTTCATAAAGACAAAGCTTCTGTGGTAGTGTTTAGAGCTAATGGCTGGCTACCTTTCATTGAAAAGTTCTAGGGTTTTGATGAAACAATGGTAAGTAAATTCATCACTAATTTCACCCCTGAATTTTCAATTTTGAAAGGCATTGTTATTCCTATTACAACTCAAGTTATAAATCAAATTATTAAAGTTACAGAATAGGGAATGAGAGCTACAGGCATAATTTCATTTAGTGATTTAATTAGTTAGTTTAATGGTAATAAGTAGACTGGCACTTCATGTCTAGTAGATTCTAAAGGAAAATCAAAAGGAATTAGTATAAATTCACTTTTTGAACCTTGGAAAATCTGTCTCCAAGTGGGTAATCAAGTATATCATTTGTGAAGGGCAACACAGTCTTTTAGGGGGAGACACCATAAAAATGTTAATACATCTTAAGCATGGGAGACAAAACCCTCAGTATAAAATTAACCTCCCATCCTTCTTATATGGTGCTCTGCAAGTTATGTCTACAACCTCTAATGCTGCTCTTAGGCATGATGGCCTTATTCATCTCATTATCCAACATCACTTCCTTCAGCAAGGATAAGAGGTATGGGAGGAATTTTAGAATAGTATAGCACAACAAATTCCAAATTTTCCTCCATAAGAATGCTCATCACCACCTGCTACATTAGCTGAGAAAACAACACCAAGGAAGAAATCATAGACTGTAGTCCCAACAAAAATTCTTTCTTCTTCTTCAAGAAGAATCACAAGGTCTCAAATCCCTAAAGTTTCAAGGTCTCCATAAGAAACTCATGAAACTATAGTACAACCAATTCCCTTGTCAGGAAGAAGAAAATTGAGATGAAAGGTTGCTACAAAACCTGAGAAGACCAAGGGATTAATGGTTGAGAAGGAAATCCAACCAAGTGTAGCTCAAAGAGTGACCAAAAGAAAGAGAAGGCTCATTCTAATAGATGAAGATGAATAAGAAGATGTAGACATTCTGAAAAGTCTTAAAATGGTATCTCATTCCTCCATACATCAAAATATCCCTGCACCTATAGATATTGATGAATTTCCTTCTGAAAGGAACTCTCTAATCATAATGGAGGAGCCAATTCTAGAGGAAGAGCCAATTCCAAAGGAAGAGCCACACATAGCAGAGGAATCAAGTATGGCAGAATAACCACCTATTTTAGTTGAAACTACAATGGATAAAGGGAAAATTGTATGTACCAATGAGAAAGGTGAATCATCTAATCTAAATGATCCTATTCTACAGTTAACATTGCAGCTTTCTCAAGCTCAAGCTCTTGAACAACAAAAAATAGATGACATTGTTGACTTGATCAGTCAATTGCAAAACAAGGATCATCTCAACTCATTTTTGGTGTAGAAATTAGATACAACTCCTGTTGATCATGTAGCAGAAGTCCACATATTATAGGAAATAATAAAGGAACATGAAAGTGAACAAATAGATATTTGGATAAATATAGAAAGTCTGAATAAGGAAAATAGGAGATTGCAAAGTTTGGTAAACTCTTCCAAAGCTCCTGATATTGTACATCCTCCTCTTAAGGTATTTGTTGACCACGGTTGTCAAACAAGTGATCCAGGTATTCTTCCCTTGTAAATACTACATCAAATTGAAGAAGAATATTTTGTACTTAAACAAAAAAACAAAGATGCAACTTCTTCAAATAAACTCTTGGAAAATGAAAAGAAAGAATTAGAAGCTAAAGTCCAAGATTTAGAAGAAAATTTATGCAAATCAGGGGAAACCCTTTTGGCATGTAGGAATCTTTCTCCTGCATATAGTTTATTTTTATTTGAACAATTTTATAGATGGCAGCTTCTGCAGATCTCTTGTCATCTTCCTTACAAAATTTTGCAGCCAACAACATTTTTGGAAATTTTCTATAGTTCTGAACCAGATCAGCAGGATTTGCTTGGTGAATTTTATTTTCATGATTTGATTCTAGGAGGCCATGAACATAATAAATTTTTGATAAACCTTCATGTAGGAGAAGTTCAACTGAGGGCATTACATTCTACATTAAAAAAACAAATAAAATGGAAAATCAGATTTGAGGACTATACAAATCATGCTAAGACTACAGGATTATGTGTCTGACTAGCCTTTCCTATTCCTAAATTGATCAAACAAAATTTTAACTATGCTTTATTAGATGATGAGGTTAAAATTCATTATTTATAGGCTTTATATGATTGTTCTATTTCTTTTGATTTATTTTCAAGATAGAGTTTTGATTCAGTAGTGACTGCAAGTGTAAACAGATGGGACCAACTTTCAGTGCCTCTTAAAAGATGAGAGGTCATGTTCCCAAATAAATTAAGATGGAGTATGAGGAGAGTGTCCTCAATTTTTGAAATCTTAATAGAGGTAATAAACTCTAGGGGAGAGCAGAAATGGATTGACATGAGATATAGACCCCCTTTGCTGATCATACCTATTCCAGAATGGCAGAGTTGGGCTCCACAATTAGAGGAACAATTAAATATATGGAAAAAAATAATTCATGCACATCAGGGATTTACAAGAAACTTAGAAAAACATATAATAGATGAATTTGATGAATATGATTGGAGTCAGAGTGTGGAAAGTAGAAGCTAGAGCTATGAATGCCAATAAATATTTGTAATGGGACTTACAAAAGGTAAAGCGTGGGGGAGATGATGAGCTCAGAATATGGCTCATTATTGACATGTTATTTCCCTCAATTCATCTCTTGAAGGATATTATCTTATGCAAATCTTATATTGTTAGATAGCTATTACATAGAAAATAGACATTTGTCTTATTTATATTGAACCAAAGACTAAACCTTTACTTTGTCATTAATGTCTAATACATAGCATGTTTTAGTGATTTTTGTTGTGAAGAATGCTTAAGAAAAAGACACAGGTAATGTACAGTGAACATGTAATTTTAATCTTCATCCAGTAGAATTACGGACTCTACAGGCTTGTTTCTACAGACTCTACAGGCTTGTTTCTATGGACTCTACAGGCTCATTTCTATAGACTCTGCAGGCTTGTTTCTATAGACTCTACAGGCTTGTTTCTATAGACTCTATAGGCTCATTTATATGGATTATATAGGCTTGTTTATACAGACTCTACATGCTTGTTTCTATAGACTCCACAAGTTCATTCCTCTCGACTCTACAGGGTCAATTCTGAGAATTCCAAAAGGATGAAGCTACAAATGGGGAAGTTAGCAGCCATATAGGATAAGAGAGAATCATTACAGCTGAAATTAAATAAGGAAAACAACTGCCTACTATTTTACAAGATTTGCTTTTGATAAAGATGTATATATATTTGGATCTTAGGATTATTATAGGATAGGATATCTATTTTATCAAAATACTTGGATCTCTTGGAAATCCAATCTCCTATCTTTAGATGAATGGATCAACTAAGGAATATTATTCCTTTGCATCCTATTTTGAGATGATTATATTAGTATAAAATATAAGATTTTTATATATTATAGATAATAGATATCAGATGATAGAGAGTAGATAATAAAGGAAAAGATTTGTACAAGCATATTATAGGTTTCAGATAGATTGTAATCATTTTAATTTTATGAATTAATACTTCAGTTTCTAGCATTGATAATCTTTGTTATTGAGTTTGAGAGGAGCAACGGCCCACTCTCCTTAGAACCAATAACTGTGTATGGTATTTATGTTATGTTTTACTAATTTGTTGTTATAATTAATTAAAATCTTGTTAATATTTACATTTATTCATAAAGACATCAAAATAAATTCATAGTTTAAAAAGCATTTTCTTATTTCAAAGTCATTTCCTTCTAAGAAATGTGTGTTTTTCTTTACAGCAAATGTGTGAAACAAATTTCCTTTTGTTAGTGAAGAGTGTGATTTTACTTTCCATGCAAGTGTAAATAGGAGTGTGATCTTTTACTTTCAATAAAAGAGTGGATTGATTTGATTTCTTCCTTTTCAAAAAAAGAGTGAATCACATAGTTTAGGACACATTTATTTCTTTAGTCAAAGTTAGAATAGGACAATCAAACACCCCCATAAGCAGCCTTCTATATCTACCATCCCATACCTTATTGTAGATAGCTTTGGAAACCATCACTAGTTGATAAGACATCAATTAAATATTGATTAAATGAGGAGTTAAATGACACTTGTCATCTAAGTCAAGACATATTGATGCATAAAGATGTTTTTAGCAATAAGATCATTTTTTTAGGTGACAATGTATGGCCTTGCAATGGAATTAGGTCTCTTCTTATGCTTAGGATAGGTTAATTTAATGAAATAAGTGTGAATCAAGTGCACATGTCAAAAAAAGGTAAAAAGGAATAAAATAGGCATGATTAAGTATTCATGACAAAATTTAGGTTACTATAGTGCAAGGGGTTGTCCTAAGATAACATTAGCTTTAATATTTGTATAACATGATATAATTTATAAGTTAGATCAAGAACTTGCTTTTGGAGTTCTCTAATGGCATGCATCATGGATACAATATGACTTGTAAGAATAGCCATAGTTTGGGAAGGATAACTCATGGGATATAATTGATCATCCATTTTAAACATTGGTATAATATGATCATAACAAATTTCATTGCACATTTAAGGATTCCATTCTAGGACAACAATTTAAACAAACTTAAGGATCATTTCTTAGCTTATCATATTTAATTTTTACAAGAGTAGAAGCATGCCATTACTATTTATTATATTCTGGTGACTTAGGAGAGGCTAAAGAATCATCACAACTTGTAATATCATGTAACTCACATTGAATGGGTAGAGGGTGACTATCTCAAGAATCTTTACATAATATTTAAATATAATTGATTTATAAATATAGATCCATAGTGTTACTTTGGATTTGTAATTCACATTCATTAGCATCTTGTATCATTTTAAGATAGGTGAATAAATTAATAGCATTATTCATTACTTGCAAGGGAGGAAAGAGATGATCACAAGCTTCCATATCATTAAATGTCTAGAGGAGAATGTGGGACATATGCATATACATCATCTATCTTTTCTATAGAGAGAGAGGGAGTAGCACATGAATTTGTATCATTTATTATTTATATGCAAGGGCTACACTTTAGTAACTTGTATTGATTAATAAGATGTAATACAAAAGACAAGTAAAAAAGAAAACAAGGTTCCTTAATTATTGATTTTTTTTCACATTTTCACCCTTGTGAGAGATTAAGAGAGAGAATATGTTCATTATCAATATGTTATTTTTGTTTTACATTTTGAAAAGAGGAATACAAGGGAGGAATGGGTTGTGCCATTTATAAATTAGTTACCTCATTTTCCTCTACACTTTATTCTTTGTTATTGTACCATTCATCTTTATTTTCATAAGCATAATCATATATATTACAATTATATTCTTTATTAATGTGAGAAGCATCACTAAGTGGATAAGTATGATCATTATTCCATTAATTCTCATAATCATAAGGTGTAACATTGATAGAAAAATAAAATATAAAGGATGAACACCATTGGGAATTTCATACTTAGATACATATTGAGAATCCAGTTTAGATTTTTTAACCCAAAATATAATAAATATGACAAATATCGAGCTCAATTCTAACAAACAACCAATTGTACCATGAAAATAAAGGTTATCAATGGGTGAAACTAGACAATGAGTGTTTTATTTATAGGCTCTCGAATATATTTATCCTAGCCATAAATAGTGAACATATCCATAAAGGCACTAACTATAGAGGATTCCACCATTCCCGTAATCACTCATCATTAGGGTAAGTTGAGAGTAACTTCCTAGGGCTGATCACTTATTAGTGCAATATAAGAATAAATGATTAAAGGTTTATTATGGATGATACACCTAGCTTACACATTGATTTCTATTAACTAGACTAATTATGTTTAAGTGGAAATTAGAAGAAGAGGTGACTGTACAAGTTCAACATCAAACACAAAATTAGAAATAAAATTTAGATAGGTTTGTTATAAGTAGATGATGATGCAATGGATTTCACTATGTTGATTTAGGACTTGTCCCAATTGACAATGTAAACACACAATAATGAGGGAGTTAGTTTTGTCATTAATATGAAAAAGAAATTGAATGCATAAAAACCTAAAACCCAAGCATATGTCCTTAGATTGGGAAAGGACAAGGAAATGCTAAACAATGCATAAAGAAGACAAAACACCATGATTTTACATTCCTCTTTGGATTTCTGTGGCTTACTAGCATACATGTTTGTTTGACCCAAATTATCGAGCTTGGAGTCTTAGTCAATGAAGGAATGGATGAAGCTTTTATTATATTTTGTCAGATTAAGTTTAAATAAAAAACTTTTTTGGGTGTTGGCCTTTAGAATTTGTTAGAGCTTCATTGCACTAGTTGGTCATGTTTATAATGGCAAACGACCCCTTTATTTATAAAATTTTCAAACTATCTTTGACTTTCAGATGATGATTAAGATGTGTGGTTGAGGATCAGTCAATTTGGATAGTAAATGTAATTAATATTTGGGATAGAGTTTGCATTAACTGAGCATGGGTTGCATTTCTAATATATATTTATATTTATGTTGATATTTTCTAAAGTTTGGTAACTTGGTTCATGATGACATGATGATGTCATAATGAAGATGTTTATTAAATTTTTTAATTTTCATAATAAGGAATTTATCCAATTCTTATAAATTTTTTATTTAGCCATTTGATTTGATTTGATTAGCTAATCAATCTTGATCAGCTTGTGTGTGTTTTATGAAATATTGAAATTTGAGTAATTATTCAAATATTCCAAAATGTCATTTTCAAAGTATAAATTTGGCATGGTATGAATTAAGTATGTTTGATGACTGGATATAGTATATTTCCCTAATCAGGGATGCTCCAATGCATTTCAAAATATACACATCACGTGTGTAGGTAAATTTGGGTGTTTCAATGATTTTTGATCTGATTTACATGTTACAGAATTCATTTTGATTGACAAATTTGACAAAAAAGTGATGAAAATGGAGTGTCTACATTTTCACCTTATTTTAAAGGGTGTTTCAAGACACTAGATGAAGCAATGGATTTTTAAAGAATGAAAAAGTCATTAGAAGTGATTAAAGAACGATGCCCCAAATGGTGTTTGGGATACCTTAGATTCCCCCTCGAGGGAGTGGTCAAAAAATAATATGGATGGAAGGGCCCTCAAAAGGAAGGAATAAGTGAGAATAAGGATAAATTAACTTGTGGATAAAGTTAAGCCATTCAAGTTAATGATTGCACCCTTTGATTACTAATAATGATAGAATGATTTGCTCCAGATGCATCCTAAGATAATGGGATAGATGATTTTAATTTCCTCAAAGAGGAGGAAATTTGAAAAATAATGAGCCAAGATTAAATAATTTGGCCCAAATAGGGAAGATGCAAAAATTTCCCCAAAGCAGGGAAATTGAATTGATTAAGTAATTGATTTACCCTACTAGGGCAGATTGAGAAAAGTGCCCTAAAACGGGTGGATTTGATCATTGATAAACTGATTTTTTGGGTAATTTATTGGCAAGCATAACTCAAGGATTTAACCTATATCATAAATTAATGTTGAGATAAATGATGCAAACATATATGCGGTTGTATAATGACTTTTGAAATAATGAAGAAGCCATAAAAAACTAGGCACATGAGGATGCACAAATGATTGAAATAATAATGATTGATTTAATGAAGAAAAGATGAATTATCATGATTTCATTAGTCCTAATTGATAGGTGTAGGATATTGATGAAAAGAGTAAGGGAAATGATAAAGATGAAGAGATGAATAAAAATGAGAATAAGGGTGGCTAAGCTGACCTTTAAAATTTCATGTGACTGAGCACTTCCTACATAGTCCAAATAGACCTCAAACCATTGTAGTTACCCCAAATATGGGAGAAAAAATGTAATGAAATCCTCATGAATATTTTGAATCAAATCATGAGCAGTATTATCATGTTCTAATTTTGATCATGCTTCCTCTAGCCAATCTGCCTGCAAAATGGTTATGACACATAACAATGCCTCAACTGATTCATCTTTTTTGGATAGTGCATCTACCACCACATTGTCCTTGCCTTTTTTGTAGACTAGTTCAAAATCATAGCCTAGCATATATATACCCAATTTTGTTGTTCTTCAAATGACAACCTTTGTTCTAAAAAATATTTTAGACTATCATGATCAATTTTTACCTGAAAGTGATGACCCATCAAATAAGGTCTCCATTGTTTGACTACATGCAAAATGGCCATCATTTTCTTCTCATAGATGGGCTTGTGCTTATTTTTACCCTTGAGTTGAAAAATTAAAAATTCTAGTGGTCTACCTTCTTGCATGAGTAAAACACCCATACCATACCCAGATGCATCACATTCGACCACAAAGGTCTTAGAAGAACTAGGAGTGGCCAATACTGGAGTAGTGCACATAGCCAATTTCAATTATTCAAATGCCCAGGTAGCTACATCAGTCCACTAAAAGGAGTCTTTATTTAACAAAGAGGTAAGTGGGGTTGTAATACTACCATAATTTTTGACAAATCTGTGGTAATAACTAGTAAGTCCCAAAAATCCCTGAAGTTGCTTGAGTGTCTTAGGAATTTTCCAGTCTACCATTGCTTGGATTTTTTTAGGATCTACTTTCACTCCTTCATAAGATACCGAATGACTCAAATATTAAACCTCACCAACCCCAAAAGTACATTTTGAAGGTTTGGCATATGATTGATTTTGCTCCAAAATGGAGAGTACCTATTTCATATTTTGTAAATGGTCTACCCAATTTTTACTATAAATGAAGATATCATCAAAGAATACCAAAACAAATTTCCTCAAAAATGGCTTAAAAATAGTATTCATCAAAATCTAAAAAGTAAATGGTGCATTTGTTAGGTCAAAAGGCATAACCAAAAACTCATAATGGCCCTCATGAGTCTTAACAGTAGATTTGGGTATGTCTTCATCATGGATCCTGATTTGATGATACCCAAAACATAGATCTAACTTGGCAAAATAAAGATCGCCATTCAATTCATCTAGCAAATCATCAATGATAGGAATTATAAACTTATCTTTGATAGTGTACTTGTTGAGTTCTCTGTAGTTAGGGCACATCCTCCAAGTGTCATCTTTCTTTCTCACCATGACAACTGGTGACAAGTATTCACTTTGGCTATGGCGAATGATTCCTGCATCCAACATCTCTTATACCATATTTTTAATTTTAGTTTTTTAGGCATAGGGATACTTGTATGGCCTAATGTTGGGTGGTGTGCTACTAGGAATAAGTGTGATGGCATGATCATGTGTGTGGCTAGGTGGAAGTCTTTATGGCATGTCTCTAAAAAAAATATAATGAGCATCAATTATTTGTTGTAGATCAAGAGGTGGAGATGGTTGAGTTGACTGTACTTCCATAGAAAACAAGCGAGCTACAAATCCCTCAGCACCTTTATGGAGGATCTTTGTCATTTGATAAGAGATAACAAGCTGGGGATATTTAGATTTTAATCTTCTTAGCTCAAATGTCCTTTCTTCCAAATTAAAATGCATGAATAATTCTTGAAAATTCATCTTAATAGTACCCAAAGTGGTTAGCCACTGGACTTCCAGAATAATATCAGCTCCACCCATCAGAATATCAAACATAGGAGAATCCAATAAGTAGTCTCCCATGGATAACTTAATACTATGACATTTTCCTGAATAGCTAACAATACCACCATCTACAATCATAACCTAAAAATCTAGAGCTGACAAGGCATGGCATGAAATAGTAGGCTGAGAGTTTTTAGATTCTTCCTCAGGAAATTCTACATCGTCTTCATCATTATTGGCACTTTTAATGTAAAATAGCTTCTTCTTAACACAATGATGGCCTTTGCTCCATTTTCTATCACAACCATAACACAACCCTTTGGCTCACTTCTCCTCAATTTGTCATTGTGTTAATCTGGTGGGTTATGGAAATGATGGTGCTAAAAATTTATGATCATGACCAGTAGTGAAAGTTTTCCTTTTGACCATCTCTTTTTCTTCTATCACATGTGCCATAAAGATAGATTTTGATATAGATTGTGGGCTAAACATTTAAACTTTGTATTGAATGCTATCTTTGAGTCTACCCAAAAAATCTGTCAAATTTTTCTCAGTGATATTTTCCACCCTTAAAGAGAGATTCTAAAATTGATGAATATAATCCTTCACAGGTCCTATTTTCCATAGCTTGGATAATTATATAAAATATTTCTCAGAGACATTATTCTGATAATGAGATGTCAACTCCTCAGTAAAAATAGTCCATGTAACAGGAGCACCATTCTTTTTCTTTTGAGAAAATAACCAATGATACCAAATGAATTGCTCAGGTTCCATATACAATGATGTCACCTTCACCCTCTAATAACTAGGGGTTTTATGCAGATCAAATAAACTCTTAATTTGGTTAGTCCAAGTGAGAGGGTCCTTACCATTAAACTTACACATTTCCACTTTTGGCAACATCGATATCATACCAGTATGGGAGTTATTCAGAGGAGGATTTGAATGCTAAAATGGAGGATTGTTAGACTAAAATTGAGATGTGAGGGCAACCAATTATGTAGTGATATGATGAATTTACTGTGAACTCCATTAACCTCTCTATGCATCCTTGAAACATCAGCTTGGATTGCAATAAAGTCATCATGCCTCACCAAGTTTTTTATGTCCTCTTGAAGCTGAGAAACCATCAAATTTGAAGTTCTAGATTCCATGTCATCGATAGGAGTCTTAGGAGTTTCTGGTGCCCCTTTTCTTCCTTGAGTTGAAAGATCTACCATAAACAAACCCTAGGAGGGTTTTAACCCAAAAAAAAGTATATTGATAGATTACACTGTTGCAATCATCTCGCTGAGATGAATCTAATGATTGCAAATGTGTAAGGGGAAAAAAATTCTAGACTTATTTATTTATTTATTTTAAATATTTTTTTTCAAAAAAGTGTTTCTTGAAATATTGCGCTGATGAAAAAAATTAACTCTTCCCATATTGCAAGTTATGTTTTTTCACTTTCACTACTCCCAGAAGCCACACCTCACTAGATCCAAAAAAAATGCCATAGGAAACTTTCCCAAATCGAAGATTTGATACCACTTATAATGAAATTACTTAGATATTCACACATAATGATTTTATATTTCATAGAATAATAAAATATGAGAGATTTACAATAATAATTGACAATAGAATATAATACTGTATAATATAGCAAAACCACTGTGAGGGGGTAACCTCCACAACAATGCACTATTAGCAAAATACTTCACACATGATGCTTTAAGACTAACCACTACCTCCTATATACAGTCTACTTATCCAAGTTTATTCCATAGACTGACCTATCTAAGAACATAGAGAAATGTAACAAGTAAATAAAAGAGGAATGTAAGCCCAAGTCAGCCACACATATCCCTAGACACACCAATTGTTAAGGGCATAACAAAAAATATGATGATAAATGATGAATAATAAAAGACTGATATGATGTTGAAAAATGCCAAAGAAGGATGAAATGATGTGATGTGGTCAAAGATGATCAAAATGATTTGATTTGAAAATGGATGATTTTGCAAGAGGATAAGCTACCACCATAGTGTGACATTATATATAAGTCTTAAGCACTTTATTTTTAATGTGTCACACAATGGTATGTACCATGATATAAAACACCATGATGACCTAGCCACAATATGCATAAGGATCGATCCCCAATCCCACAAACAAATGACACAAATGTACCATGATATAGAAAAATCAAAATGACATTGCTGTCATATGTTTATGGATGGAATCAAGTACAAGCATAATGAATCACTCTATTGATGCATATTGAATGAGTCAAGGCACACCAATAAAATCAAATAAACAAGCAAACACACACACACACACACAAACTTGAAAATAAAAGCAACAAAAAGCATCTTGTCATTAATCAAGTCAATATCCACATGTGAAGGTGTAATGATAATAATAATGGAGTGGTTACCCCAAGCAAGGATATGTGCAATGGGAAAAATTGGGGAGAAGATACCCTGAAGTAAGCTGAATACTTTGATTATCCCCAAAGAGGGTGAAAACTATGAGCTAGAATGGATTTTGCCCCAAAGAATGCAGATTGTTTTAATTGACCTACCCCCAAAGAGGTAGATTGTTTGATTAGATTTTTCCCCAAAAAGGCTATATCTGGGGGGATGGATACATACAATGGATGTTAAAATTATTTATTAATGATTAAGTTTGCCTAAAAAGTGAAGACTTGGGAAAAACACATTCCAAGATAATGAAAATATTGAATTAAGGATCATTGACTGAATAGTGGACAAGATAATTTTTTAAGAATTTTATGGCTTTATATCTCTTTTAGAGATTTTTGGAATTTTTGAATGTTTATAATTTTAATATTATGAATGTTTTTGAATTTTGTAAATAAGTATATATAAGGGGTTACTAGCAAAGGGAAAACCCACTCTAGCACCAAGGATGGGCCATGATAAAAAATGGACAAATGATGTTGGATAAAAATGGATGATCATGTAAGGGACTAGAAAACTCCAAGGACTATGTCATGTGGGAACTAATGATTCTAGTCATCAAATTACCAGAAAGATAACAGGTCAAAATATCTCCAAAATAGGTCTCATTATACCTTCTACTTCTATAACAAGGTCAAGATTGATGGGATTGATAGGATGGGCTTAGATGAATAGAATGAAATGGCCAAAATGGTTGGCGTGTAATGGATTTACATGTGAAAGAGGATAAAGGATTGTAGATTGGGATATCCTAAAGTGTTGAGGTACTTGTAAATAATGAATTATTTATAGATGATACCAAAAACCTAGTTTTCATCATGGTACTTACCCATGACACCATAAGCATGGTTTTCATAGTTGGATAGATTATTTATTTCTCTTTTGATTTTAATAATGTTTTTGAATTTTTACATCTCAACTCAATGGAGGTTTATGAGATACATAATGCTGACCCTTTGATGTTCTATCTCATACCCACTCTAACTAGATTCTCTGTTAGGAGCTTGCTATTGATGTGGAATATTTTGATGTCATGATCTTCATTGGTTGTTGATTTTTCTTCCTCCAAACCTATAAACAAGGTGTCTTCATATCCTCTATGAAAGAGAGTGATGACAGGGAAGGGGAATAATGATAAGCATTGGATGAATGATTTGTTTGTAGGGGTAATATAAGACTTAGATTAATGTTGGGATCATAATAAGGGGTATAAATGTTAGAAGGCCAAAAGGCATTAGGACTAATAGTCACACACATTATTTTTGGATTTGAATATTCTAATTATGACATAATTTTTGTTGTGGTAGGGCTAAAGACCTTTGAAAATTCTCTCAATAAGACCACAAATTTTTTATGTTCCTTAGATGTGAGAGCTATTACAATCTGAATAATTTTTTAGATTATTGGATATGTCATTATTGACTTCAATAATGTTCTCACCAAAGAATGAAGAATTGAGTTGTTTACCTATTTTCATATCAAAGAGGTTTTTAGCAACAAATTCTTCTTGATTTTGATTGTCATATATTTCCTCAATTTATCTATTTCCTCAAATAACATTTCACTAAAGGATGCTAACTTTTGACTTTGATTATCCCCTAACACCTCAATAAGGTTTTGCTAGGAGATGCTAATTTTAGAATTTGAGTATCCCCTAGTGCCTAAAAGAAAGTGTAATTATGAGACTTGTATTCTAATTATTGTTTCCTTAGATCCCTAAAAATTCTACAACTAATATGTTGGCATGGAAAAAGGCTAATAATATGTGATTTTACCAATCATAATTGATAGTTATGGGAAATTAGTTGTCAAATTAATGGATAATATAATTAATGTGAATAGGTTCAATAAAGGTATTTAAAGGATAAAAGGTAGCACAATCCTCATATAAAATCTAATAGGAGAACTTGCATTGATGTCAAAGGAAGCTTCCTCAAAAACTTTAAAAGAATCACTAATGTTATCAAATGGATCTACCAAAAGTGTGTAGCTTATATCATAATATCCACTAATGTATTCTAATTCAGAAGCTAATTCTGACTCAAGTGGATTTGAATTTGATGTTGAGACATGCTGATTCTACTTTTGATGTTAAATTTAATGTTGGTTTCAAAGTGGAACCTGATTCTAATATTGGTTCTAAAATAGAACCTAATTCTAATTTGACTTTTGAGAGGACTGTTACTACTTCAGATGTTGGTTCCAAAGTGGAACTTGATTTTGATATAGAATTGGCCATAAAGATGGCTTGTTGGATTACGTTACCATAATCACCCTTTTCACTTTTCACTTGGGAATGAAGGCTTTGGGATGAAGGAATTTTATAAAATGGGGGATTTTTTGCAATGGATAAAAGACAAATTATTGTTCAATAATGGGGTCTTTAGAAATGTGATCATCAAAGATGGATCCTTTTTTATAAAGGAGTCCTTGGTCAAAGGGTGACTCACCAAACATTAACTCATCAAGGATGGGTGATTTGACAAAAAGATCAATAATTAGTTGATTGTCTTGACCTTCACTTAGAAGTGGATGAATCTGATCATTCTTATGAAGGAGATCATGACATATCTCAATCAAGTAGTTATCAAACTTGGATGTACTTGGGTTTTTAACAAATAATGGCCCTTAGAGGGGGAATGATTAGGTTTTTTGTGGTTTTAAGGCCATATTGAATTTTGGACTACTAGATGAAATGTCAAAAGCAGATACCAGGTGGAATAATTGTTGGTTAAACTGGGAGAGGTGGTCTATCATATTTTGTTTAAAGAATCGTAATGCTAGAACAAGTTTAGGATAATGAGATGCCATGACTCAGATTAACCTTGGACTAATGCCCCCAAATAAGAATACATGCAAGGGGATTGGATTGGAAGTAAGTGGCGTAAAGGAGGGTAGATTAGTTTGATTTAAATGGCCCTAAAGAGGGAATATGTGTTTGATTAAAATGGTTGTAAAGAGGTTGATTTGATTGGATTTGGTCAAAGTTGACTTGATTTGACTTGATTCACTCAAAATAGGAATAGGGGTCAAAAGTAACTTAATGTGGGAAATTGATTTCAAATTGTATTTGGGTCTAAATAGACTTGATTTGAATAGTTTTAAATTGGACAACATAATGGTTATAATGAACCAAAAGTTGGGTAGTGTAATGCCTTATTATGCATATGCAGAATGACAAATTTGGACTTAGGATAATGTTGATTGGTTTCAAGTGTAAAGTACATAACACATAACACATGGGTATAACAACAAATAATTAATATAAAATATATAAGACGGCCCTTATTTTTAATTGTAAGTTGAATGTAAAAATGATTGTAGTCCACATAACTACCTTATTTGAAGCGGTGACAGATTAATTTCCCTTAACCCTCACTTCAAGCGATACATTGTGAAATCTTAGGGGAGGTTAGTTTCCCTCACACTATGAATCATTTAAGGTCAATGGTATTAATCTAAATTATTAAAAAGCTATCTAAATGGTTCCTGATATACCTTATGGTAGGTGTGGCTCAAAATTTATCAAAGAGGAAGGATTTATGGGCAACACAAGAGGGTTTAGTCCCTTTGTGCTCACTCCATCCACAAGGGTTTTAGTGGATTGTTGCCAAAAAATTTAGGCCTTGATGGGTATTATGTAAGGTTTATGTTGGAGAATGAAAGCCCTATCACTTCATGGATGTGTTTAAAACATGTAACCACTTAACCAAAAATGATAGAATACAACCTCAATTTATATACCCCATCGAATGTATGGGGTTGGTGTTTTAACCTTTTAAGACTTATGGATGTAAATTTTATGTTTGTTTAAGATTTGAGTATGTTAAATTTGGGTAATAATATAAAATAAATATATCCATTGATTTGTTACAAAATTGACTAACTTTGACATTTCTAAAAATAGTAATAAGTAGTGCAAGTAAGAACTTAGCTAGAAAATGACTAAGATAGATGATCTGGAGATTAGAAACTGAGGCAGAGTCTGGTCTGAGTGTCACAAATAAAATATCAGTGTTAGATTCCCTCTTAGACAATAATGATCTAATTAGAAAATAACACCATTATTAGATATGTGGTGGCAGTGTCCCTATTTTTATGACAGTGTCCTCTATGCAGGACATCTTGAGCTTCTGGGGGTGCCTATGTCTAGATCTGTGAGGATTTTTCCTATGTGCAAAAATTCTAATTTTTTTATATTATCTATTTTGATTGAATTTATGAGTAAACCCTGATCCTTGATGTTACTAGGGCATCTAGTTGATATAAGATGAAAGGTGTGTTTGTTAGTGGGGTAGGTTGGACATCCTCAACACCCCATTGTGATGAGAGTTACCTACATCCCAATAATCCAAAGAGGGATCAATATCGATGTATTTTACCCACCTAATTTCTAGTGCAAGTTCAAGTGAAGCTAGTATAATAGTGGACTTGAGTGCTTTGAATGTGCTTGAGATTATAAATATGGATAATTTGAGCTTAGGAATGCTATAAATGGTAGTATGTAAAAGTAGGGCATAATATAAAATGATAAACTTAATTGTGCACAACTTGTTTTGAGTTTAAATGTGTATTTTGCATCTGATTTCCATCTAGTGGTTAGAGGGCTCAAAGTCATGTATTTATACTACTATGATGCTTTTACAAGTGCTAAAAGAGGTCTAGGTCGACCCTAAGAGGTTTTAGATCTAAAAAGATATCCCTTTGTGAAAAAGGAAGGGAAAGGACACTAGCACCATAATAGGGATAGTAGCACCAGATGGTGCTACTATCCCAATAATGGTGCTAGTTTCTAAGTTGTAGAACACTAGGCATGAAGGGCTAGGATGTAATAATGAGGGTATGAGACTAATTTAGGGATGATTAGGGATGCCTGTGGCCCACACAAAGGCTAGATAAGTATGATAATAGGCTCTAGGATAGGTCTAGGGATAAGATAGGGATAGGCAATCTTAACTATCACTCTGAACACTCAAATACCACTTTTAGGTGATTATATTTGCCCCCCCTTTATTCTAGAAATGAAACAAAGTGAAATGACTAGGATAAATGAAAAAGAAGCATATATAGACTTACTTAAGAGGTGGAGCCTATGAAGCTAGGTCTATGTATGTGAAGCATGATCCAATGTGTGTATTACAAGTGAAATCTACATAAATCAATCCTTAATAAATATCAAAAATAAAGATAAAACTAAGTAAATAAGAAAAATTGAGTAAAACTAAGTAAAAAGATAACATAGAGGAAATGAATGAATACACCTCACTAGGTACGTGAACCAATATATAAACTTGGTGACAACCTATGTGTGTGCATGTATACAGTGATTAATTGGTGAATAGATTGGAATGAGATGATGGCTTTCTTAATTCTAATGTGTGGGTGGCTCAATAACTCAATTTGATTTTGACTCCATCATTTCCCACCCCTACTTGGTAGATCATGACATATGAATAGCTTTGATTGTATTAAAGGTATTTCCAACCCTATCATATAGGTGGATCAAAAACTCAATTAGGATATGAATCCATCATTTCCTACCCATGTGTATTAAATGCATCTTACATAATGTAAATAGAAATTTCTAACTGGGAATGTCAAATCTATAGCCATTCGAGTATATTAGGCAGCTTTAGGCCACTCGAGAATGCCAACCACTACAAATGGAGTAAGGAATGAAACTAGTGTGTAACCTAGAATATGATGTCAGATGTATACAATGTAGGTAATGACATGTAATTTATCATTCCATTTGATCAATTGGTGTGTAAATGAGCATATGGAAATAATGTGCCATGCACATGCCCCCAAATTTGATATATGAGCATATAGATTTTGAATTGAGTTGTAATAATTTAGTATCTAAACTGAATATATGAATGGTCATGTCACACATGATTCCCCTAATTTGAGAAAAATGGTATGAATCTGAGCTAAATTGGTATGAATATGAGCAAAATTGATAAATCTATAATTGAATCTATGCAAACTCATACTGTACTTATTATACATTTCTAGCCAATTAGGCTTTTATGGAACTGAGGCTATTAGACAGTAGCACCATATCTTGGATAGTAGTGCCATGTGGTTCTAGTGTCCCAATTTATGTTCTAGTGTCATTCTACTATGATTTCTATGTAACTATGCTAATCTCTGTGTCATTATTTTCCCACTTTGTTTACTTGAGTCTAATTTCTGTAATTCGAGCATATATGCTAAAAATTTACTATGAATGCATTATAGGAGCCTGATATTTATGAAAAGCCCCTATGAATTCCCACTCTTTTGAGGGGAGTTTTTGAACCTATGTAAGAACTATCTTCAAAATAAAAATCCCTACAAGATGTGTATTAGCCAAAGCATATATGATATTTATGTAATGATCCAATATAATTTACATACATAACATTAGAATGTAAGATAATATGAGCATAAGTTTATAATTTTTAATGTATTTTATGTCTAGCATTTATAAGGTGTCAAGATAGATATAATAATGTATGTAACAAAAAATCTTAGTTAAAACTAAGTAGTTACGTAGGGGATAGGGCATGATGTTCATCACGACACCTAAGTAGGGAGGGGAGATGTATGAGGTCTCTCATGGCATCTAAAATTAGAGTGTGTAACAAGTAAGAGACAAGTGTTATGGACATGACACATACAATAAAGTATACATACAACATGAAAAAGGCACACAAAATAGGCCAAAGGGGTAAAATACAGGGGACATGGGCACATGCCACTAAATTTGAGAAAATAAGACATACAAAGAAATGTTCAAATGTCCACATATGCAAGAAATATGCAAGTTATCTTAGAGCCACATATAAGGACATATTCAAATGTACACATACACATTATGAAGGCACACACATGGACATGGGCATATGTTCAAATCATACATATTGTGAAATAAGTGGCATAGAGCCAAAGAGCAATGGCATATTCAAATGCCTTGAAATAGAAGAAACATAGAGATATAATAAATTTCAAACTAGGAAAGATATAAGTGAACGTATGCATGAACATGTAATTCAAATCTATGTAAGAGCTAGGATGTACATATACTGAGTCTAAAGCAGTAATATCTGACAAAAAATCTAAGTAGGTGTAGCATGATCAATGTCAAGATATAACAGTGCTAAAGCTGTGATGTAAAGTATAGAAAGATAAAACCTACTAATTGAAACTATGTATAGGGTGCCCCCAAGTGGATGAATGTGTCAAATGAATAACCCATATATCAGTGTATATGCCCCTAGTGGGTAGATAATGATAAATCTAGATCAATGTAGTGGACCTAAGTCCTATAGCAATTTACAAGCACTTAACAAGAATAAGTGAAGCATGTATATATGATAAAAACAACTCTATTAAGATAGCTAGCATATGTAGTGTCTGGAAAATATAAGAAATGTAAACATAACAATGCATACAATCTATAATTTTATGTTTTTGAGTAAATATGTGAATGTTTTTGTGTTTTTTGAAATATTAAATTATTTTTGTATTTTCTAGATACAAGCTATGTATAAGCAACATGAAAATGAAACTATAAACAAGAAGCGATAAATAAATAAAGTATGTACAAGGGAGGAACAATACTAATTGATGAGTCTCATAAGAGATTCACTATCAATGTGGCCTATGTCAAATAAAGGAACATTGATCATGCATGCTATATGAAAGGGTAACTATGGTCCCAAAACTTGCTATATTGAGTGATCTATATTTGGCCCTGCCTATGAAGTGGTGTTAGGAATCTGAGACGCTGACTTAACTAGCCTGTGAACTATTCTTTGAATCTATGAAGTTGGTTAAATTGGCCTATGAATTATGTTCTAAATCTGTGAAGTTGGTTGAATTGGCCTTTGGACTGTGTTATGAATCTGTGAAGTTGGATAAATTGTCCTGTGAACTATGGAAGACAATATCTAAACCCATATGACATGGTGAACAAGTGACCATGTGGCTCATGCTATGTAGGTATATAAATAATATCTAGAAGTGATACTGCTCATCATGTACTACTGGTAAATAGATTTTTAGACTTTATAAAAAGTATCTTATATTGTTCTTGTGTTAAAACTATGATTTATTGTGTATCATGTCTTACAAATTTCTTAATTCATTATCAAACTAAAACTATGTTCTATTGTACATCATGTCTTACAAATATCTTAATTGGTTGTCAAAGTGAAATCATATTTTTTTGTGCATCATGTCTTGAAACTATCTTAATTGGTTATCAAATTGAAAGTATGTTATGTTCTATTGTCCATCATATCTTGTAAATATCTTAATTCATTTTCACACTAAAACTACATTTTAATCTCTATAATTATTCCTAAATATCTTAATCGATGGTCAAATTAAAATTATGTTCTAATCTCTATGAACTGGTTGCCATCTCTGCCAAATCTGTGGTGCATGATATCTCACATAAGTAGGTGTCTTAGAAACCACATGGCTCGTATGATGAGTAACCAATAGTTCATTAAAAGGAACATCCTAGGATAACTCACTCATATTAGAGTGTGATCTATAAGAGTGTGGAGAAGGAAATCTTGATGCCCCCTATGTGAATTCTATAATACCTCTCTCAACAAATTGGTCAATACAATCTTAGAGTGCATAATAGTTGTTGTCTGAATGTCCATTTATGTAATGAAAATTTTAATATGGTTTATTTTATATCCTATGTAGGTGGTGTGCTATATGGTGATGAGTATAAGGAAGGGTATTCATCCCCCTATATATTAATGTGAATAGTATGTCACGAGGCCTATCTCTATCTAAAAACTATATGGCCCCACTGTTGGTGTCTATGCTCTACTCACTTTAGGAGGTGATCTGTACGTGGTTATTTTCCCTTGTTGAGTATTTTTATTGGTTGTTTCTATTCCATTGGTTTTTTAAACAAGAGTGGATTAAGTTATTGTAACATGTTAGATGATAGTGGATATGAGAAACCTACATCCAAATATGCCTTTGAATGCGTAGCAACTAGTCTCAATTCAATCTCTAATGCTATAACTATGTTACATAGATGCCAAAATGATTTGGATCTATGATATAAAAATTTCTTATTAAGAGGAAAAATGAGGCCTTTGGCAAAAATGTACCTCTAAATCTGTCAGTTGGTAAATCAATTGATGTAAACATGATTTGAATCTTAGAATGTATTCAATTGTTGGTTTTGTCTCACCCTAGTGTAATGAGGGTAACCTCTAATGTGTGACTCAAGGTCCCTTATTATATATGTAGTGCATGAGAAAGATTGCTTCTAGCTCCTCATATGTATGTAGTGACCCATGAGGGACTGTATGTTGGAACCAATTTAGTGTTTCCCATCTAAGGACTTTGGAAATAATTGTAGTGGAGTCAACTTATTGGTGACATGTGCCATGGATTTCTCATAAGCTTGAAGGTGTAAGTATGGGTTTCCATGCCCATCAAATTTAGGTAACACTGGTGTCTAAAAGTTGGGTGGCAACCTTATAGTGAGGATTCTACATGGAATAGGCTTGCCATGGATAATTGACATCGACCTGAGATTGGTATGTTTTATTCTCCAATGTGAGATGGCATACTTGTTGTTGTAAATCACCCATGACATGCATCAAGGAAATTACCACTTGTGAACGTATATAATCATCATCAAGGGGTTCATATATAATCATCATCAAGGGGTTCATTTAAGTCTTGGATTTTGTCATTTATCTTAGCCATTTGTATATTACACTGGGAACCTTTTTTAGGGAAGATTGGTTTGCTCTATGTAACCTTTGGAGGTGTAATAACTGGGACCTGGTTAGAGGTAAATGATCTATCATCCTGATTTATATTAGGTTGAGAAATAGGTTCGACTATAGTAAGGGGGGTTGAGGGAGATTCATTGGTATCTCTTATTTTGTTAATTTGAAAATAAGTATCACATGCTAATTGATTATAAGGTACTTTATAAGTATCACATGCTAATTGATTATATGGTACTTTATTATCATGTGAATGTAATATATGTAAACTATGAACATAATAATAAGTGTGTGTGTGTTTTTTTAACATGTGACCTAACATTTGTTTGAAAAAGAGAAGTAGGTGAATTAGGAGGAGAACTAGAAGGTGTAGACTCCATGTCTTCTTTAACATAATCATAATAATCATCATTATCCCAAGGATCATTAAAATTAGACTTTAATTCACTTGTAGAAGTAAGAGTAGAAGAAGTATCATTCACATGCTCATTGAGAGATAGAGTAAGAGAAGATTTTAACTTTTTACTACTATATAATGTGTCATCATGTATAGGTGCAATGCAATGGATGCCTTCACTAGCTATGAGTAGAATCCATGTATGCTCATTATTTTCAATCTTGGAGTCAAGGGTAGAAGAAGTAGCAATCATGTTTTCATTTGGTATATTATGACATGTAAGATAAGAGTTAGAGATATTTAAATTAGATACATTTTGTATAGAATTATTATGTTGAGCTTGAAATTTAAAAGGTGGCAAAATAACATCATCCACTTTAGTTTGTGTATCAGTAAAATGTTCAAAATCATTTGTACATGTTTTTTCAAATTGAATTGAGAAGGGTAAAAAATGTGCATTTTGATTTTCTATGCTAGGAAAATCATGTATAATGTTACTTGAACTATGTAATGGTAAATTGATTTTATTGATCTTGAATTTCTTTAATTTGAATAAAGATGTAGCAAAAGTGGTTGAAAATCTAGGATCACATTGAAACAAAGCACTACCAAGAAGGGTTTCTTTTGGCTTTATATTGTCAGTTGATTTTAAGGAGTAGGAGAAGAGAGAAGAGAGAAGAGAGAAGAGAGAAGAGAAAGAGAATAAGATGCATCTAATTTATCCTCATCAATACTTTCATTATCATTCTCATAATAATCATCATATCCATTGTTATAAAAATAATCATCGTCATCATCATTATAAATGAAATCATTCTCATTATCATGTGCTAGTGTGCAATATTGAAAATTTATCCATTCATTTGGATAATTATGTAATTTTTTTAGAAATTAATCAATTGAGGGGCAAGAGGCTTCTTGGATGTCATTTTAAACTTGCCAAAGAAGATAATGTAAACAATGAATAACAAGCACACAATAGGTAGAATGTAATATAACATAGGTATATGTGAAAATATGGGAAATATTCAGCTCCATATATAGAAAAAATTAGAATTTTATTTGAAACCCTAAAGTCTATTTTTTTGAGTGTTTGAGGACCTAGTATGTGGATTTAGGGTTTGGAGGGTTTGAGACAATTTTTTTAAATATTTAATCAATGAAACTCTAATAAAGGATTAATATGGAGAAGGAAAACCCTACGATGGAATTAGGGTTTTAAAGTAGTATTCAAAGTGAGTCAGTTTCACCAAATGTTTTAAATTTTTAGGACTTAGATGTATATAAATCCTATATTTGTTAAAGAGCCAAGTATGCTACTATTTTTTTTATAGAATTGAATAAATTTGACATTTCTAAAAATATTAATAAATAGTGCAAGTAAGAACTTAGTTGGAAAATGACTGAGATAAATGATCTAAAGGCTAGAAATTAAGGTAAAGGCTGGTCTAATTATCGTAAATAGGATCCCAGTGTCAAAATTCCTCCTAAATAGTAGTAACCTAATTGGATAGTAGTGCCATTATTGGATATGTGGTGGTAGTGTCCCTATTTTTGTATTAGTGTCCTCTATGTACGATTGTCTCAAGTTTTTGGGTGCACCTATGTTTGGATCTATGAGGTCTATTCTTACGTGCATGAGTTTTAAAACCATGTATATTGCCTATTTTGACTAAATTTATGAGCAAAATCTAATCCTTCATATTACTAGGGAATCTAGTTGATATAAGTTGAAAGGTATGTTTGTTAGTGGGGTAGGATAGGCATCCTTAACACCCCACTATGATGAGATTTGCCTACATACCAATAATCCAAAGAGGGATCAAGCCCGGTGTAGTTCTCCCCACTTAAGTGCTAGTGAAAGTACAAGTGAAGCTAGTATGATAGTGGACTTGAGTGATTTAAATGTGCTTGAGACTATAAATTTGGGTAATCTAAGCCTAAGAATGCTGTAGATGGTAGTATGTAGAATAGGCATTGATAACCTTAATTGTGCACAAATTGTTCTAAGTTTGAATGGGTATTTTGCATCTAATTTCCATCTAGTGGTTAAAGGGATAAAATTCATGTATTTATATTGTTTTGATGCTTGTGTGGGTGATAAAATAGGTTTAGGCCAATCCTAAGAGGTTTTATATTTGAAATGATATCTATTTGTGAAAAAGGGAGAGAAAGGACATTAGTGCCATTATTTGGACACTAACACCATGTGGTGTTACTGTCCCTATTATGGCACTAGTTTCCAAGTGGCAAAACATTAGGCATGAAAGGCTAGGATGTAAGAATGAGGGTTTGGGACCAATTTAGGGATGATTGGGGATGTTTGTGGCCTGCATGAAGGCTAGATAAGTATGATAATAGGATCTAGGATAGCTACATGGATAAGCTAGGGATAAGTAGTCTCAAGTAGCACTCTTAGCACTCAAATACCACTTTTAGGTGATTACAGTTGGTATGTATGTTAAAAAATGAAGTCCCAATAGTCACACCCTACAAACTCACAAGAAGGAGATGAAATCCACCCTGTGAAATAAAAAAGAAAAGGAAGTGTCCCTATTTTTGATCCTCAATACCGCACAAGTGGGAAAGAAGATAACATACTTTATTTAACTTAAAAACATATAATAATACATGTTTTTGGTCACCCAAGCTCCCTAAAAGGGACAAGGGGAGAGTATAGGCATAATTAAGTATTCGCTATCAAGTAATAAAAAATAAACATTCAAGTAAATGAAATATACAAGAAAATTTTTAGTACACCAAATGCAAATGTTAGTTTTTATTAATTGCACCAAAGAAGTGTTCAAAAAAGTATTTGTTTGAATTAAAACCAAACCTTTGACTAGCAGAGCCTATAAGAAACAAGTTAAGGTTTACAATTGTGGTCTTTAGTAAGTAA